>QUSF01000025.1:9805131-9825106 GCA_003676055.1 Chloebia gouldiae
TGCCGGCTCACACCGTTACGATATTCCCGCGCGTTCTGCGGGGCGGCGGGAGGGAAATCAAAATACCGCGGGGTCCGGATCGCCGGGGTGGGAACCCGCTGGTGTTCACCAGCCCGGCTGGTGTTCTCCTCCCACACACCCTCAGCCCCTTTCCCAGGCAGCCACTCCACCGGCCCCGCTCCTCAGCAGCTCGGCCCCGGCCCTTGCCCGAGCTCTCCCGAGTGCCCCCGGGCTGCCGCGAGTGCTCCGGCGGTCCCCGGCCCCTTTTCCAGTTCATCACAGCACCGACGGAGGCTTTCCAGTTAATTTACTTGTGCACAGAGACCCAGCTGGCCACCAGTTGCAGTTGGCACCGTCAAAGTGGAATCGCAGGGGAAAGAGCCCAAACGCTGTCCGCTTGGTTAGGCTGGTTTGGTCCGGGGAGCTGGAATAAAGAGCAGGGGATTCACAGGAGCTCACGGCTCCCCTTTTCGGGACATGTTTTGGAAGCCAAAATCGGCTGGGCTCCTTCTCCTGCAGGAAAGGACTTTTTAGGAAGAGATTCAACAGCTAACCTCTGGATCGTTGCCACGGACAGCACGGTGAACAATTAAAAGACAAATATCAGCTGGCTTAGCGGGGCGCGAGGTTCCCCCCGTGCGCGGGGGCCTGGCCGAGATCAGCAGCAGTTTCGGCTCAGTCCTTTATGCAGGCAGGAATTAGTGTCGGAGCTGTATAAACTCTGGGAAAACGACATTTAAAAAGTGCTGCAGAACCATGTCCATAGGGAATGGGGCCGGCGGAGCCGGTCCCCGGCAGTCGCCCCTATCTTGGGCCCGGGCCGAAACCCCCGCGGGGAGTAAGCAGCTGCCCACACGCGTGGGGAGCGGCGGGCTGCGCGGCTGCAGAGCTGGCTGGGCGGGCCCCTGCCTAAGCAGCGAGAGGCCACTGCAGGCCGCTCCCGACAACTCCCTTCGGACACAGCTTTTGGCTTTCCTTTCCTTCTGTCACAGAGCCCTCGGTTTTAAACCCCACTCCTTTCCGAGTGCGGGACTTCCAGGCGTAGCGGAAGTAAGAAAAGCTGTTTTGGGATTTCCCGGCTCATAGGAAATAGAAGCGGCTGGGTTTACCCTGTCTCGGTCCCTTCTCTGGGTTGAAGAAGATATCGCGGGAGAAGTTCCCGACTGTTCAATCCCAGAGTGCCCAAAGCATTCTCCCTACTTTTCCAACACCTCTGCTTAGTCGAGGTACTTCGCAAAAGGAACCCGCCTGTGGTCCGTCTCCAGCCCAAGAGAGCATCGCCACAGAGAGAGGAAAAACTTTTCTTTCCCGTAGAAGCGCCCCAGGCGCCAGACCCACTCCGCGCCCTGCAGTAGCCATGGGCACCGCGAGACTGTGGGGAGGGATGGAGGGAGGGAGGCAGGGGAAGTATGGGAAGCAAAAAGAGGGGCCGGGGGCCACACCACCGCCCGCACCCCACTCCCGGCCGGCAGCTACTGCCTGCGGGACGCATGGATATGGATGTGGACATATGGACGCGGCCAAGATCCGCACCGCAGTACCACAGTGGGGACGCAGGTTACAAGGGGAAACCCACGGCCGGCGGGCAGGCGGGAGCGGCCGCTGGGAAGGGGAAAAGAACAGCCCTCCGCCCGCGGGGTAATGAAGGGGTCGCTCTACTCGGGGCGTGTGCGCTGCGGGGAAGCCCAGTCCGTTGGCCGCTGTCACCTGATCCCTGACAAGGCCCTACACCACCGCTGTCACAGCCCCGAGGCCTTCGGGCTCTCTCGTTCCGACAGCAACTCCCACCCAGAGCCCCCGGCGCAGGCAGCAGGCAAGGCAGTGCGTACATCCTGCCAGAGGGATGCCCAAACCCACAGCCACGCGGGCACAGCGCGACCATTTCAGCGAGCGATGGCTTCTCCCGCCCTTTCCCTCACGTGTGGTCTCCTGTGATGAACTCCTGAAATCCCGTTATCGCTCATCACTTCTCAGCGCTGTTAATTTTTAACGCTTCCCATATAATACGCACGCCGTCTTCCCTCCGCTCTCCCTCCGTTCGCTGCCGTGATGTTATTTCATGCACGACGTTCTTTGTACCCCAGTCAGCCTCCCCGAGGCTTTGCTTTAGGCACCCCTTCCCCCGGGCCATGAGTCGTCCCTCAGACCAGAGAACCCGGGGTTAAAATCAGGGTGATGGACTTTCACCCCCGGGCCGGACACTCCGAGTCCCTTCCCATATCGCGGCCGCGGGGAGAGGCGCTTGCTGCGGGACCCACCGCTCAGACTTAGCCGCAAATTAAAAAGTAAGATGAACTGCTCCCTCCTAATTGCAGCTCCGCCTTTACCTTCTGCACCGATAGGTATTTCCGAGATACGCATTTCTGGCGGCGTTTGCCAGCTGTCTCCAACAGCGGTTGCAAGTCTCCGTGAGGGATGCAAACATCTGCCGGGGAGGAGGAGGCGGCACTGCGGCGGGAGCAGCGGGCACCCCTCACTGCACCCGCATCGAGCCCGCACAGCACCCGCCTCGCTCCCGCGAGCGTGGTTGATAAGGATAAAGTTATTGATACAAGGGAACGAGCAGGCAGCACCGCGCCTCTCCGCATCCCCCGGGGGTTCAAGCCTTGCCCGGAGGTTCGGGGCTTGCGGGAGGTGCTCGGCGGGGCCGGTCGGTGCCCGCGCTGCCCTCCGGAGCCGGCGGGCTGCGGGGAGCCCCTGGCACCGGCCCCGCGGCAATAACCCGCTTCCGCACGCACAAGTGCATCCCTGTAATAACGTCCTCGATCATTTATTAAAAGTTGTGTCAAGCGAGCCCATATAATTCATCTTTATGCAAATACATCAATGTCAAGCCATTAGTGTATTGCTCGGGTTTTTTATTAAAGTGCATTCTTTTTAATTCAGCTCAGTAAAATATGAGCCCTATTGCTCAAGAATCATAGCAACTATTAGAGTAACATATGGGCAACATGCACTCAGAAAATAAAAATTAACAGATAAAGTGGCAGGGTCACAAAGGGGAGCAAACACTTAACAAAATGGCAGGGGTAATAGATTTTCCGCCCGCGCCCCCGGCTCTGGGGTGTCAGGAGGAGCCCATCGACGCGATGGTGGGACGGCCCTGCCCAGAGCCCTCAGCCATCCGCGCCCGGCTCTGGCTCTGGCACCTTCCCCGGTCCCTTCCTGGCCGGGACTGCGGGAGCGCAGCCCTGCCCCAGAGACACGTACCTCTGCACCGCCCCCTTCCGCATCTCCCAAGTCTATCCCGGATTCAATGAGAGAGTTGCCCACATCCTCATCACTCCAGCATGGTAATTGAGCAGATCTATTAACTTGTTACACTAGATTTGTTTAAAGAGACTATTACACAGTCATTTAATCAATTTGTTACACTGGAGGTCCTGACTTATGAGACACTTGCCGTATGATTCCTTAATGACTGAATTAATTTGTTTTAATAAAACCAACATTGTGTACAAGCACATTTCGAGAAATGTAATTTTGGAGACGGAACAGTCCAATGCTTCATCTGATTAAGTCTTTTCGATGGTTTATCAAAGTCGGGAGTTGCCGTCATAAACTGCATGTATTGGGTATTTTTCTTTTTTATAGCGTCATTAATTTAATGTGGATCATTAGTTCTTTATACACATGCATGCTCTGACAAAGGTACCCAATGAATAATGCACCTAATGTGTTTGGGTTCAAATGCATCAAGCCATGAAAAGAAACTGCCACAAAATAAATAACAATAAACAATAATAACAACAACTAATATCACAGCCGCCCCGTTCCCTCCCGTCCGGCTGCGCTCCGGGGCAGCTTCGGGCCACACGAGCCGGGGCGCTCCCACACCCTCACATCACACCGGGCTCACGGGGATGGGAGCGCCGGTTAGTTAAGTTTATCCCGAGAGCAGATGTAGGACAAGAAAATCGGTTTTGCTCTTGATGAGAACTGACGTGTGTGGAATAAGTGTAAATAAATACGAGGATTTCCAAGAAAAAGAACTTGATTATATCGATTATGCAAAATAATCGCTGCATTACAAATGTTAATGTACTATGGTAATGCACTGCAAACAGCCGGCGTGCGAAGGCCGGCGCTGCAAAAGGAAGAAAGAGCAGCTTCGGGAAACGCTCCGGGAATCGGGATGGCCGCAGCAATTCCGACAGCGTTACCTACAGTAATGTCGCTCTCGCGGTGACGGGAGAGATGTCCCCGCTGCGGCCCCACGCTGGGCACCACGGGGGCGGCGGGGCCCCCACCCCCAGCCAGGACCCCCGCCCGGCTGCGGCATCGCCACAAGCGGCGCCGCGCACGATGCCAAGAGCCAAAACGACTTCTGTACAGAACGTCCCAGCGCCTTAATATCCATCAGAGGAGGCGCCTGAACAGATTGTTCTCATCTAAATCCTTACATGCTGCCTTTGAAATTCCTTGCCCTGACATTGTGGTTTGGTTTTGTTTTTTTTTAAAATCATTTCCACCAATTTTCTTGTGGTCCAGGAAGTCTGTTGGGCATCTCCTTCTTAGACACTGAGCATCTCCTTCTTTTTAAACATGAATGTATATTTCTCGGGCTCCAGTGGAACATTAACCTCAGCCCAAAATTTGACATTGCTGGCACCTCCTGCCCTGGATAAGTGTCCACCAGCATCACACCTTCCTCTGCAAACAGTAACCTCAGCTGCAGAGCCCACCAAGCAGCAGTATTTTCCACACTGTAATCATCTGCACATAGCAGAACTTAAAATAGAAACCTGAAGAGGCTTACTGCTCGAGAAAATAAAACAAGATGGTGAAAACACATCTTCAGGGCCGTTTTTCACCCTCCTCACATGGTTTCTCATAGGTAAACTACCCTTTTTCCTCAAAGGTACATGTTCTACCCTCTTTATAAATGCAGGCAGCACACTCACCAGCAATGCATGCAGGAGGTGTATTTAAGTAAATGGATTTGACCTTTTGGCCATTTTAACAGATGCTGCTTCTGACCACCCCAAAAATCTTGTTTAAAGTTAACAATGTTAAGAATTGGAGGTCATAAGACCAATTCAAGGTCATTTTAATTCTGGCTAAAGGTTAATTAGATCACTGCATTAAAGCAAAAATAGACTATATTCAACTTTAATGAGGGCAGACAGGTTTTTTTACACACCTCTAAACTGCTCCCTTCATGATAAGTATATAGAATATGTATCAGAGATGAAGTCTTGCTGTCAGTTCCACAAATCAAGTTACAAGAGTTCATCTGGCTTTACACTGGCAAGGCATAAATACAGCTCTTGGTTTGTTTTAACTCTTTTTTATTTGCAAGATTGGACATCAGGGTTTCCTGCTACTCTTTCCTCTGTCCCCTCACAGAGAGCCGAGGGTTGCTCTGCTCTGCTCTGAGGAACACCAGCCTCAATGTCCAAATGTGCATGCCAGAGGTGTGATCATTGAAGTTAGAAGTACTCATGGATGGTGAGGCACTTTCCCTGGACTGATATCACCAACTCACAGAGCCAACAAGCCTCATTTGGAAAACTCCAAAATACTTTGCTTAGGAATGCTGAACCAAACAGAAAGGCAGCTCCTGATCTGGCAAATGTTTGTGAGCTTTCATAATACTTTGCACCCTGCGCTTGAAAAATCCAGATTGTTTTTTCAAAAAAAATCCACTTAGAAGAGACCATGGAAATCAGAGACCTTGGTTTTAACTCCATCATCCCTTCTGAGGGAAAGCAAAGACCTCTACCTATGTCTCCTTTCTCCCATGTGATGCCCTGGCTGCTGGGCTGCAGGATATTCTGGTGTGGACTTCTCTCTGGATGGAGCTGTTTAGCTTTGAGTCAGCAACTACACCAGAGCTGAGCGGAGAGGCCAGACATCCTTTTTTTAGAAAAATGCCCTCACTGATGGGCCTCTAGCTGATCAAGATTCTTATCCCTCGTGTCTTCCCAAACTGGATGCATAATTCCAATCTCCTTTATAGAAAATTTCTATGGGATAACTTAACCCAAATTATGGTTCCTAGGATAAAAGATGTGGCTTGGCAGATATTTTTTTCCAGCAAAATCCTGCACTGTGAAAATTCCTAATCAATTCAACATGTAAGATCAAGCCAGAAGTATTGGTTTGTATTGATTATTAAACAGGTATTGGATGAATCACTGACACACAGAGATAATCGTGTGACTTATGCTCCCATTTGACCAGAACAGTTGCCCAAGACCACCAGGACATACTCTAAAGCCCCCACTCTGACTCACCATGGAAGTGTGACTGGAGTTACCAGGAAAGGCAAGACATCTAAGGGCTGAGAGATACTGAGACACCGGCAAATTGGAGCACTAGGCAAGTCACCAGAGGGAAAGAAGTGAAGAAGAGAGAGCTGGGAAGCTTATGTGCCAGACAAAACAATGAAAACACTGAATTATCAGTTTGCAGCAGCCAGCTGCAAATGTTATTTTCATCTTAAAAGAAGAGAATGTAAATGGCACAACAATACCTAGTGAGGTACCCTCAAATGAAGCAGCCTGGAAATAGCCCCTTCTTAATCTACCTCTGGGTACCAAAAACATCTGCTGAAGTCAGGATTGGGTTTTAGTTTTTTATGGTCATTGGAAAGGCTACATTTATTAGATAATTTATTTATAATGAATAATTCAACCTGTTTTATATGGAAGAGTTTCATTCCCTCGAGCTGCTCACTTGGGAGGCAGCAAGGCTGTATCACTACATATTTTTCAGAGAGACTTCAATTCTTAAATCTGGTTGTTCTGCTTCTTAAGTTACAACCCAATCACCAAATTCCAAGCTATTTTATGTATACATTTTTCTATCTTGACACGGTGGTTTCCAACTCTCACAGCTTCTCATAGCATAAAACATCAGTAGGAGAGAGACTTGCTCTTGTAGTATTTTTGGGGTTTGCCCTGTATTTTTAAATGTATTCCTTTATTAAAACAGTATGATTGATACATGCTGCTGGTGTCCTGCAGTGCTACATCACTGATTCCTCATGCTCTCACCCCACAACCACCCTGAGAATCTCATCTTACCCTGAGACCCTTTACAGGCCAGAGTTAGCTGCTGACTGGGCCAGCCAAATTCTTCCCCAATACTTCCATCAGGATTAATCCAAATGAGCACTTGCCCCACCTTTTGTTTTACCTGTAGTGCAGGTGATTCAGACACAAGCCATGGATTGCACCTTCACTGGACTTTGCCTTCCCATTAGCTTATCAATGAGCTTATAAAGAAGCTCACTTCAGTTTTTTTTGGAGTTTGTTTTTTCTTATTTAAGTGACGTGGTACTCCCCGTCAATATCCCACTGGAAGAGGAGTTCTATGGTCCATCTTCTTGAGAAGGAAATATTTATAGAAGACTGTTGCTTGGTTTCTTTCTAGGGTTTAGGAATTTTTTTACAAAGTTTTCCAAGATCTACTTCCCACAATTAAAAGAAAAAGATGCAATTTATACTTGCAATGGACAACTGTGCAATAAATAAACAAATAAGCGAAGAAATCATGAATCTGATTCTCTGCTAGGAAAAACTATCCTTAATCAGGTTACCTGCTGAGGACCTTGGCAAGTGTCTTTTTCCTGAGGGCTGACAAGCTCCTGACCAGATACTCCAACAATACCTTTCTATTTTGGTAGAAATATTTTCCATCAGAAAAAAAAAGTACCCAGGTCTAATAAATAAATAAATAAATAAATAAATAAATAAATATAATATATGAAATAGGTGCATATGTAAAATGAACCTTTACCTATCCAGGCATATCCCTGTGCACATCTTTATTTGAATAGCTGTTAATCGCTGATGTTCCCCAAGGAGACCAGCAGAAAGAATGTCGGGGGCCCTGCTCATAACCCAGTGAATACCTGACTATTTTAAGGTACTCTGGAGCTGCATGAATCAGAAAGAAAACAGCTCCCCCTACCCATTTTATTAGAAGGCAATAAAATCTGGTGGTGTCTCATTAAATTTAATGAGCCTTCATAAAATAACCATTACACTGTGGAGGTAATGAAAAGAATAACTATGATGGTTAGTAAATAAACCAGCAAGGGTGATAGTACTAGATGTCCCAGATCCCTACCAGTATCAAACAGGTAAATGACTCTCAGAGAGGATTATGGTGCCTTACACACCTTTTCATGCATTGATACCTTCTTCTGTATCAGGTTTGAGGAATTTCTTTACCCTTTCCCATATGACAACAATGCCATTTATTTTTATATTCCCATGATGCATGTGTAAAACCCTGAACAAATCAGCATGCAGAGATCCCTAAAAACTCCATGCAAATTACATCAGAGATCATGGGTTTGGTGCTTGCCCATTTCTGAAGTTTCTTTTGAACTAGTCATCACTGCTGGAAATGTCACTGCAGAAACCTCTTGGGAAAAACATTTTCATTTGGTATATATCTTGGGAAAAACATTTTCATTTGGTATATATCAGCACTGTCCCATTCTGTGCATTGTCTAATCATGGGGACAGCTGCAGGCACTAAGATTTAAAAAAGTAGCTCAAAATCTTTCTTACCTGACTCATGCACGCCTCAGAAATAAAAGAGTTAATCTAATTTTAGGATCAGCGCCACTGAGAGGTTATGACTGCCCATAAAAAGCAAGAAGAGGGGCTGGTAGAGACTGGCACAAAACTCCAGAAGGTTGCTGCAGGAAATGCACCTTTTACATTTCACTTGAAATGGCACAAGGAAAGATTTCATCACAGTGGGATTATTCACAGGAACAAGCAATCTGATCTGTGGGCTTATTTCTATACCCGTGCTTCCTTCTGAGTTTAGTCTTGCTCCTACTGAGGGTGACTGTACTACAGCACCACACTTCTCTGTGAGAGGAGACTTTTGTACTAGTGTAGCAGCATGGGAAGCAGTCTTACCGACAAGCCCTTCGCTCACCCAAAAGCCATTTCTTGGCAATTCGCAGTCATTATTGTTATTTTGTGGTAGAGGCAGTTCAATTTTTGTTGAATTATAAATATTTCAGATCTATTTCTCCCCTCCCCAGCAGTTCCCAAAGTGTGATTGCTTCCTAATCTGGTTGAGGTGATGAAATGGTGCCAAAACTCTCATTGCAATTTCATTAGCATATTCATGAGTAACACTTTTGCAGTGTTGCAGAAACAACACAAATTGGTTTGTGGATTGTGAACTCCCCTTCTTTGCCGTCATCATCATCTTTTTCTTCGGAATCACAAATTGCGGATTAGCAAGGCAAGTGTGCTTGGGTGAATTTGGGACTCGGCTGCTGAAGTTTGTTAATGCACATCTCTGGGTCTCCCTGTGGTTTTCCCCTTGCCTGGCGTCTGTGTGGAAGTGCTTCATTAGCAGAGGAGCGGGAAGAAGGGCAGCTGTGGGGCTTCTGGCTCTGCCAGCTGGCTGCACTGCCACTGCTGTTTCCTCACCAAAATAGGAATAACCACGTCACTGGCAAAAGTGATTAAGTGCAACCAGGCACAGGCAGTTGCAATTTTCAGATGACAAGAACTGCAGAGGAGCCACTTCGTAGCCTCGGCAGGCAGAGATGTTTGTCACTGGCCCTGACATCCTGCTGGTGGGTGGATGCCTTGCAGGGGTAGTCACCTGAAATTCAATTTACCTGAAGCAATAGGCACCAATGCTCCACTTCCCTCTAGGATTGCTGGGACATATTTCTGAAAGGTCTTCTCTGACCCACCAGCAAGGTCTCTGTTATTTTTGGGTGACACCTGCATGTCCCAGCTGATGGGACAGTTTGTGCTCAGAAACTGCAGCCTGGCAGTAGGTTTGGATGCTGGGTCTCCCTGTGGCTTTAGAGCAGGGAAAATATTTGCAGATGACACCCCAGCCCCTCCCTTGTGCTAGCACCATCATTAAAGCACAGTGGGAGGCATTACCTACTCTCTGAGCACATGCAGCTGAATTTCACAATAAGCCAGCAGCTTTTAAATATGTTCCACTTTAACTACACATCCAAAGAGACCTATTAGTTAACTTAGCACGGGCTGCAGTTACATCTCTTACAGGGAAGTCACTCCTGTATCCATGGGATATTAATCTGGTACTGCATTTGGAAAACCTGAGGAGCTCCCCAGCTCTGTGGTGGGCACTGATGAGATGGGGAGATGGGAGTGCTGCTTCTGGGGAAGGTTTCTCACAGCTCACAGTCCTCCTCTGAGCAACCCAAACCTCTTAGGAACAGAGGATATTAAATATATTTGAAATGGCAGACCTTCACATGGAACTTGATTTAATTTTTCTGTGGAAAGATCACTTTAGACTCGCATTGTTCACATGAAATAATGAAACATTACTGATTTAATTAGTGCTCAGCTTTCAGTCTGTGCTTTCTATGTTGTTGAAATTGCATTTCACATGGGACAAAACTATCAATAGATAAAGCAATTTAAAAGGCACATCTATAGAATATATTCTCTTCCCCTTTTCTTTTGCTAATTTCAATTCATTGCTCAATTTAAGTATGGAAATAATGTTTGTCAAAGATTTCTTGACACATGATTTACAGGAAAGAAAAAAGAAGACTGGAAGAATGGTATGAAAAAACATCAGGGCATCTCCTGCTTGTACTTCTAACCCATTTATGATACAATATTCAGATAATCCAATCTACCTCTGAAAACAAGGTTTGTGCAGTTATGCTCCACTACTTCACAATGCTTCACTTAAAACTTGATAGTTTTCTCATGTTTTCTTTCTCCTTGAACTGACAAAGTGGATTGGGCAGATTCTAGCTGACAGAAATAACTCCTGAGCATTAGCTTTCCGACGCTGTGCATGAGGGCTGTGAGTTCAATCTAGGGAAAACAGGGAGTCAGTTTGTGAGATCACCACATGTCCCTGAGGGCAGGGCAGGGCAGCAAGCCTCACTGCTGGGCCCCAAAGTGGAACAGGAATGGGAAAGGGGTCTGACCTCCAGGGTCCACTCAAAATCACAGAGTCACAGAATGGTTAGGTTTGGAAGGGACCAGAGTGGTCCAACCTTCCTGCTCAAGCAGGGTCATGCCAGAACACATGGCACAAGATTTCATCCAGATAGTCCTTGATTAATATCTCCAGTGAGATATTCATGTCCACACCCTCTCTGGGCATCTGTTCCAGTGCTAAATCCCAGTCCCTGCACAGTAAATAAGTCCTTCCTCATGTTCAGGTGGAACTTCCTGTGCATCAGTTTCTGCCCATTCCTCTTGTCCTATTGCCTGGCACCAGTGAGCAGATCCTGGTCCATTGTCCCGGCATCCTTTCTTTCAGATACTGACACACTGACGAGGTCTCCTCTCAGTCATCTCCTCTTGAGGTTGAACAGGCACACCCTTAATCATCTTTCTTGCTCTCCATTGGACCTGGTCCAGGATCTCCATGTCTCTCTTGTACTGAGAGGCTCAGGACTGGACACAGAACTCCAGGTAAAGCCTCCCCAGGGCTGAGTAGAGGAGCAGCATCACCTCCCTCAATCTGCTGGCAATGCTTCTCCTAATGTTCCCCAGGACACCATTGGCCTTCCTGGGCACAAGGACTCACTTCAGGCTCATGGAAAGCCTGCTGTCCACCAGGATCCCCAGATCCTTCTCCACAGAGCTGCTTCTCAAGAGGTTGGCCCCCAGCTTGTGCTGGTGCTAGGAGCAGGACTCTGCACTTTCCTTTGTTAAATTTCAGAAGGTTCTTCTCTGCCCATCTCTCTAAACTGCCGAGGTCCTTCTGTAGGGCTGCACATCCCTCTGAGGTATCAGTCACTCCTCTCAGCTTTGTGTCATCAGTGAACTTGCTGAGGAGGCCTCTGCCCCGTTGTCCAAGTCATTGGTGAACAGGTTAAACAATACTGGGCCCAATTTTGAACCGTGGGGTACACCACTATTGACAACTGGACCCTGTGCCACTGATTATGACCCTTTGAAGTATGTCATTCAGCTGACTGTCCACTCATCCAGCCCACGCTTCGTTAGTTTGCATCTAAGAATGTTGTGAGAGATTGTGTCAAAACCCTTGCTGAAAGTCAAATTAGACAATGTCCACTGCTGTCCCCTTGTCTGTCTAGGAAGTTGTTTCATCACAAAAAGAACCAGGTTGGTCAAGTGTAATTTACCTTTAATGAATCCACGTTGGCTACCCCGATCCCCTTCTTGTCCCTCCTGTGGACAGAGGTGGCCTCCTGAATTAACTGTTCCATCACTTTCCCAGGGATTGAGGTGAGACTGACTGGCTAGTAGCACCCTGGGTCCAGCTTCTAGCCCTTTTTGGTGACTAGAGAGACATTTGCTTTCTTCCTCTTATCTCCAGAGATGATTGTCAGCAGCCTCACTGTGGTGTCCATCAGCTCTCACAGCACTTGTATACATCCTATCAGGACCTATCCATATGGACACCAAATTTACGTAGGTGTTCTTTAACCCAATTCTTCCTGGCTAAGGGAAAGTCTTCCTTCCAATATTCCTCTTTCCCTGGTCTCTTGGGTCAGAGATTGCTGGGGGCTGGCCTTGTTAGTGAAGGCTGATGCAAAGAAAAGTGTTCAGTAATGTTGTCTTGTCTGTGTTCTCTCTTACCAGGTTCCCCCCTCCACCATTTTATTATGGGCCCATATTATCCTTGGTTTTCCAAACACTCATTCCAGGCAAAATTCCCAGAAGAGAGCCAAACAAACACAACCAGAATTGTGACTTCTATTTTTTCCTTATTCAGGAAAAAAGCCTGAAATATAGTTTTTGCGACTCACTTAAGGGATAGTTGTCTCCCTGCTGGCGCAGGTGAGAAGTAACTGAAGCACACCCAGGAATGAGAGCTCAGCACTTAGTTGGACAGCTCTCAGCAGGATCAGTGATTTTGACTCAAAAGACCTACCAGACAACTGAGGCAATTCTCCCAGTTTTCTACCACAAAGTGAGGCATGAAGTGCTATGCCCCAGCTTGAGGCATGTGGGGTGAAAACTGAATAATCCCACTAATTTTACCGGTATAATGTGAATAGTGAAGTGATTCCAAATGAGGACTAAACCCCCCGGAATACAAAACCCTTGAAAACGTACACCCTTGATTCAAGGGTATAATCCGGTCATGTACCACACCATCTGTAGTGTCATTGCTGGCAAAATCAGATTGTTTGGACAATAATTTATGTTGATACTGATATTTGTGCAAGAATGTTGGCACTAGTTGTGTTTCACTTCAAGAGACACAGGATTTTTCTGTCAGCACCAACAGGGACTAGGGGAAGCTTTCCCTAGAGTAAGGACTTTTCATTGTCTTGTTTGCAGTAAAGAAGCCTTTCCGAGCAAGCTGACATCCACCCTAAATTACTTCCCTGTGTAGAGTGTCTGTGCTGTATAGTAGGAGACTGCTTATTTCTCATATTGATTTACTCAAGGCAGGGTAGTTAACATACAATTAATTAATAGTTGACTTCATTGGAAGCCAGCTGTTAGCCCCATAATTTACAATGGGAACAAATTCAGAATAAGAAGAATTATACTTCTATAAACTGTATTTCTGTGTTTTAAAGGTGAAATCCAGCTTCCACTAAAGTTGGTGGAAACTCTCATGATCTGAAAGTGATGCTATGTGCTGATGCATACCAGCATGAGTTTCATGTGTTATTGAAAGAATTACTTTTATGGTACATTTTATCCTTAGCTTAGTCACAGGTATCTTCCCCAGGCCAAATCAGAAATGGTACTGTTAAGTCTGCACATCTCTATCCAACTTTGCTCCTGAAATAAGTCCAATCCAACAAACATTTCTTTCAAAATTTCTAGGTTACTAAACTAAAACTTTCTACTGCTTCTGTTTAAATTTTATTTGTGTCTAGGTGCCATGAAATAAATCCATGCAACACAGCTTGGCTCCACAACCAATGGATTAATTTATTGACAGAGTCTTCCTCAATATATTGGGTCAGATATTAAACAGTATTTAATTTGCTGATATCCTTGAAGCTAAAATATGGATATTATTTCCATGTGTCGTCATATCAGGAATTCATCCTGGAGGGTCACAAACTAATACTTTCTGTATGTTCTGAACATGCTTTTCTCAGCCTCTGTGAAGCACTAGGAAGTTAAATGCTTGCACTGCAAATAAACTGGCCTTGGTTCCCAGGCCTGATAACCTAAAGGGTGACCATTTCTTCACACATTCTTTTTCCTGGTGTCAAATACACTGTGTGGAATATTGGAAAGAAGATAAGAGAAGAATGCACATTTTGCAGGACAGAGTGCCAACATCTGACACCTAGTAAATGAAATCTGGCAGAGTCTCAGGGGTTGGCATTGAAAACCTAATGATCACAAGTGACCTTACATACAAGCTTGTTCCTGTGCAACTTTGCCTTCCAGGATTTTTAACATGAAATATAAGATGCCTGTGTCTTCCTGAAGGACCTGTCATGCATAGCAGCACATCAAGGCCAGGCTTTGGCATTCTCTGAAGCAGTCAGTGGTTTAACAACTTCTTCACGTGGCTGTTTCTGTGGGTGGGTCAAGAAGGTGAAATCCTGCCCAGGAGGACTGAGGAGCACCTGAGGGTTTTTAGTCTTATGTTGTAGTCTCAAAAGTGCTGGAAGTCTTGCAGGATCTCACCCCAGCCTGCCTGCAGACAAGCCAGAGGATGTTGTCTGGCTTGTCTGCAGGCAGGCTACCTTCAATTCAGCTCAGGGAGGAGCCTAAAACTGAAGCAGAAGGAGCCCTGCAGATCCCCTTGGCTTTGGGGAGGGGTGGCTGGGTGTGTACATGGATCCAGCAAGGCTGTGGGACAGATAGAGGAGCCAAGTACAACAGTCACAATAACAAACAGAGAATCCACATGATTAAAAGGAAAGATTCTCAGAGTTAGTATCAGGATGAGCAGCTGGGTCACAGACTGAATTAACAAAGACAATGGGGTAGGATTTTAAATAACTTTTCAAGTGCCTGGCTACACATGAATGCCACTGCTATTTGGGGGAGAATATGCACGTTCTTGCCATTTATGTTGCTATTTTTGCATGTTTAACAGTGTTGCTCAGCTAAGAGTTTAAAAGTTGAGGCAATGTGGAGAGACAGTTTTTTCTCTGACTTTTGTGGTCTCTGTGTTGGCCTGATTTGATGACAAAAGGCACTGCTTGCTCACTAGTCCCATGCTTACAGTGCCAGCCTCTGGGTAAGAGCACCATTATAGGACAGCCCCTTAGGCTGTAGGGCCTGGCTGGAGAATGGGAAGGGACACAGCTGGATCTGTATCCTTCTGCTTTGACCTACAGGTCTCTAAAAATCAGCCCCACTTCTGCTTGTCAGAGAACATGAGAAGAAATTACCTTTCATTGCCATGAAAGGTTTCTATCAAGATGCAGAAGCTGAACAGAGTAAAGAGATCTAGAAAGTCCCCTTAAAATCCATCTGAGGTCCTTAGTTTGGGGCACAGTAGGCAGCAGAGGTGCTGCCCAAAAAGAGATTTCTTGCTGCATCCAAAGGATGCTGAATCAACTTCTCTTCATGAGTTCATCTCAAAAAGGCTTCTCTTTGAGCAAGAAAATGAGGGAACTTGTGGTTTTGTCTTCCCCAACCAGCTGAAATATTTATTTATAATAATAATAATGATGATTTTATAATCATCAGTCATTAATCATTATAGCAATGATTATTTTATAAACATTAACAGTGAGAATAACAAAGGAAAGGAACTTTCTTACAAATGAGATTAATAACAACTCAAATCAAGAATTCCTGTATGCCAGTTCAAAGCCTGTGGCTTTTATTAATCTTATTAATGTAAAGCAGACTTTTGTTCAGAAAAGTATGAGACAAAAGCCAATGTTTTGATGTTTATGTTATTATCCTTTATTTGGTGACTTTTTTCTGGTACTGGAAATCATGCTACTTGCTCTTTTACTGCTTTAGGTTCTTTACTGCTCTTCCTCCAGACTTCATTTTAGGGATTTTGTATTATTTAAGCAAACAAGAGATGTAAGACTGCTTCCTCTCAGAAGCCCATCATCAGGTAGGACATATGACTCTTTTGGATAAGTCTTGCAGTGACTGAACTGCCATTTTTCTGTGGAGAGGCAATGACAGTTCACAGTAGCACAAAGCTGTTTGCTGTCAGCCTGCTTTTGCACAGTGTTGGGATACCTGCTTTGCCAAAACCACCTCATAATATGATGAAGAAGAAAACACTTCACAAATTTCAACTACTCACATACTGCATCCTCCTCTGCTTCTCCAGAGCTTGCCTTAGGTATTGGAGAGCAGAGCCTGCAGCTCTGGCAGCAGGCTTGCAGCTTCATTCACTTGCTCTCCAGATCTAAACTCTCTTGACCAGGCCATGGGAAAGTGGGGTGGGATGAAGGAAAAAAGGCAAAGATATCCAAATAAAGGCAAATTTTACTGAAATCAGTCACACACAGAGTACATCCTCAGTACAGCCTCAGTACTCAGTACATCATCACGCTCAGAGAAAAAAAATGGCTAATATTTGCTTAATATTTTCAATGTGCCCACATTCTTTTTCATTAGAAACATTTATTTCTTTAAAACATATTTCATTTGATTAAAAAAAAAAAACTTGATAATGAATAAATTTTTGGTCAAGAATAACATTCTGCTCAACTACATTAGACTTTTGATGGATCATTTATCCTCTAATGAAAAATAAAGTTCCTTTGGTTTTGACTAATTCAAAATACACTTTTAATACCCTACAGCGCAAGGAAAGTGAAGGAAGGTCTAGTGTGCATTTTAACTACGATGTTTACTCCTGAAAACACTTCTTCTGGAAGAAAAACTGAGGAACTAAGTATTTTGTTTAAAGCTTTCTGTTGCTCTGCATCACATTCTTCAGGTTTTCTTGAATTATTTTTTCACATCATTTTGATGCCCACACATACCCACAGAAATACCACCAATACCCTCTGCTCAGCCAAAATTGTTTCTGGTGACGCCCTGTGTGCTTCTGGTAAAGGACTAAATCCAAGTCACCTGCTGGGCAAGGAAAACTAAGTGCAAAACCAGTGACAAATGCCAAAATGACAGCAGGGCGTTGAAAAGAAGGGACATCAGCACAGTCATCAGCACCTTTTGGGAGGATGCCATAGAGAGAAGCTGAGTATGGTGCTGACAATGTGGGAGTTCTCCCTGCCTCTCTCTTCCCTTGTAAGATAGATTTTCTTATGATTGTTCAATTGTTAGATTGTTCAATTGTCAATATTAGATCATCAATGCTTCCCCCATTGATTTACAATTGATCAGGGAGCATGCTCCCTCCTAACCTGGTGCTTTCCCTCAGCACCAAACCTTTATTTGTGTGCAGTGGAAGAGAAACACCGAAAAATTTACCCGGGGTTTTGTTAGTCTTCCTTGCTTGCTTTGCATTCTCTCCTGGCAACAAAAAAGTTGTCAAAAGTAATGTTTATAATAATTTAACGGATTATTTGCTTATTAGATATTAATCATTCTGCTGTGGCCGGGGTCTGTGCTGGTGCTCCTCTACTAGAACAGTGATTCTGATCTCAATTAGATTATGTCTCTCTCCTTTACCTCCCCATAAATCATTCCGGCAAACTGAAATTAACAGCTACTGGAGCGCATTAATAATCTGCCTCACACATTGGAAAATGCATTAGCCGGAACCCTCCCATCACTCTGACTGTTAAGCACATCATTTTGTTTATGAAATATAAACATTTCATGGAAGAGCTCTCCCACATTTCTCTGGGCCTTGTGACAGCTAAAATGATTGCCCGCAATTGCCAGTCAGTCAAGCGCCCAAATAAAGTTTGTTTAAAGCCATGGTTCTGTGACTGCCTTATTTTCTCAAGCATTAAACCCCCCATGTTTAAAATAAAATTCCTCTTTATCTGTGAAGAAAGGAAAAAGAATAGCTGTGTATCTGTCGGAATTGTACAGAGACAGATGCACACTTTGCAAAGGCTCTGTGGTTTCAATATTTGATTTAGCTTCACAGAGGAAGAGGTGCTGCCAAATTCTTTGTAAAATAAAGCTCCAGAATAATGATTTTTAGGATGATCTAATTAAAACATTTCATTTCTGACAAACTGACATTTCGATCAACTTGCCAAGTAACATTCTGACTTGCATTTTAAAAGCTCAATGTCTGATCATAAAACATGTTGAAATAGAATATCCGCCCACCTAACCTAGGAGTTTAATTTCAAAATGAAATACGAAAACGCATGCAAAGAACATTGCTGCAGCATGTTATGCCAACACAGGACTTTCTGGTGGTTTTCTTGCAAAGCAAAAAACAGCCCACAATTAAATTGCTTTCAAACCTGCTAGCCACACAGCTCAGGAGTAATGTTTCCACCCAGTGCCTCTTCCAGCCAGCCCCAACATTCAGATTTGCCACCAGCTGGGAGTTTGGGGTTTTGTTTCTCTCTTGCATTTGCACTGGTGCTCTAGGGACACAGGCAGGGCAACAGTGATAGCATTTCTCCTTGGAAGTGAAAAGTCCAAGTTTTTTCAGAATGAAGATTGTTTTCACTTGATCTTGGATGCATTTGTGCATCAATACTGTCAGTATCTTGAATATATTGATAACAGCAGTACCTTAACCCAAAAGATTTGATCCTTGACTGCTGCTAGGTTAAAGATCATATAGACTGAATTAAGCAGCAAACCCCAGAGAATCTACCCATGAGACATAAAACTAAATCTTATGGGGGCTTTAAATTGGTATGTGTAGTTTACAAGGAATTTATGTCCATCTACTTGCAACAATAAAACCAGGATATATCTTGTTGTATAATGCATAAATAAAAACCTCACACCTGACTCTATTTGGCAGTCAGAGGTAGTACTTGAAAATAAGCAACACTGGCACCACCTTCACTTTCACCTTTGCCAAGTTCTTGGTCTGAAAATGAGCATTAAAACTGTAATTAAAGCTCTGCATTAAAATAGTTAGGCACCTGTGACCACTTTTGCTGGCTGGGAGGCCTGGTGTCTACATATTTTCTCATCTGTATCTGGGAAAGAAATACTGAAGGCTTAGGCTGAGCAAGCTTCTTGAAATATGTGCTTACACTTCTGGGACCGTGCTGCCTTCCCTAAAGCCACGCATGTGCTCATGACCTTTGCTGTATCAGAGCTCATGGGAGTCCAACTGTGCAGATACTGGTATGAGAACAGAGTTTTCAGCTGTAAATTCTTGGGGGTATAGGCCGAGTCATTCTTGCTGGGCTGTGGTCATCTGTGCACTGATAAACAATAAATAATTCTAATGAATGGTAGTATTTTTAAAATACAAGAACAAGCCTATTTAAAATTTATTAATTTATTTAAAATTTAGCTGAGTTTTGTTTATTATTCTCAAAATGCATTTGCAGCATATAGAGTAATGCCTCCAGAGGGCTGTTCTGCCATGGAATATTATGCGACTCCCTATCAATAAATGACACAACTTTTTATATGTTTGAAGTAAAAGAAATAATTGCTACTCCTTGTGGAGTTAGGCAATAAATTGCCTAATTATTTTGTTAAGTGTCACTACTAGAAGAAAAACATTACTGGAGTTTTATGGGCAAATCTCATCTGAACTGATGGTGAAATTCTGGGAAAGAGCATATATACTCTATAACTGCATCCTATTGAAGTGCTAAACTCCTAATAAAAATGTCCTTTACTTGGGGAAAATTAAATTTACTTGGGGAAAATAATTTTTTTTCTTTATCAGTAGCTTAGCCTAAGTTTTTCATACTTATATTTTTAATGCCTCATAATTTCTGATCTCTCCCAGGCTTCCTCCATGGTGCTGATGCATTTTGGTAGAGCCAGGCTGGCAGAAGGCAATGGGGAAGCTCCCAGTGTGCACAGATTTTTTGTAAAACAAGGGGCCTTGGAGCCCCATAGTCCTCTGCACACACTCTAAAATGTCTTTTGTGATGAGGAACAGGAATTATAGCACTCATGAGGTAACAAAGCAGACAGCATCCTTCCTAGTTTATATATATATATATATATATATATATATATATATATATATATAT
>QUSF01000025.1:9831040-9918670 GCA_003676055.1 Chloebia gouldiae
GGAGAGGAGAGGAGAGGAGAGGAGAGGAGAGGAGAGGAGAGGAGAGGAGAGGAGAGGAGAGGAGAGGAGAGGAGAGGAGAGGAGAGGAGAGGAGAGGAGAGGAGAGGAGAGGAGAGGAGAGGAGAGGAGAGATTTCTGTTTGGGAAATCAAAACCTGAGAGCTGAAGGTATTTGTAGCATAGACTATTCAGTAACGCCATCATTATATATATCTGGCTGAGTATTCCTATCAGGACACATTAATCATAAAACAAATCTAACAAGGAGATGTAATGAATGGCATTTGGAAGTATACCTTGGTATTCATAGAACCTCCCAACATGGCACTTTTGAATGTTTTTTCTAAAATAGAAGAATTGGGCAGATTACACTGAAATATTAATGAAGGAAAATGAAAAAAACAGCTGTCAATGACAGTGTTATAGGTTGGTTAATATTGTATGATGAGTGTTCTAACCATAAATAAACAATAAGTATAAAAGACAGTGAATATAAATAATCATTAATACAAACAATAAATAATAAAATACAAGCTTGAGTGGGTGATGGGAGAGAATCAGGAGAGGGACCAACTATGGAATGGTTTTCTGTTCTACTCCTTGGTCTCTCAAAAAGCTTTCAGAAACTGATACTATAATTCTCTGCTTTCGAATCCAGAATAATGCAGTATGCTGTACTTCTTTCTCTTTCAACATGCACTAAAAGCACTTCAACAGTATTCTAGTGTAATAAAAAAGAGCAATTTCTACTTTCTAGAGGGTATGAACCTTAAATGGGTACAAAAGAAATGAATCAGAAGAATGTATTGCCAATAATGTTATTTTAATCCCTGGAACTAAATGGACCTTGTGTGAGCCATGTAGCTGTGGTTGGTTTAAATGCAACCTTCAGCCTCAGACTTTAATTAGTGAAGGAAAATGGTAAAATCGTTTGATTGGTTGTACATATGAAACATTAAATGCAAGAATGAGAGTAAGAAATCTTCCAAAGAGAAAACACACCAAAAAATTCAGCTTCACTGTTGTAACCTGATAAGACTGATCTAACTACCCTTGCCAAATCCCTTTCACTCTAAGTGTGCACTGAAATCAGCATCACCCTTGGGAAACCTTTTGGAGGTGTTCTCTTCTTAAACTGGTGCTTAGTAGTCACTGAGCATCTTGACAAGGAACCTGAAGGACATTAGTGGAAGCTCACAAGAGGGTGGAGAGCTTGAATTATTCCCTTATGACTTTGTAGATGCCTACACATAGGAAAATATGAAATATTCTTATCACAGAATTCCCATTCTCTCCCTGTTTCCATGATGCCTTCTGAATTTGTCTTATCTAAGCAACCTGCTGTGGCCACGCAAAGGCCATACCTTAATAATCCCATCACACCTGGGCCTTTGAAGTCATTGATTGTCCTAGCCAATCTTCTGGTCCCACTACCAGCCTGAACACATTTGTGAACAGTAGATGGCTCTTGAGAGGCTGCAGTGCAAATCGAGACTTTCACAGGGTGATGCCTTGTCTAGAATAGCTGCTTGAAGCACATTAACCAGAGTCATGGCTGAATTCAGATGGCAATTGCTCACTCACGGGCTATGGCACTCCTGTCCCTTCTCACTAGCAGTTTTTCCCATGACAGGAGCAGGTAAAGCAGCCAGGACTCACTGTTTTGTGCAACATTGCAAGACACTCAGGTGCTAAGTTAAAAAAATATTCTCTGCAGAGCAGGAATCTTAGTCACACCAATTTCAACCAGATTTTTGAGTTCTACACACCTTTCTTGGCACTTCCCTTCTTGCATCTCTATTTTGCTGTGACAGGGTTAAAGCACTTGTCTCTGCTTTCCAGAGTTTATTGTGGTTTTTGTGTTTATTGTGTTCCAGAGTTTATGGTGTTTATTAGGGACTATTTCCCCTTGATTTGTTTGTCTTTACTACAACTAGATTTTAAAATAACTCCTCTGTTGAGGTTTGGTTTTCAAAGCCAAAAGGGAAGTCATGGCCAAGCCCTTGTTATTGAAGATAGTGACAGAGAACTGGAGAAATCTTCTTGTCTTCCCATCACTTGAATGTGATCCCAGGGAATGGTAACCTACTGCTGTAAAGAGCAGCATGGATATGAACTCATAGCCCCCAGAATCTTTTATAAAGAAATAAGGCTCACTTATTACAGCGAGAGGTAAGTAGCCAAGTGATATGGTTATTTATAAACTTTTGATAAGTCTGTCATTTTTAGCTATGCTTAAAAGCAACTTTTAAAATTATGTTCCAGGAACACAGTCAACAGCAAGGCAAGCTAGTCTTTGGCTTGATTAGATTTTGCTCCCTTTACCTTGATGAAACTATGGCTTATTAGCATTCCAAAATGAGAGTGAGCTCTAAATGTAAGTGGATTTTAATACAATCTTTTTGAGAAAATGTCAAATTGTATTGGGTATGTCTCCTCCCTGCCCCCCCCACCTCCCCTTCCCTGAATAGCAGAGTTCAGCAAGGAACTGTGCCAAAATAATGAGTGAGGGACAGGAGGAATTTCAGAGTCAAGGTAAAAGATGAGAAATAAATTCTGCCAGCAATAATGTCATTGTGGTTCTGCCACCAACATCTTAATTCAGTGCCTTTCCTTTGGTTTTGCACCAGTGTAACAAACAAGACTTTGGTTCTCCACACTTGTTATAACTAAATTAGGATTTAACACCACACACCAAAAGCTGGAGGCTTTGCTGGTGTAAATTGATATCAATTGGTTCAGTTAATTATACCAGCTGGAAAAGCCATGCCAAGCAGTTTTACTCTGTTGTGCACCCTGTTTTATTTGCCATTACTAAAGCACAGATGCACAGATGAGCTTTAGGAGGTTGAAGTGCCCTGAAAAATTTTTACCCAAGGTGAAAAAAACACAACAAGCCCAAGCCTCAAACAGTCAAAGTATACCTGCTTAAATTAAATTAAATATTAACATCCTCTGCTTTAGAGTTACACCATGAACGTAATATGTGCACTGTTAATGAACCGCAATTTATTTACACCTCAAACAAAGAGTATCCTCTCTGCCCTAAAGTAGTTAAATTGCTCTCTTCCTAGTGAAATTTATTGCCATTTAAACATGCCAAAAGGCCATTCTGCTGGTCATTACAAAAATCTATCATTTCTACAACTGCTGGTATCCTGTTCTGTGGTCAAATTCAATCTGAGAAGGGTCAACAGAATTTTTCCACCAAATGCTTCCCTCTTGCCTGTCATCAATTTACTTTTGTCAACAAAAAGGGCATTACTACCGAATGAAATAGAAGATCCTCTTAAGACCTCTGGCAAACATCGAGAGCTCTTCTGATGTATCACATCTTTTCTGCTTGCAGATACATGTGAGTGTGTGTGTGTGCACTAGGACCAAAATACTGAAGCCATGAGCAGGAATTTTGTGATTTGTCAAGCTCCTTTTGCTCCAACAAGCACTCACATTTTTCATGACTGTAGATAGTTACAGAGTATTTTCAAGTTTTATCTATGAAAACAGTTTTAAATATATGTTTTCCATTAGAAAATTATGACTGCATTAGTAAATCAGAATTTTTTCACGTGGTTCTTCTGCTTTTCTTCTACGCACACAGTCAGAGCACACACCAGGACTTGTTTCACCTCAAATCACATTCAGATTTTGGTTAGGTGTCCAAAAAACCTAGGGAACAATCTAGTGAAATATAATAAAATTAATATTACTAATAAAACCAGCACAGTACCCTTACAATTTTTTTAAAATTTACAAGTGGCAGGAAGCACAAACTGAAATTAAGTCAATTAGTTCACTACTACTAATCAGCATCCTAATTATTTGAAGGACCCTAACATTGCACCCCATTCTTCTGGCATACTATTGAACACTTATTATTATGCCTAATCCTTGTCACAAAGAGCCAAGAAACTGACTTTTATTTTACACATAAGACAGGGAGAAATGAAAGGCAAGGAAGAGAGCCAAGTGTGTAGCTTTGAGGTTTCCTTGTAATGGGAATACGGCGTTCCCTTGGCCTGCAAGTAGTTTGTCCCAAACCCTGTAGGGAATTGAGCCTGGGAGAGAAAGCAGGGAAAGAATCTGTGTGCTGGCTGGGAGAAAAAGAGACTGAAAGTGTTTCTCAGTGCAAGTAATGGCTGGGCACATGGTTACTAAAATAAGGAAAAGCATGAGTGAGTAATCAAAGTAGGAAAGAGCAAAGCCACAAAACTCCTGATAGCATGGAATATCTAAAGCATTGCCTACAGCACTGGCTTCCAGCAATGCTCCCATGTAGGATACTCTCCTATTTCTGAGGTACTTCCTCAGCAGCAGGGCTATTGCTGCATTTCTAGGTGGACCCAGCTCATTTGCACTATCTTTTCAGTTTGTTGCATCTGTTATGCTTATGGATAGATGGTAACAATTTATTCATACCACATTATCTCTCCTTGGTTCTTTTTCATGCAGACAAGTAGTTATTGATCTGGAGCGAGTTTTGGCCCTTTCTTCCAATTTTGACCACTGTAGGGTGGTCCTAGGAGAAATTCTGCAGGTGTTGACCCCTTTCCAGTAGTTGATTTTATTTTCTCTTATCGAGCAATATGTTTTGATGAACCACAGTACAGATTCAAAGACTCAGTTTTTTTTCTTTTTCAGTGACTCAAGGAACTAAATTCACAGGTAGCAAAGATCGTGGCTTCTGTTTCACTCACAGCAAAATATAATTACTATACTGCATCTTCTGTCTCCCACATAATTTCAGTGGCCAAAGGATAGTGTATTTTACTTGTAAAAACTCTAACTGATGCTATGTGTGGGCTTTCTGAAACAAGACAACACTCCTTAGTTAAGAAGTACCTGAGCTTTGTCCAGTTTTGTTCTTCATCTGTTTTGTCTGTTTTCCTGTATGTGAACACACAGTGATCAGACCCTCCTTCTCAGGAGTGCCAGTTGGATAATGGTGAGAATTGGAAAGCTTGTGTGTCTCGTAATTTTGTTTTTGTACAGGAAGCCAGAGTTCTCAGCAGGTACATTCAATTAAAAAAACCCCAAACAAACAAAAAGCCAAACCTATGTTCTGAGCCAAAAATTCTCTCAAGCACTTTTGTTTGAGCTTTGAAGCAAAACCATCTCTCAAAGAGTCTCCAAAAGCATCATGTCAAAGTTATACGAATGTTAACAATTTATTCCAAGAAAATGAAATCTGCTGAAGTGAGACTGGGAGGTGTTAAAACTTAATGAACATAAAAATGCATAGCCTTGCTTAAACAGAACTGAATTTTCTTGAGCTGGCTACAGTTGTCAACATTCTCTCTTCTGGTTTTTAATCACTTGCAAATTTTCATATTATTTTCCCCATGCTGGAAAGATGATGAGAGTAGTTTCCCTGTTTGAATACACAAACTTGCAGGTGAGGAGAACAGCCTGTGACAGTTTACAGTAATTGCTTAACTTCTCAGAAGAGTTGGCTAACACAGAGGAAAATAGGGGCAAGTGAGGTGCTCCTCTCTTGAGATGACAACAAATACCCCATGTGTCTGTTCTCAGGGAAACAATCCTGCACGTGGGCAGAGGAGAGGGAGAATGGGAGTCAGGCATTCCAATACAAGTCATCTTCACCTCACTATGACCCCTGTTCCTGGGAGCACAGGCTGCTCCTAGTAACTCAGCTGGGGCAGATGCTCCTGGTGAAAGGGCAGTGATCTCTTCAGGTGACAAAATCAGATCTGTCACAGCTCACCTGGCAGAGTCAGGGTGGGTATTTAGGTTTTCCTGTACAGTTTTGCTATTGAGAATGAGGAATATATCTTGGTTCTGACTGGTAGTCTTGCCCAGCTTGGTCTCTGCTGCAGTGGCTTGCATTGCATCTGCATAATAAATTTTGCAAGTTGAATTAATGTGAAAGGCAGAAAATTAAAGATATTATGAGAACTGAAGGCAAGCATAAAGAATTTTGTCTCTATCAAATAGCAAAATCGCTTGCATCTGTTCTTCAGACACAAGGCATGAGATGAATTCGGAAAAGGATTTTCATGACAGCACAAATTCTCAAGTAAGAGCACTTCATCCAAGAAGCAATTTGCCTCACCAGTAATTTTTCAGTATTTCCTTTGTCATTGTTGAAGGTGTTTGTGTCTGAAAGCAAGTTTTGTTTTTTATGCTAGCTGGATTTTGTTTGTGGTTTACAACTCAGGTGAGACCCTTATCTGTACACAGGTGGCATCATTCCTAAGCTGTAAAATGAACAGGGACCTCAGAAGCTGATACTGAAACAGAGGCTACAGGGTCAGAGCAGGATAGAAAAATACACTATGTGGAAGGTAAAAATGTTACACAAACATGAATACATATGATAACTGTGAGTGCAGTTAAAACCATACAGTTTAGGATGGCCTTATCCAAAAATTCATTGAAATCAGCTGAGAACATCCTCACACACTGAAGGACTGTGGGTCATGGTTTGCATCAGTGAGTCTCATTTTGCAAATTTTGTGGTTAAATAGACCTTCCATTGTGTTTAATTTTATTTTGCTCCCAAGGAAGGTGGAACGTAGAACAGTGTCTGCCAAGCACAGCTCTCAGGCATTGAAGCTGCAGGACAGATTCCCAATTGGCAGAATGATCCCCAGGACTGGGATTTCTTTCATATTGAAAGGAGCCAAGACAAGGAAGTGAGATATTGTCAGTCACACAGATCATGACAGACTTTCAGTTTTAATCCACTGAGTGTGTTCAGTGCTGCCAGATAACATAGTTCATTGACAATAGTTATTTTACACAAGTCTGCTTGTTTCTCATAAACAGAAAAAAGTCATGGCTTGGCCACAACAAAATAAAAAAAGACAGAATTCCAGTTTTATTCAATAGGGAAGATGATGACCAATGTTTTCTAATTATTATCAAAATGCCTGATTTGAAAAATGGAGTCAGATAAACCTATCATATTTTGCAAGAAAATATTTTAAATTACCATCCATGTTTAATAATTTAAAAGCATCAAACCAACCTATGCTAGCACATCAGCTGGACAGGGTTAAACTCACCAAATATATCCTGGATTCAAGTGACTGACAAATACCACCACTCTTTATGAAAATCCCATGATTCATGTTTTTTGTCACTGCTGTCGAGGCTGTGACAAACACTGGACCTCATACAAAAAGGCAGAAAGCATTTCATGTCATCAAAACATGAATATGAGCTTTGCTTGGCATTTTTCTAGGAAAGGACCTAGCCCTACAGCTCACAGGCATCCAGAATTATTGCTTGCTTAAATGCTCAATAACATAAACCCTCACAAATCAAAACTCATTTTCCAAGTACCCTAATAATTCACTCTATAGTGGCTTTCTTCCAATGACTGTGTGCTAAGCCAGAGAAGCCAGCAGTGCTGCTTGCTTGGTTTAAGAACATATCTGATACTGATCATATGAAATGTGTGTTTTGTTTCTTAGGTGGATATCCAGCAGTTGTTCTTTATTCATAGCAGACCTTGTAAACAGACAAGGAATGGTTTAAAGGGGCACTCAGAGAGTGTGTCCAACTAATTCTGATTTTTATTTTCCTACCTCTTAACCAAGAGCTGAGAACTTTTGTATGATGCAGAAAGGCACTGCACCTTGTTACAATGCAGCTTTTTACTGATGTCTCTTGTGATGCATTGTATAAACATGGATTACTAATGGATTACCAATGGATTACTACCAAAAAAGCCATCCTACTCCTCCATATCTTCCTCATTTGTGAAGTTAGGTAGGGAAAAGTTTGTTCTGCTTATGGCTCCTGAGGCTCCTCTCTACTTTCTATATGCACAGGTTGGGAATTGCCTTACAACAGCCTCACTTACAGATGGAATTTCCATCTCTTCACTGGCTTATATCTGGTTTTGTTTATGGGCTGCATTACTACAGTGACAATAAAGAACTGAAATGGTGCCCCATATGAATAGGGGAGGGGGGAAATGTAGGCCTTTTCCTCCCAAATGCAAAAGTGAACAGAAAGATAGTTTGTGGGTCAAACATGATGGCAGGTTATATTTCATCATATCTATTTATTACTGACTCAGAAATCATTCAAGACAGACTTGTGCAAGGTATAAAGTATTTGATGCAGAAGTATTTCTCCCTCCTCTCCCTCAAACTGGTATTTATTTTCTGTTTAGTGTTACTTGGCAAGCTTTTGTTGTAATTAACTTTCTCATTCCTCTAAAGCAATTATCGGCACTTTGAGTCATGTTTCTGAAGGAGGTTCAACTGAATTCCTATCCAAGAATTGATATCCAGCAAGGGTGGAATGAACTGGTTTTCTGGAAACACTTCTTTACCCCTGCTCTGACTGGAGTCAGCTTGAACAGCAAGGTAAGAGATATACAGAGAGGCTTTGAAGATGCCAAAGAGCAGCAAAAGAAAAAAAAAAGTGACAAACAAACCTTGTCTTTATTTTTCAAGTAAGATGGTGACAGGGTAGTTGATTGGATGGACTGCCTGTCCTGATGAAGTCTGACAATTCTACAGTTTTATCTTCCTGCAGAACAGAAAACTAGGCTGAACTGATACTGGCAGTCAAAACAGCCTCCTGAAACAGCCAAGGGAAACAAATCTCCAATTTGACAAACCAATAAATTACACTTTAAAGAAATTAGACTACATTAATCTTTTCCAAGGGGTAATTAAGTCAATAATTTAAAATATTTTGCTTTGTTTTGGCTTACAAGCAAGCCTTCCCATGCCAGGTGCAACTGCTTTTTGTCTGGCATGAGTTACAGCACAAGAAACCTCCTCCCTCTCCACCAGGAAAGCAAATTTTTTCATGTTTGATAGGACTGCATCCTGAACATCTCTACCTTTCTGCCTCCCACTGCACTTTACTTGCTGATGTCTCCAAAATGTTTTTCCTTTTGCTTCTTGCTGGGCTGAGTGCATCTTGAACAAGGTTGAGATCTACTGCAGATGATTGCAATGCCCAAAGCTTCAGAGAATTCAGAGAACGTCCCCTTCAGAGAATTGTATCTTCTTGCAAGTGAGTTCCTGTAGTCAACCATCTCAATTTTCCTATGCATAGGTCTGAATATATAAAAAAATGAATACATCAAGTGATACCTGTTGAATGTAAGTGGTGAAAATCCTACTGATAGGATTTGGTGGAAAGCTATAGTTAGCAAATCCTGAAAATATTTCAAACTATTTCAAAATATTTCAAACATTCTGCTGTTCTGAACACAGGGGCCAAAAAACTTAAATTACACCCTTCCCCAAATTCCCCCTCCAGTAATGTTGAAACAACTCTTAAGTAAAGAAATTTGAAAGAGTTCATTCTTTGGCTCTAAGATCTTCCACAAGAAGGTGAACAGTAGAGCTCTGAAAAGGAACAGCAGTGAATGGGGTTGATTCTCTGAGCCAGTGGGTAGGGCTGTACCTTCCGGAAAACCTGGACCTTAATGCAATCAGTTGGAGTTTTTTCCTGTGGAACAGAGTGGTACCAGGGCCTATCAGCCAGCTCACTGCTTGCAGCTGCACAGTGAAGCTGTTACTCTTTTTTTTCTCTTACCTGACAATAGATGTAACTTATCTCAAAGTTTGTTTTAAACCACAGGGTATGTTGGCATTACATCTCACTGCTGCCACTGGAGAGTTCCACGGTGGGCACTCCCTGGTCCATGGGAAGAGAGACTTGTTATGTTTTGCAGTTCATTAAATGCCCAGAAATACCGGTCATTTACATATGTAAACAAAAATTGGTTTTCAATATGTGCTTCTATGTACTAATACCAGATAGGCCGTGTACTCGGAAACTAACAGAAACAAAACCTCCATGTTGTTAACAGCTTACAGATCTCCTTATAGGCAACATGATTTTGAAGAGAAGTATTTTCAGGTGAAAAAAAAAATAGAAATAGAGACTGAGATTTACCCTTCATGACTAAGGGACAGGACTTGGCTATGCTGCCCTGGGAAGCAAACAAGGTAAAAATAAACCAGATTAAAATTAATTGACTGGTGTCAGGCTATCTGATAAAGCATCACCCTGCACAACAAAAATGATTGAACACTCATGAAACAACTCAAAGTGTCTAGTTTCAGCTTTGAATTTTAAGGAGTCAGCTTGAGTTTGGCATAACACAGCAGCATCAGCAGCTCAGAGTGCACTTCTCCAGCAGGTTGGACCCCTGTCATGTGGTGGCAACCTCTCCCTTTCCTTGTGGGTATCAGCAATCTAAATACTTCAGTTAAATCCAGAACCACAGGTACATGAAACCCCCAAATCACATTCTGCTCATGCTTCCTGTCTACTCTGCAAGCAGAAGAAGATGCTCTATGCCTCTGGGGAATAGATTACGGGCTTGGGAGGTGCTGGAGCCATTCCTGGGTGTGGGAGGAATGCAAGCCCCAGCAGCAGAGAAAGCAGCCAGGGCTGCAGCACCCTGCTCTCACTGCACCTGTTGGCAGAAGTAGCAGCTTCCAAGTATAGCTATGCAGCGACAACTCCTCTCTTGCTGCTGGATCGAACACCAGTGTCATCTTGTTTCTCCATTGCTGTTCTGTCTAGGAACCCACCAGTTTACCCTATATCCTTATCAGTGCTTGACGCCAATATCTGTATTTTAATTAGGAGAAGCAGACCCACTGTTTTCAAAGCCCAGAGATACTTGTTTTGAAGACAAACTCCCAAAGCCTAATTGCTTTTCAACAGAAACCTAGCTCAAATTGTGTAAGCTTTCCACAAGGTCTCTCACTAAAATCCTTTGCTAACAAAACTGCACAGGACATCACTTGCCAAAAGGCTGAATATTTTTACAGCCCAGGATTTTCCTCCACACCACACTCATGCTAGCCAGCATCAGGCCCTTCCCAAGTATGCCAGTGCTGCCTTCAGTATCACCACGTGGACGGAACAGGGCTAGTGAGTAATTAGTGCTTAATGAAATCAAACATTGCCACTTCTCAAGTGAGTTGAACTTTGTGTGTCCCATCTTCAGATGTTCTTGTATCGTACACTTCCTACAGTAACTGTTCGGCAAATATTTCTATACTGACTAACAAGAATGTAACTGTGCTATAACTTGTGGTTTATGCATAAATTACGTATCAAACCTAAAGGTCATAAATTAATACCTGCAGGTTGCTACCTGTATTTTAATAAAGTGAAGCTTGTAATGAAATTATTCATCAATATGTTTTTGAACTTCTTATCTGTCTGTCATGACAAGGTCTCATTTTGTAGGTTAGTTTAGATATATTATTTGACAAGAGCAATAATTACAGAAGTAGATAAGCTATACAACTAATCCACTTAATTATGATTCCTTCACATTCTACTCTGCCTTTAATAAAAGCAGATAAATATTTTTCCCAATAATGTTAATTTGGCTTTGCAAATGAACCTCTCAACACAGCAACATTATTTCCTATACAATATTAATCTCTTCTGAGATACTTCTTTTAGAAAACCCCTGCTTACTGGAGTCATTGCAGAAAACCCAGAAGCAGTCTGTGTAATGCAAGGAGGTTGAGGTCACCAGCCCTGTCCTTACTGCGGGAGAAAGCAGTGTAACATTTTCTGATTCTGAATTTCTGCAAAGTTATACAGCAACTCCTGGCATTTAATACTCCAAGTCATTGAGTACACCACATTCAGACATTTCTATAAACCAAAAGTGAGAATCCTTGCCCTAAATTTAAACTGGAGCTGGATTCCATCAAATATGATTGCCCTGTTTCCAATCATGTTGGATGTGGCTGTCTCCAGGGTATGGACCTGCTCCTCTTGAACACAACCAGCAGTCAGACCTAGCACATCTGAGATGACAACTCCACTGCATTTTAACCAAATCATCTTCCCTGCAGTGTTGCTGTCCTCAGGGCACTGCTGCAAGTGCATGACAATGGTGAATGGAACAGTGAAAGTGTCACCCCAGTCCTCACATGGCTTCTGGACGAATGCCATTCAAAAACAGCATCATGGGAGGATGAAGTGAAAAGAAGGTGGGATGATGGTGGCTACAAATACATACCTGCACCCCTCAATTTAAACGCTGGTTGTGATCTTCAGAAGTGGGCATAAAACTGCACTTGGATTGCTAATAAATGTAATCCAAAATGCAACTGTCATCTCAGCATTTTGCTATGCAGATAGCTTTGTGCCTCCTGAGAAAAGCAGTGTGCTGCCCTCAAGAGAAAGCCCTGTTTATCACTTGGAGATGCAATAAAAATAACAAATGTCCAGAGTAAACCTAATTCACTGTGCTACTTAGTATTTGAAATACATAAATATGTCAAGCAAAAGACCTTGAATAGACCCTTTTATACTGGTAATAGTGTACATATAATTTTCCTCTCATTAGTAAAAAAACTACCTAGGGAACTATCGGCCCATCCTTCATCCATTTAATCTGCATTAGTTTACTTTTACCTTGTGTTTAATCTGCTTTCCCTCAAGGTATTTTGAATAAATCAATAGGAATACATGATTGTTTAATGATTTTTAGAAGAGCTCCCTTCGACCACAGCTGCATGATTTAGAATGACTAATTCCACTTTTTACAATTGATCCTGCCGCACACGGCCCATCCATTCCTGCCACGTCTGGCCAAAGGGACTAGGAGCTGCTCCACAGTGAGAGGGTTCTTAAAGGGGCCGAGGAAGGTCCCCAACAGCTTGTGGGGAAAAAACAAGTAAGGCAGCAATATACTCAAATTAAATGCTCTTAAACCTTGGCAACAGGTTCCAGCTCCCTGATGTGGCTCAGCACAGATCATGACTCTCATACGCCTGGGCTTTGGGTCTTTGGGTGCACCACTGTTCCTTTCTCAGTGTCCAAGAGCAACAGAGGATTTCACAGGATGCAAAGAGAAGAACCAGTCTGGCAAGAGGAACTCCTGACAGTGGAGTTTTGTTCTTGAGTCTGAATGCAGAATCTTGCTGAAACTCAGTCTAACAGCAGAGACGGCTTGCTTAACAACAGAGGCAAAGCTCTCCTGATTTGGCATGCAAACATCCAGTCACTTCTAGCTTTCATTTCTTCTTAACCTCAAAGTTGTTTTGACAGTGTAAATATACCAGTGTAGCAGAAATATCCCTAAAAAGGGGCATTGTGCCTGTTTATCCCATTTGCCATGAAGGAGGTGTGGTGTTCTGTGTATAAAACTAGGGCTGGGATCAAGAAGGTTCATAGCTATTCACATTTATGCCATTGAGCTCATGCCTGACAGAGGATGTACCCTCCTCACCTTTGTTTGTCATCTCACCAGCTGCCTGATCCTTTATAAAAAGGACATAAAAAAAATCCCAAACCTATACTACATTTTAACAAAACTCTGAGCTCACCAGAGCCCTTGTGGCTGTTATTGCCTGTGGACATTCGACACAAACAGCAACACAACATAATTTTATTGTATGCTGGAAAGGATAAACCAGTCAGCAAGTGCCCAGCCTGGTGCCCTGTGCTCTTCTCCCAAGAGGGGGTCTGATACTCCTTTAACTGAAGATTTTTAGTGTGCAGCCCTTTCCCAGACCTGACACTCATGTTCAGTCGTGTGGCCAAACCTGCTTCCCAAAGCTTCCCAGTCCTTGTGTGGTCTTCCCAGGAGAGGCCATCTTCTGCCAGCCCACTTTCTGCTGTGTCTTGTCGCATTGCCAGAAATATCTGAGTTTTGGTGGGGGGGGGGGGGGGGGGGGGGGTGAGGTGGTGAGAGGTGGTGTTTTGAGCTGTCAGTATAGGGCACAAAGGTCTGGGAACTGCAAGAGAATTATCAGCAGCATCCCTAACAAGCTTGACCTTTCAGACAGCCGAATTCACAGGACATAGATGTCCGCAAAACATCTCCTCCCCCTGACCCTGTCTCTTCTAAAACATTGGTGGGTTCTGGATTACACCATACATAAAATCCTCTTAAGACTATATTCACCTTATTTCAATACTGAAGCTGCATGATACATGAGCACATTGGCAAACAGACCAGCATTGTATCAACACTCAGAGCTGACACTGTTACAGCACTAAAGGGAGAAATACTGGTAGTTAGCTCAAATAAGTCAGAAGTCTTTGATCAGGACACTGAAAGTGATTGAGACAGGCCGTGTGAGAGTCCTTACAAAGTGCCAATATAGAGAAGACATTACAGTTCATGGTGGATAATCTATTGCTCTAGGGTTTATGTCTAACAAAGACTGTCAAGAAGGCTGGCAACTGAGAAATAGGCTAGCATTTATTATTTATTCTATTATCAGCTTAAGCAGTACCCAAACTCTTTGCAAGATGGTAAGGACTTTGGGGACACAGAGAACTCCCATGCAAAGATCAGATGCTATGGACACTGGAAATCCCCAGGGACTCAGAAGTCCCTACACTCTGTGCTGAAAAACTTCCACACATCAGGGAGCATCCTCAGTGTACAAGGAGGCAGAAAACAGAGGCCACAGTCAGTTGCTGTCACTGTTCTCCCCCCTCAGCTTGCCTCCATGGGAAAAAGGCACCTTGAGGTTTTAGGAAGAGAAAGTGGATGTTTGTGCTCATGTGATGAGTTTCATAAAATGCTGATAATATCCTTGATAGCATGGAGCTCTCTGTGTGTGATCAGTTTGATAACTGATACCTAATGGTTAGAGCAGCACATCAACAAATGTGGCAATTGACAGATATCTCCAAGCAGTCCCCTTCTCAAGGGTTCCAGTACTCCCCCTGGAGTAATGCAGCACCTTTAATGATTGCAGAGGGAATAAATCTGTGGGACTGGAGGAGATGTTACTCAAGCCACCTACAGACCCCCCCTCAGGTACCTTGGCCTGGCATTCAGTCACCCACTCATGGACAGAGATTCCCTGCCACAAGCCAGCTCTGAGCTCTGCTGGGGACACAATGCAATAGGAGCAACAAGGCGACTCAGTGTTTCTGCTCCAGATTCCCTGCCCACGTGTCAAAGCCTCTGCCATAAGCCACAACACTGACAGTAGTTCTTCCTGACACCCAAGGCATCAGGCTGAGGTTTCTCATTTACCCCAGCACACAGCAGGGATGCTCTAAAAGAAAGGCAGCTTGAACCTGACACCAAAAGTAATTCCAGCCAGCCCCTATACCTATAGGCTCCTACTGGCTTTAAATGGGCTCAGAACTTCATCAAGGGAAAATGTCAGCCACTTGCATTCTAAAACTTAATCTGATTAAATTTAATGCAAAATAAGTGCCATGCAAATCATTTCCCTACTTCCCTGGTATTTTCCACTACTGCATCATGAAACCATTTCTATGTTGGCTGTTTCTGTGTTAAGATATGAGCTGTTTAGAAGTTGTCTAATTTTACCTGCATTTTTTTTAAATTAGCATAAAAGACATGCCAGTGTTTGACTCTGAGGTCCAGCTCTCTTACTAAATATAAAAGCGTCTAACTGGAGCAAAAAATACCCTTCTTCTGAACAGCAGGTTCTTCCAGATAGCCCAATATATGCACAAAACCCACTTGGCCATCAGCTGTGAACTTTGAGCTCAGAATCCAGCCTCACAGCCCTAGAGCTGGGAGCTGCGCACAGGCCTTTGAAAAATCCCACCCAGACTGGGGTGCTACAGAGGAAGTTGGCAGATTCTTCCCCTCCAGTCCAGGCATTTAAGTCAAACTTAGCAAGTTAATCTGTTTGGCTTTTAGTGAAGTCCTCTTATATCCCTGAGTTACTAACATGTCAGAGGGTCCTTAAGTTTGTCTCCAGGACTGCAAATCCTTAGACTGTGAATGCTGCTGCTTACACTGCCAGCTCTCTGGAGCAGCGCTGGTTCTGGCTCTGTGTGTGGGCAGCAGCAAGCACAGCACTGGTGCCATGGGGATGCAGGGGAATATTAACAACCACACAGAGTATGCCTGCATTTCCTCATTAGGAGCTGAATATGTTTGTGCTTGGATTGAAGCAACTGAGGGAGCATTTGGATCTTGCACCTGAAGTCACCTCATGGCAAGCTTTAGGGAGCAAGTAAACGACCCTTTCTGCAGTCACGTACTCTATCACTGGTCACTGTCTCTACTCAAACCTCAAATAATGCCAGCTTTAGAGGGTCAAATATCAGTCTTATAGGTTTGGAATTGCTACAAGAGTGCCAGGAAACAGAGGAACAAAAGCTGGCACATGTTACATGAATGTGTGAGCGGTGAAGCCAGCTAGCCTGAATGCCTTGGGGAGATTTGGTCTTAGCTGAAGTTAAGAAACATCAGGGCACATCAGTTTCAGAGGCATCAGTGCAGTAAGTCATGAGCCACATAAGCACACTCTGGATTTTCTCCTTCATCTTCCTCTCTGCAAAATCCTAAAAAGGAAAAGTTAGTGCAGATCTATCTCTGTTGGCACTCCCTAAGTCACCATGAAGTGATAAATCATCCTTTTCCATGGCTCACAAATCTTCAAAAAGTAATTTCTAGACTTGCAAAGAAGAAGAAAAAAGGCATGAATAAACAATTGTTTCATAGTTGTTTTGAACTCAAAGGACAGAGGTGTCCTATGTCTGCCACCCTTCCCCTGAGGAACCATAGATAAACTTCTGTTCTTAGCAGTGACACAAAAGCAACTCTTCTGACCTAAACAGCAGTACAACTGTAGCAACTACCAACCATGAGATCAAATACCATGAGATCCCCTCCACCTGTTGCAAAGAACAGAGAGGAAAGCAGCATGTTACACTGAATTACACCCTGAGGCAGTGCTCCACAAAAGGCTGGTGTGTCATTGAAACACAAAATAAGGTGCTTTGCTCCTGAGCTCCCTCTTTCCTGTACTGAAAACCATTAATCCCATTAATTGCATACAAAAAGTCTGGTAGCAATTCTACAAATGAGTAAACACAGGGATAAAAGTGTAATCGTACTAGCACAGCAAATTAGATTCAGGATCTCATTGAACAATCCTGTTTCATTTCAGCAATTTTATTATCACTGTAACTGTAACAAATTACTTTATTAAACAGAAGGGGCTTGTGTAAAAGAATTTCTTCTTGTGGGTAATATCATGAAGCTCTGTAACACAAAACCAGCAATTACACTTGTCAAGGGATATCTTTAAGCAATTCAGCTAATGGCTTGTGACAGGTAAGACTTGAAATGTTCATTCAGACCTTCCCTCGGCTATAAAGATACATTTTGTCAGCAAAGAAAAAGCACTTTTATTGAAGTGTATGCTTTGGGCATGGGTTTGAAAACCTGGAGAAGGCAAGAAAGCTCAGGATAGGCTGATGTGCAGGACAAGGACAGAATAAAGTCTGATGACAATTGTACAATGGCCAAGAGGCACAGACACCTGGAGAAGGCAAGACTAACCTCACTGCCGGGGAAGTAAAACAGAAAAGATTGCTTCTCTGCAGCATCAGTCTTAGCAGAAAGCCAAGATCTGCAACTCTAGATGGAAGATGGAAATACCACATGAATTTAAAAGGTATGTCCATTGAAGACAAGTCATCAGGCTCATTGCAGCTTGATGACCTCTAAAAGACAATGTGTTTTTAAAGAATTTTTTAAAATCCAGTTCTTTAGGCCATACCTATGCATAAACAGTGTGGTTGGAAAAGTGCTGTCCTGAAAAAGCAGATTGTGACAAAAAAATTGCAGGATCTATGGAAGACAAGTATCCTATAAACAAAAATATAAAAAAGCTGTCTAAACCAGTACTAAAAGCTTAAAAGGAGTTTTAAAGACAGAGCCAAGTGCCCAAAAAACACTGAAATTCATAGGTTTACCTTTACCAAAACTATCAGGAAGCTGCTACTTTTGAGCAACTAAGGCCAGGGTGTCCCTGTTGTATGATGGCTTTGATGGTGTCAGCCAATAATCTTGTTGGTTGGTTTTGCTGAGACATTGGACATACTTTGCCTCTATTCTCCTTCTCTTGGCTTTTTGTCCATGCTTCTGGAAAACAGTCAGACATGATTTGACTCTGTTACTCTGCAGAATGGGTAGAAACCAGAAAATCATAGAAAACCAGCATAAATATGTCACAGGAAAAAAAAAAAGAACCAAAAAAAACCAGTCCTGTCTGTCTCTGCTACCTCAGGAGCAACACAAGAACACAAGGGAGACCAGATAGCTGTTGGACAAGATGATGTGACCGTTTCAGACATTTCACCTCTGTTGTTCTCCACTTGGAGTTTCTCTCTTGTCATGAAGTCAAGAGTTTGGGACAGTTAATATAAATCCTTACATTCTCATTCCCCATGTACACAGCTATTTAGAATAAATAGCTGGGGCTCCTGAGGACTGATGTGGAGCTCAGCTTGGAGATCTGTGAACAACTCCATTCAACCCTAGTGTCCTCCATCTATTCTTAAGCCCTCTAATTCCAAAGGCAAACTTTTTTTTTTTTTTGGAGGTCACCTCACCCCTCCACCTCACTTTCACACAGAAACACAGTTCTTCAAAAAGGGAGGCCTGCACTGGCCCTGTTTACTTAGAGCACAAACATATTCAAGGCAGCAATGTCAGATTAAAGGAAGAAAGGGGAGAGAAATCAAAGCCTCTAAACTGCACATAAAAGGCAATTGCTGGCAACCAATCTGTTGTACTTCCAACTCTTTGCACTTTATGAATAAAGGTCAAGCTGGTATTGGCACCCAAATGTTAATGTTCTTATAAGGGTTTAAGCTGCTTTAACAGCTGAATAAGTGAGAGTGATCCACAGGGCCACACCTAATCATGCCCTTACAGCAAGGAAAACCTCTGCTTCTCAGCAGGCTGTCCACAGGGATGCATGGAGACCTATAGGAGAAAAAGCTTACCGGTTGCCTAAAGAAGACCTGAGGTTAACTAGCTCCTTCCCTGTTATTTTTCCATCTGCTCTGCCTGCTGTTTGCTCTTTTCTCTTCTTTTACCTATTTTATGCTTGCCGCTCTTCTTTCAGGCTCTGTAGCTGCAGCTTTTAGGATGTGAACTGGCATACAGGAAAAGCACCTTCAGATACTTCCTCTGACTTACAAGGAGTCCATCTGCTGTTCTTGTTGTTTTAAAAATGACACACCTCTTTTTAAATGCTTTTTTTTTTTTCCATTTTAAGGTTAACAAGGCACGGCTGCCCTTACCCCCTTTCGCAGCAAAAAGTTTTTGGCAGCCAGATGTGATTACCAGTTTTCTTTCAAAGTTGATCATGTTATGCTCTCTCTGTTTAAAAGACGACACAGCTCACACTTTTCAGGTTTGTCCTGAGTGCGCTGGAAGTACTCATCTCCAAAAAGCAGCATTAAATTCTCTAACCTAGCTCTCCAGGCGGCAGCAGAGACTCAGCAACTTCATGTCTACATTTCCCAATTAGCAGCACACTGAAAAAGCTTCAGAGCGACTCAACACCAGCCCACTAGAATGAGACAGAGACCTCACCCATCAAAGGAAAAGAGGTTTTACAGAAGAAAGAAAAAGTCAATATTTGGAATATGTTTTCATAAAGTCAGGACAAGTGCACTGCTGAATTAATTAATGTCTGGCATTTACAAACAGTAGCTTGATCTTTCAGCTGGTGCCCTTGCCAAGTCAAGCAGTTTTCAAAAATTTAATTTTTGTAAAGGTGAATTTAGTGCTAATGAAATTGAAAGAGTAGTATCAATAGCTTGCACAAGGTACTGGTCTGCCAAGCTCTGCAGGAGCTTCTCATCTGCTGCTCACAGGGCATCTCTGTCCTGAGCTCTGTGGAATCAGGTGCTCTAGTCCCGGGCCTCACTCTTCCTCTGGGATAGACATCTGGGATTGCTTTAGGAATGCAGAGTGGGAAAAACCCAGTAACTTCACAGGCTGCTTCAGGGAAGCTGCCCAGCTCTGAGAAAAGCTGCACATTACACTGGCTGGAGTAGAGAAGGAATTACCAAATGTGTTGTGCTTTTGTGCCTGGCACTTGGTGTTTGACACCCAGAGCTCCTGGCATCTGGTACTGCATGACTGCAATGCTGTTCAGACAGGGAGGGATATGAGTCCATCAGAAACATCTTGGTCAACATCCAAAACCTAAGTTTTGAACTGCTGAGGTTCAGTAGGGATGCTTTCCTGTGGATAAGGAGTAACTAAAATCACAAGGGAAGTCACCTCCTTTACGGTGCTGCTCTACTCCTCTTGTGCAAGGCTTACCCTATGCAGGAACTGCCCAACCCTATGGATCCCAAACAGCTCTTTCCCGGTTAGCAGAGACTCTCCCTCTGGCAAACACACACCCTCACGACACATTAATTATTTTCTGTCAAGAGAGGATTAGGGAACATTGGAGCCCAGTTAACTGGACAGGCTCACAGTGAAAGCTCAGCTTTACCGGTGAGGGAGGACCTCCCTTAAATGGCAGGCAGAGCTCACGGTCACTATACACCACTGCACAGCTTCGCACAGTTTGATTTGTTTCTGAGGCATTAGCTTTCCATAAAAGCTGATGTTCCTGGCTTTTGGTTAGATTTTTAATTTTTTTTATTTGCACATTTACAGTAAAGAAATCCTCAGTCAGGACCACCCTCCTCTTACCTCCTCCTCGCGCAAACCCAGCTAACTCTCAGAGCCACTTGTCTGTCGAACTTATTTTCCACCTCATTAGCTATAATTGCCTATCCAGTGAGGGGATTAAAAAACAAGGTCCAATTCCTGGCTCCGACAGAGACACAAAAAAGGAGCGCTGTTTGCAGATTCCGGCTGCCTTTTTCTTCCCTACCTTGCAGAGGTAAAGAGCACGATTAAAGGAGTGCGGGATGGAGGGAGCAGTGACGATTTGGACCCCCGAGAGAGAGACGCAGGCACTCGTCTCCGTTCAGCGAGGCCCACAGAAAGCCTCCCCTCCACACCACCCCTTGTGTTTAAGGATATGTTTTGTCCCCCCAGTCCATCCCCAGCTCTGCCGGGGGACCCTCCCCGAAGGTCTGCAGGACCCCCTGCCCCGCCCCACGGGAGCGACCCCCGCCCAGGGCTGCGGCGGGGAGAGCTCCCAAACTAGCTCCAGGGCCAGCATTTCCATTTTAAAGCCCCAAGTTAGTTAAACACCCACCACCAACCGCTCCTAGCCCCCTCCTCCCCCTCCACCTCCCCACTCCGGCGTTAAGAAATGCAAATGTGGCCAATCCTATTTTATGTTAAAAAGCGAAGAAACATTTCAATGTATTCTTGTCTTGTATGACTGGCTAAGAGCCTCTAAATCCCCACCATTTACCAAATTAAACTAATTGAAAGAGCTTCCAAAAGCCACATCTGTAGGCTGACGTCTGTCCCTGCCTTTTGCTTTAGGCTGGGGGAAACTGCTCTCCATCCCATTGATCCCTGAATAGTCACGCCTGTCAGGAAGCCACATCAACCATTATCATTCTAATTTTACTGCCTTTCTTGGTCCCTAATCTAATTTGCAATGATGCTTAAGCATTTCGCAAGGCCATAGCACTTTCTTCAGAATTTCAACAAGAGCATTAAATCCCAAATTTACATTAATGAAGTGCACATTTAATTAGGGGAGAGGGTAAATGGAGGGCTCTTCAAGAGCAGTTTCCGTGATATGATAGGCACTTGAAAAACGAAGATGTACCTGATAAAAGACTCTCGTGCAGCCTTCGTGCTCATTTCATTTCTCAGCTTCCTTCCCGGCCCCAGCCCGTTTCCCCTCCTGCCCCAAGAGCCAAAGAACAGGGGCAAAGAGAGAGGGCAGCATCTCCTGGCAGCTAGAAGGTTGCCTGGCATGCATCTCCCACAGTCTGGAAGCTCTGCTTGCAGGGGTCTGCTGTGTTTCAGGCCCCATCCTGCACAAACTTGCATGGAATCTGTATCCAGCCAACCCTGTGCTTTCAAAGCCACACACTTCGTGAGCCTCGAACTGGCTGGAAGGAGTCCTCTCTACCTAAGTTTTCCCTCCTCAAAATCATCCAAACACGGGCACAGACCCAGAGCTTGGTTTCTGGGAGCAGAGACTCCAGCTCACTGAAGGCTTCCTATCATTTAACACAACCCGAGTCTGCCTGCATATCAAAACACTGCTCATGCAGGCACCATTCAGAAAAGAGATCAGAAAGCTGGTTCCAGTGCTTAAACATCAATTCAGTGCATGTATGTTTGCAATTTTCTGCTGCTACACTCGTGTCCTGCTGTAGCTTTGAGTGGCAGAAAACTCAAATCTCTTTGTGAGCTTTCTTCTTTGAAACCAAGGTGGGAATGAATAAATGAAGAAAAGCAGTGCCAGCCAGCACCTCACAGCTGGGTCCATCTCTATCTCTCTCCCAGCACTGCTGGTGTCCCCCCATTCATGCTGTCAGTGTTAGTGCAGGCACAGGACTAGCAATGCAGAAACAGCCACCAAGAAAATGGGATCTGGGAGAAGTCTCTATGCTGGGCTGTGGGTCAGCAGGAATTAAATGCCTAAATAGCTTCTTAGCAGAAGGTATGAAAAAATTTTATATTAGTAAGTTTCATAGAGAAGGCTTATATGAAGTTTTCTTCAAATTGAGTGCAGCTCTTTGAAAGCCTTATCAAGTCTGCAGAAGAGAAAGGCAGCAAAGATGATGTATTTACAACTGAAAGGGGCCATACAAAATGTGTTATAGCAGATAAGACAGAATGTGTCACAAAAAGAGTCCTGAGCCTCGAATGGAAATATTGTCAAAGAACCAGCAGGGTTCCCAGCAGGAAAAAATGCAGGAGAACACACACAGACAGCTATATCGCTGTACAAGTGGAGGAATCTGAGAAATAAAATAAAGGAAGTGATTTGGAAATAAGTAAGTAGCTGACAGAGTGAGAGCAGAGTGATTTTTAGCAGCAACACAGCAAGAGATGAGCCTGCAGAAGGCGAGGATGAGGGCGAGGGTGAAGAGGTTAAGCAGCAGAGAATGAAGACATGAGAGAAACATGAGAGCAATGCCTCACAATTACACAAAGATTGTTATGTCAGCTGAGATTCTTCGGGGAGCTACATTTTAGCCGCAATAGCAACATGAAGAAATACATTAATGATACAGACTCCTGCCAAAAACTTTCCCATCAAATGATAAACCCTCTCCCCGATGATTTTCTCTCCAGCATTGTGTCTGGAGAGAAAAAGCTACAATGCTGTGTTGTTTCACTATGGACCATTCCCTCGACTGAAGACAACCAATGCAGGAGCTGCTGTGAAGCACAGGACAACCCCAGCCCCCAGAGTCTCTGGGGGCAGCAGGACCATGTGGAGGAGGCATCTCTGCAACACCCCAGAGTCCCTGGAGGGGATCCTGATCCACCCAGGTCCCACCTGCCTGGGTACAGGTCACAGACCTATGGCCTCTTTCATGTCCTTTCTCCCCAAATTCCTGGTCAGCAGCAGCTCTGGCTACTACCGACAAATGCCATGAAGAGGGACACACCAGCCCAGGCAGAGGTCTGTCTGACCTTCCCTGATGAATCCCCAGGCCAGTTTTGCTGTCCCATATTTCACTCACAGAGCAGCACTTTTGTGGAAGACTCTGCCCAGGAAAGGGTGGGAGGAATTTGTAGAAGAGGCAAAACTCAGCACTGCTGCGAGCCTGCAGCAAGGGAGTGTGGGAACATGCCAGCATCTGGCTTGCACTGGCTGAGAATATCTTAAATTTCCAGACTTGGGTGACACAGGTGGCTCCCCATTGCAGACAAGGCTCTGTTTGAGCACTTCTCCAGCAGGACAGGATTTGGTCTGTGTGCTTCTGGTGTTGCATTTGTAAGTCAGAGTGGAGGAATTGGTTCTTGTTTCCAGGAGTTTATTATAAACACAGCTCTAGAGTGAGGGTCATTTGAGCTCTTCCCGGTTTGTTGACACTGGCATTGTTTCTGCTGCATTACTAATCCAAAGGGTTCACACCAGGTAATAAGATAAAGCAAAAGTATTTGGCCAGATTCTGATTTGTCTGCCTGCTGAGCTGTTACACAAACTGGGGGGCACGTGAAGTGGATGCAGTGGATGTGGATAAACTGAATCAATCTGAGACCTGGTACTTCACTGACCATCTCTCTTATAGAGTGGTTCTGTTTTTCTCTCCCCACTCATCAACCCTCCATGGCTGCTGGAGGGGGATTATCTAGATTTGGAGTGTCTTGTTTAACAGCACTGCAAATGAACCCTCCTCCGTCACCCCATAATAATGCCCCTGTCTGGCCACTGGAGCAGCCAGAGGTGTGGGCAATAGCAGCAGATGTCCTCACCTCAGTCCCTCATTTCTCACAGCTGGGATGAAAAGCAGGGCTAGACCTTGCTTCCATTGTATTCACTGTCACTGCTTTTCCATGACCCAGAGGCAAACCACTGTTTGGACAGCATGGGTGAGTGTTTGGAGTCTGCTAGCACAGATCTGGGTGGCATCAATTGCCCCTGCTGGCACTATGCTGGCAACCTGAGCAGCCCTGGAAGAGCCATGAGGAGCAGCCAGTACCCAGCCCTGCCAAGGCCTTTGTTGCCTGTGTTCTTATTGCTTGCCATTGGAAATTTGCCTCATTGGGGACCCTGTGGGAGATTTTGGCCTGGGAGTTGGCAGAGTTTTTGCTTTACAAACGGACCATGCTATTGGGCCATGCCGCCATCCATCTGTGCATACAACGTGCTGCCTGTGGGTGAGGATGGAGATTTTTCAGTGCTGGAAAGCAGAGATACCAGAGAGGCTTCCTTTTCCCCCCCCCTTACTTTGATTTTGTGGCACAGGAATTAGTTTTGTTTCCCCACTCACAAAATTGTGAACATAAGTTTCAACAGTGTAAAAAGAAGAGAGCTTTTTCCCCCTTCTTTTTTTTTCCCCAAACAGTTTAGAGATTTTTTTTTTCCAGTTCACAGCAGAGGAATTTGGCCAAATTTCCTTGTAAATAAAATACTGGATTGAAAGTATGTTATGTTGGTGTCTCTACTCACAAATAGCACATGAGCAGCAGGATTACAGGGCTGATGTAACACGGAATCCCATTTCTAAACAGAAGAGTATCATTCAGCAGAGTTATTGAAGCCCAGATAAAATCAAACCATTAAGGTGGAATCAAGAAAGTTAACACAGAGCAAGAATACAAAAGCAATACTGAAAGTAATGAATTGCTTGGAAAAAGTCAGAATCTGGGAAACTGCTCACTGTTTAAACTTCACTGTGTCTTTTAATCACTTGTTCAAGTAACACATTAACAAACTGAAACTGCCCTTTTTTGATGGCCATGTGAATTAGATCACATTTAGACAGCAGCTGTGCTAATTCATCCATGCCAGCAGCCTGTCTGCTGAGACGATAGCAAGCTTCCTTCAAAACTACTACAGCTGTACTGGTTTTGCATAGGAACTTCTGTTGAAGCCCCTGAAAAAGGAGAAAAAAACCTACCAGAGTACACTATAGTCTTAAAAAAAACTGACAGAAGTCTCAATTGGATAACTTCAAAACACATAGTAATGATTCATTTTGCTGTTTTCCACAGTAAATTTGTGAAGCATCTGGATATTACACTAACATAACAGATCCTTCCAGTGTATCAGGAACCTTTCTGAAGGCATTAGACTCTGTTTTGGTTTTAATTCTTCTGTCTCAAAAACAGTGTCCATTTTATATTCGTTTAACCTTATTTTTTGAACCAAAAATTCTTATTTACTAGAGGACTATAAAAAAATATTTGAAATGTCTTAGTTTCCTTTTGGCAAACTTCTGGAAGGACTAAGTAAATTATTCAAAATAATAAATTAAAATTTTTATTTGAAAAATACTTTGGTTTTAAGAAGTCCATTGTCTGTAGGACTGACCTCTGCTAGTGCTGTTGTAAACTTTTCAGATCTGAAATCACTTCTAAAAATTTACCTTGTGACATAAATTGAACAAAATACCCAAACCAAATACTGAACCCCAATAATACAATGATTTCAGTAACCTGACAGAGTTGTATCTGGCCTCCAGAACTGGGTGGGTTTCTGCAGATTACTGTAAGGCTTCTTGGTCTGTGCATGGTGCCAAAATCAAAGTGATCAGTAAAATTGAATGACTGTAGACTTTGTAACATTTGTAATAATTCAAGCATTTTCCATTCAGATGGTAGATGGAAAGTACATTGATAACATTTACCACATTTTACCGAAACCCAAACCAACCCTGTAAGTAAGTCTAGCTTGGAGACTGGGAGTAAAATAAGGACAAGGGTCAGAGATTGGCATAGACCAAATACCCCATATTTTCAGCGTCCTAACACTGTATATTTGGGGGAGATGGTCAATAACTCAATTATCAGTTACCTGTGAATGATCCTCCTTTTTTACCCACTGAGCTTATGGCCTATATGAACTTAGAGTCTTCTGAGTTTCAGCTGAATTGGTTATTTAGAAAGAATGGATGAAGTGCTCACTTGGAGGGCAGATCAACACTGTGCTGCCACAACGCTGTGCTGCCACAAGCAGTAGGCAGGGGCTATTACTCTGTCTAGGTGTGCCACAACAGGCACTTTGTGCTTGTTCTGCAGTCATTCATGGCACCTCTGCCTCAGACAGGAGATCTCAGACAGGCACTTGGACCTCCAGCCCACCTTCTTCTTGGTTCCATGGTGGGTCATATTATTGGACACATTTCACTGATCAAGAAAAATAGTTTTGTCATACAACTCTTTCCACTTCCACAAAAGATGCCAGGTCAGCCACCTTTTAATGCCATCCAGCATGCAAAACTGTAAACAACAAATGGGAAAGCACAGCAGTTTCAGTCTGGAGGATTTCCAGGGTCTGCAACCTGCTTTGAAGCACGGTTGGCTGTCCTGGATATTGTCCCAAGGCAACAGCACAAGAGAAAGCAAGTGCTAATGAGAGTAGAACCACCCCATCCACAGGAAACTTCAGCCTGCTTTATGACAAGAGGTGTGAACATTCATCAGGCTTCCCACTGCTCTTTTGCCATGTATTTTCCCAGCTTTATGGAGGAGAACTCTCATAGGAATCTGGGTGTCAGTGAATACAGGGCCATGTAGCCCTAAATGGGCCCCCATGTGATACTGCCTGTCACGGGGTTGCCTGAGGAAGTGAGACATGTATAATCAATAGAGGGGTATTCTACACACTCAGTCATAAATAATTAAGACTAAGCTGCCTTCTTCAGCCACTGAAAGAAGATAATGTCATTTGGCTCAGGTCTGGGGAGTTTTCATTTCCCTTTGGAGTGGCTTCAAAAAGCCTTATAAATATACTGCAATGAAGCAATCACCTGAGGACAACTCCAGCAAACAAACTGATACCTACGTGAATCTCCCAGGCAGGGACTGTGAGTAGGACAAGAATCCATATGACAAGAAATTATATAGTAACAAATAGTAATTGCTTGCTGGGAAGGATAAGGATTGGGAGACAAATGGAGGAGATGAATGAGTCAAATCCTTTAACTGCTCAGAGAGAGCAGTGGGAGGAGAAGAGCAGAAACAGAAACACATTTAGGATTCAGTTCTCCGGGGAGGCTGTTAACGGGTTTGTTAGCAGAAATGCACTCCCACTCGGCACGCTGCTGAAATCACACAAATCCTGGTGCACCTGCAATTTCCACTGCACAACTGTTACTTGTGGTCACAACCTCATGACACGCTATTCCTAATTCTAAGAATGTCAGAAAAAACATTTCTGAGCATATGTTGGCATTTCTGAGCATGCATCTGTTGCACACTCTTCTGATGCTGAAACTCCTATTATGTAACACAGTATTTATGAATGTTTTTCAATAGCATGACCTGGAAATGTAACATTTTTAGATATACACATTTCCCCATGCTGCAGCCAGCTGTGAAATTCTAGCAATTACAGGATATTATTATTACAATTTAAAATGGAATATGTGTGTAGATAGCTGTTTTCCTTTCTTTCCCATTCTTATATGGATATGCTCAGCTTTCAACAAGCATATTTATCTATTTTTTTTTTTCATTTTTCCAACCTTCTCTTCCCAGACAAGACTAAGTTATGGTTTGCATGGCTTTATATGCACTCAAGGCTTTAAAACATTCACCACACCTTCAGGTGCTTGAAAACCTTACAGTGAAATGCAACACTAAATATTTTATTGAAGACACCGTATTTGATTTTTGCCAAAGTGCAGAACTTTACTCTTGCACAAGCGTTTGTCCTTACTAACAAATAAAAGACATATGTGCCACGTGAAGCTATGGCATTATGAAAAGTCCACTAGTGTCACTCTGAAGAGCAAAGGAGAGGGGAAGAAATGATAATTATGTGAATGCCTGAGAGGAAGAAAATAAGTCTGATTTGTCTGCAGAGCTGGCACATCCTTGAGCTTCACCGGATCATTTCTGCCTATTTTCTCCTGCCTCTGCTTTTTGTTTCCCTTGACCCTTTTTATTTTTTTATGTTTCTCTCTGCTTCATGTTTCAAGTCTTGTTTTAGCTGGGTGCTATGTGTGAAAGAGAGGCAGGCTAGTAACAGGACCATGTATTTGTCAATCACAAACTCTTTCACTGAACAAAGCAACTGAAATATTAGAAGCAAATTAATGATAACATTAACTGTTAGATGTCAAAGCTAGAGCCATAATTATTATTCTGTTTACTGAAAACCTAAAAAGTAGGAGTGGACAGAGTGATTTGACCTACATTTAATGCAAGAGATCAAACAGCCCTAAAATTGGTGATTTTAGCTACACTGCAGTCCTTCCCTGACCCAGTGTCCCTATTTAGAATTTAGATAATGCTTAAAATATTTCCCAGAGGTAGGAGTTTTAATGTACTCATATGTTTTCAGGAGTTAAGGATACACTGCCACCATGGGAATTTTTCCTTACTGTGTTAGTGGATGAAATTCAGCCTCGAGCTGCACCCATCAGATACACTCCCTCTTATTCACTACTGTTTCCTCCTACTTGCTCCACACATTGACACATTGCCATACATTTTGTCTGTTAGGAGTTCCTCCTTGACACTTTCACCTCTGCTTCCCCTAAATCCATGGTAAGTACAAATTTTCCTAGTCTGAATATTCTCTGTATCTCACGTTGTCTTTGGTCTCTGCTAGCACAGCGCCATTCTCAGGGTTCATTTTCTCACAGTGAAGCTGAGACTCATTCTTTATTGTACAAATTGCAAATACTTGAAGCATGAGGATGAAAATAACTTCTGTGTATTTTGAGGCTAAATTGCTGATTGCTGCACAGTCTTTAAATATCACAATGGCAGGGGAGAGTACCCAAAAAAGAGGATACAGTCTGAAACCTGTGCAATATTTACTCTTGAGGAAAGATCCCAGGCATTAACTAGTTAAGGAAATCACTTACCTTTCTGTCTTTCCAATTTCATTATTTCTTTCATTTAAACTTATTTAACACCGAGTTGTCCTTTCTGCATGATACTGCAATGCAAAAGGGGAAAAAAAAGGAAGAAGAGATGGGTCTAAGCTGAGTTTTCAGGCTTCTTCACTCTTTATCCCTTTGGAAATTTTGTCTTGGTATGGGGATGAAGTGCCTCCTGGAGCATCTGCTTGTTAGCATCTACTAAACATTTCAGAGCAGTCACTCCCTATGCAGGGAGATCCAGGTAGCTTCATTACATCTGGCCAGAGCAGGTGAGGTCTTAGCAGAGCAATGATCCAAATCAGACTCTTCCTGCAGCTTTTGTCAGAGGACAGCAGTAATTATCATTATTCAAACAAAACAAAATCTGTTTTTACACTTACAAGGCATTGCTTTAAGTCAGACACCCCATCAGCAACCAGGGAAATAATTCTTTTATTCTTTTCTCAAAATCCAACCCCCTTGTACCATATGCTGAACCTGGCTAATTTGTTTTCTTTTGTCCTCACAGCCTTGGTCCCACAAGGAAAAAAATCTTCTATAGTCTGATCAAGGAGGGTATTCTTGTGAAAATCAAGCTTGTTTGCTGAAATAAAGAATTAGGAGATGTTTTTCAAATATTCACTAATGAGTACCATAGCCTGAAAGCCAGGGGAGAAAGAGTTTAAAACGTGTTGTCATTTGATGGCCTAAAAGTAAATTATAATGCAGAAATCATTTTCTGTGAGGTTATTTCAAGTTTTCTGTTAGAAAATTTGTTTTCATTTTATTTACAGAAAATGAGCCTGAGAGAGTTGTGGAGCCTTTGTTACAAGAAGCCCCAAACTTACTGAAAATGCTCTCCAAACCAAACCCTTTCTCTCCTTGTTCAGAAAACACTACTTGTTTCTAGCTTCTAATTTTTTTGGTTCTGTTTTAATAACTAGGATATCATGGTAGAGATCACAGACTTGGATTTCAACCCTTGGATGAGTCTGGGGAAGAGAGGAAAAAAATAACTGAACAGAGAGGGGCCTGGCAGTTTGGGTGGTATTATAAAAAAAAAAAAGTATTCAGGCAGAGTGTAGTGACAATAGTGGTTTGAAAATACAGCCCTGAAGGAAGAATCTCCAGAGAAACAATGAGAAAGGAATAAATAAAAAGAAAGTTATAAATTCATCTATTTGCTCTTCCCTGACCCTTGCTTTTACTCCTCTTCACAGCAACTACCCTGGGAAAGGCACAATGCTTTCTCCTGTCACAATATTGAGAAAAATTGAAATGGGGAAGAAAGACCACCAGATGCTTTATTGTCTTAGGTGTTTCCACATAATTAGCTGGGAATAAAGGTCCTCTGCATGGTTTCATTGCATTGAATGAACTTGGATATTGCTACACAGTAGTGTGTTTTATGATTCATGCTCTGTTATCCAGCAGCTTTTTGAAAACTGCCAGCTACTTTATCACTGACGGCCAAGCCTGGGCCTACAACTTAAAATGCAGCAATGCAAAGTTAACTGTGCATGACAGATGTCCATGAAATTGTTTAACACACGCACGCATGCACACACCACACACGCGCGCGCGCGCACACTCTAACAAAGCTGCCTCTCGCCTTCCTGCTTTCTTCACTGAATCTCTCACAGAGTCATCAAGCTCAGTTTTAAATATAAATATAAACTGGGCACTTCTGGAGAAGAGATTGTGAGGGCACACTGAGGACCATGGGTTGCTGCCAGAATTACAGGCTCTACCATGACACTTTGCAGAGAGGTTGTGAGAACCCCAAAGGCAGCTTGTTAGAGTGCACTGAGAGGGGGACAGGTTCTCTCCTCTTTCTCTCCCCTTCCTCCTCTCTCCCCCTCCTCTTCCACACACAAGCTTCCCATCTGCAGAGACGTGTCCTGCTTGCAACTCTCTGCAGATAGGAAGCTTGTGTGTGAGGATCCCAATATATGGAAGTTCTCAGCACTTCCAGGGTTTTTACCTCAGAAGCACCAGCTCCAGAGGAGACAATCAGAGAGCATAACCTTTCTGCCTTTGCACCTGGTACCTAATTGCCCACTAGCTTCCCTGACAGAGGATTAGGACCATAGTGTCTACAAAACTTTTTTATGAGGTGCTCCTCCTTTGAAGAGAACTTGGGGTACTCTCATTGGATTTATTGTGTAGTTGGATGGTATAAATTGGGCCAAAAGAAGCAGACTGGGCACACAGAGCAGAGCTCACACTCACACTGGCTCCGTGCAAAGAGCTCCCTGGTGCCTAGCATCCGCTCCTGGGAAGTATGGGCCTGTCCCTGCTCCCCAACCCACTTGTCAAGCACTGTGGCATAAGGAGAAGCGGGGGGGAGCATATCCCTCTCCTTTCTCTGCCTTCCATGAACAGCTCTATTGATTGCCATCGGGTTATTAGCATGGGAAGGTGGTACCCAGTGTGAATGCAAGTGACAGCAGTAACCTAAAATAAAGGAAATGGGGAATCAGTTCCCCTTTCGAAGGAGAGCTGAGAAGTCACCTGACCCTGCTTGGACTCACTTTGTATTCTGGAAGGGATGAGCCCTTTCCCCAAGGTTTACTGGATGCTTTGATAGGCAGGAGATAAACATGAAAAACCTTCCTAGTGCTCGGTAAATGGAGGCTGGGGATACACAGGAGAGCATCAGATGCGTTTGTCACATCACAAAAAACACCCACAACAAAGGAACATGCAAAAAGATAAATCAAATCAAAGAACAAAGCAGAGAGGTTTTCACTCTCCATTTACTTTTATCTAAACAAACATGTAATTCACTTTTGTTTAACTTCAAGGTATTTTGCAAGGAAAGAAATAATTCTGCCATGGGGAATACTGGGCCAAATTCTCTGCCATTCTGCAAGCATGCTTTTGATTTCACAGAGGTGGCTCATCTTTTTCTGCTTAGCAATTTGGGATTGTGCCCCTGTCTAGTGGACATTAAAAGCATCATAAGACTCAGTCTTCAGAAAACTACATCCAAGTCCGGACCAAAGAAGATTGTCACGATTTTCAGCAGATCTTGGTGTAACTTCTAGAAGGGTTTTCAGAACGGGAAGCAAGAGGACAGAGTGACAGGTGTCATTGATGCAATTTTCCCATAAGATTTCTTTTCAAAGGGTAAATTTTCCCCTCTGACACCCACTAACAACTAAGACTAATTTTCAATTGCCTGAGTAACCAGTTCTGCGATTCATGCTCGGATCTTATTAAAGCTTATCTGATATAAGGCAGACAAGATGCTCCAGAAATATCAAAAAATTATCTGCTGTTGATCTTTACTAAGGGGGAAAAAACCAGTCACAGCTCCCACCTCCCCATCAAAGTTTCCACTCCTTTGGCAGAGCATAAAGCAGCTCAGCAGGATGGCAATTCTACAGGGTGGGATAATGTGTATATGCCTGCATATCTGCATGCCTGCCTGCATGTGTGTGTGTGTGCCTGAGTGCGTGGGGCCCGTGGGTGGCCTGCTCAACATTTTGGTGGATGTTTCATTCCCACCCCTTTTACTACGACCCTGGTCAGGCCACTTTTATGCCAGTGACAGCTTCATGAAGCACAAAACATGGAGCAATACATGGCATGAAATTGGCAACAAAGCCGAGCAAAAGAAGGAACAATTCTCTGGCAGGATGTGATCACAATATGGCTGATTGGATCTGGAAGCAGATGCCAGCAGCGGGTATTGTCCCAGTGACTGAAAAGACATGACCCCCGAGGTACAGAAGACAACGAGGCCCTCCTTATGAACCACAGGGGGAGGGGAGAAGAGGTGAAACCAATGAATAAATCAGTCGATGGAAACAGGGGAGAAAAGAAAATGCTAAAGAGGACTTTTATGGGGGACAGGGGCAGCTCAATATGCAAGAGCGTTGCCTCCCCAGCTAGCTGAACACTTGCTCAGACAATGGCTTTTTAACAGATGGGAGCCCTGCTGAAAGAGGCCAAATTTTGTGCAGTTGAGAATCCCTGTTTGTTAGTCTGCTGCTGCCCAGGTGTCTGCAGAGAGGCAATCCAGCAGGTTAAGTGTCTCAGGGGTGGTTTTAGACAGGCAAGCCTGCGTATCAACCAGGACTAGTTTTATTGGCAGGGGACAGATATGGTTAGACTTGTTTGTGAAGCCCTCAGGGAGGAGAGGAAAAAAGAGATCTCTTTTCTACTTTCCTTCTAAAGACAGATTTTCCCAGTCTGAGCAATCAGGCCCCTGTAATAAACCCTGCCAGTAAGGCAGCTTCATGTCACAGGGCACAAAACATTGCAGAGGAGCACACAGCGTTGCAACAGAGCACATTACGTTCCACTTGCAATGTCACAACTCTGAGTTCCTACATACACTCCTCCTTTTTCTCCTATCCTACAATGCATTTGATAACCCATTTGTTTACACTATAGTTTTCTGGATGGGCTTCTTTATCTATTTCAGCATTTACTGCAGATCATTGAAATTTGACTCACACAGCTCCTGACCTCAGCAATGTGCAATTCTCCCCTGCAGTAACAGAGATGCAGCCATTCTCCTCCGGTAACGATGACACCCAGATAACAGGATTGGTGGGGTTGGTTTTTCTTCAGTCACATAAGCACACAGACAGTAAATGCCACATGCAGGATTGGGAGACCCTGGCATGTAAGTGTAGGAGGGGTGTGCTGGACCAGCTCAGTGCAGTTGAATGCCTCAGTCACTCCCAAGATACTCAGCAATGCCTGAGATGACATAATTTTCTTGCATCACCCTGTCCAAAATAGCAAACTTACCACAACATGGCTCATGTAAGGAGCACAGAGAATGAGGAGAAGGGAAGGAAAACACACAGAGCATCATGCCTGAGCAGCAACAGGAACGTCACCTTCCTTCCTGTTGGATCACAACAGTCATGATTATCCTGAATCTCAAACAACTGAAGAGAAGGATGAAGGTTCATCCACATTTCCATGTTCCTACCTGTGCTATTGACTTGTTAGAACAGTGACTTCTGACAAGGGACTTCACTTCTCTGTGCTCCCATTCCCCTCTTGCCCTACACATCCTTTCTCTGCTTAAAATGCAGCAGCTGTCAGGATTGGTAAGAGTGTGGATTCTGTATGCCCAACAAGACTTCCATCCCAATCCAGATATTTCTAGCTATTCTTCCTTTCAAGAGTGTGAGACAGTAACATTTTGTATGCTTTTTGACCTCATAATGTGCTGTGAAACTTTTCTGTAATCATGATTCCCAGTGAGAAAAAAAACATTGCTCTAATTTTACCTAAGTAGCCTCCCAGATCAAGGGGAAAAAAGGAGATCGTTACTTTTAGGGATACTATGATTCTGTGACTAAATCAGGTCCTTTCTGCCCTAGGAGCCCCTTACAATCTCTCCTCCAGGTCTGTTTTGAAAACAGAGAGGTGAAAGCTTGTTTCCTATATATACACTAGGTTGCCACAAGGCTACTGAGCCCACCCACAAGAGACATGCGAAAAAAGTGTGAAAGCAGTACTCACTATAGGGAAAGATTCCTTTCCCTCTTCAAAGAAAAAAAATAATCTGTCTGGATTCAGTTAAACAGCACAAAATATAAACCTCCACATGCAATTACACATGCAATTGCACCTTTGGTATCTATTCTCTACCATAAAAAATTTGGGTCTTGAATTATCAGCCTAGACACAAAGGCTTTTTTTAAGTCACTTTCCAGCTTGCAAAACCTCTGATTTTAATATTTTTAATACAAAGTTAAACACTCTTCTTCAAATTGCCTAAGGACAACACTAATGCTGTTTCTGAATTTGCGTCTTCCCATTTAGTTATCTGGGTGCTATTCATTTTTAAAGGCTTAAAGTAGAGTTTATGCAGCATTAGTATTCATAGGCACATGCTAATTTACTCATCTTCAAATAGGCAAGTTGTTTTTTTCAGATGAAACAGAGGGGATTAGACCTAGATCACTTGCTCTGAAGAAAAGTTGTAGCATGCTACAGCTTTCTATTCTTTTCTAGGTGGCATCAATTACTAAAACTAGATTTCTTGTTCCTAACACAGAAATAAAAATATCTGCTGCAGTCTTGTAAAGGAAAAAAAAAGTGTCTTCTGGTATGAGAAAGTCACAAAGTCTCCAACCCCTCCCCCCTTTGCCTTCCTCCCTTCTCCACAGGGAGCAGGGATAATCACCACTGATCCCTAATGTCACTCTGACCACTGGGACACCAGAGTCAAGGGCTGTGCCCTGGCTGCTCACTGTCAGCAGTGGCAACTGGGAGGAAGGCAGAGGTTTGGGTCTGCCCCAGCTGGTCAGTGCTCGGGGGTCACCTTTGGGAAGGTCAGTGTGTCCCTTGCCTTGGTGTCATGGCCATAGAAATTTGCTTCAATCCACAAATGTGTTTGAAGGAGGAACTAGCAACAAAAGCTTTTTGTAATTGCTCCAAAGCATGCGGTTGGAGAGGGAAAACACTACTTTTTTGATTATGTTTTCACTTCATAACTCAGCTTTTAAACTTTTTTGTTATTAAGTATATTAGCATTTGAAAGCAAACCCCAACTTTCATCACTTTTCCCTGTTTTATGTTTGGAAACAAGAGATTTACCTCACCAAAATCCATTTACATTGTGAATTTGATTTGGAATATGTAATCCTCCATGAGGCGATAATGCAGTTAGGGGGACATGAGCTGATGCTCCATTCCTCTCTGGAGCAGCTGTGGGGCATCACAGACCCAGCCTTTCCATAGACCCCACTGCACACCACAGGGCCTGCCTGTGGCTCCACACAGCCATGAACAGCCTAAAGTCACTCCTGGACCTCTTTTGGTGTTACATTTCTTCCTGTTGCTATCCAGAAGCCGAGGCAACACCAAGGGAGTGCTTCAGCAGCAGGAAGGGCAGGCTGCTCAGCAAGGTCTTCTTCAGACCACTCTACAGGAATGGATAGGGAGGAAGAAGTTTCTTTTTCCCAGTTACAGGTATTTGCTATTAAGGCACATTAGGTGTTTTTTTCCCCCTTTAGGAAGAAGGAGGAGATGAAATGATGTGAAAAATTCACTGTGGGGTAAAAATAAAGGAGGTCAGCTGAGTACCTGTAGCTACTCAATAGAAATGTGTAAGTATAAACCACTTCTGTGCTTATGAGAGTATATCAACGCCATTTGGTGATGCTGATTATCTGACACTGTATTTCAGGTCCATATGTTTTTTAATGGTTATTTTATATTTTGCCCTGTGCCAGTAATTTGCATGACTAGAAGACACACAAGCATACGGAAGGGATTGTCCAGACAATAATTCTGGACTAACTAAGTCAACCAAAGTACTGTAACATCTTCACTGAAGCTAAAGGATGACTACCTGGCCAGACCACCAGGACCCTGGTCAATCAGACTTTGAGGTTATATCAAGGTGAGTGCAACAAACAGTGAGAGGACAGTTCTGGGCATGGGAAGGCTGTTGCCTGCCCCAGCAAACAGATCTGGCTTTCTCTGACACTGTTTTGGCCCATGCCAGCCAGCACTACCTTAAAAGATGCCCAGGTGCAATTTCAGAGGATGCACATCCATACCTGGGGTTGCTTGTAAACAATGTGTGTGCTTCACCTGCCCTGGAAATGAAGAGAATTTATGATATAAGCTGCAAGCTGTTCCTCACCACTGGCTTCCATGCCCAGGAAAACTCTGGGACATGTTTAATTGTGTCGTTTGTGTAACCCAGAGGTCTTCTTTCCACCAAGATGTGGAAAGTATAGCTTTTGCTTGACATCAACATTTAAGGACATTGGCATTGTTTGTTTTATATCAGGTTGCAATACATTCTTTTACATAACACACACAAAAGTAGGGGCTTTCAAAGTCTGTCATTCCTGAGAGAGGAAATTTTGGGTTTAAAGTTGCACAGGCAAGTTCTGGTACAGCTTTTAACCATCATGCCTACCTGAGCCCTCCACAAGCATTACTGTGAAGTCCTTGTGTAGAACAGGATTTTTAATGCACTCATATTATGCCTGGTTATCCGATACCAGGAGATTCAGGCGAACAATACTCACTCTTTTAGTTTTTTTTATAAATTTGAAATATTTCTGATTGGCTATTTTAGGTATTAAAATAATCCAGTTTTAGCCCTGTAGATATTCAGAGTATTCCCAGTTGACTTCTATTGAACTTAGTGTAGAGCAATTCTACCAGAGGCATTACAGCCCACCTCAGATGTCAGTTCTCCTTTTGCTTTTCCATTTTTGCTCTCCTCCTTCTCCTTTCCCCTTTAATTTCCCTTTACTTCTTTTTCTTGTTTCTGTCTCTTGCTTTCTTTGTCCCTTCTTAACACAGGTCACAGGGTGCTGAAGGCACCAAATGCATAGGATTGCATCAGGTTGCTATGTCCAGATGGAAAGAGGAAGAAAAAGGAAAGCTTTGCTCACATTTAGTCTTGGACCCAAGCCCAGGAAAGGCAGACACCAAAAAAAATCTGATTTTTTATTAACTCTGAAAAAGATATATTTTTACTCATGTTTCCCTTAGAAATGTACAGCAGTCTCCTTAGGTTGAAACTCCATGCCATATTCAGGCTTCTAACACAGAAAAACTGCTTTAGGGCAGGCAGGTGCAGAGAAAAAGCTGGTCCTGTGAGCATTCACAATGGCCCTACTCTTTCCAGGATTTCTCTCCAACAGCTAGGATTTGGTTCTAGCCAATGAAGCTCACTTTTGGGAACAGAAATTGCTGCTCTTGTTTAGGTAAAAGAGACCCTGACTGGTGTAAAATAAAGCATACATAAAGTTAAAATATGTAAGGGAAAGTAAAAAAAAGTGCCCTTTAATGTAACTGGAACTGCAGTAGTTCCCATGTTTTACTATGAGTTACATGAAATATTCCAGAAGTAGCTGGACTGCACAAATGCCTCAGCTTTTCTGTGGAAGCACAAAACAGAGCATCTCAGTCTTTAATGCAGCACAGAGAAGCTTGAAATCACATCCCCAGGCACAGGAACATCTTTCTAACCAAGAGGCATTTTCTCCATCTCCCAATTTGTAATTTCTGAAAGGCTTGCCATTTCTAAACCAGTTTTTCTGTCTGCTTGTGCAGCTCTGGGAGCTGCAGATCTGAGCAGGGAACCCCTGTTGATGTCACTTCACATATGAGTTGCATTAATATTTCTGTTCATGAACCTGTCCACAAGCAATTGGGAACTTAAGCACCTCAGAAATTGGTGTGGCACATCCTATGGACAGAAATCCTCCTCAGCTGACCTCCTCTGGGCTGGGAAAGCTCATCCTATAGGCATCTAGGGTCCAGCTGACTGTTGTTGAAGCACAGAATGGACCAAATATGCTGTACCCTTTGTAACTGCCTTAATTGGACCTGAGACCTTGATGGACTGAGGCTTCCAGCTGTGCTTGTTTAGCAAGAAAAGCTCTCTTAATTTCTTATTGTGACACACAAGATTTAGTGCAGATCCTTTAATTTAAATGTCAGAATATGAGCAGTAATTTATTTCCATAAAACAAAAAGCAATAAAGTCAAATATATTAAGCTCTGGCTGTGAGAGCTCAGATTACACAATTTATAATTGTAAAAAACAGAAACAGCAAAAAACTACCCACCAGAGGATGAGTTATTATCACTCACTGAAGTGTTTGATTCAGGGCTGGTGAAAGCAGTTTCAAGAAAACAACGAAGAAAAAAAAAAAGGAGAAGCTAAAGAATTTGGGACACTGAAAGACCCTCAGTGATGGTCAAACATGGGGAACAGGACCAGTTGATGTGTCCCTACACCTGCTGGCCTTCCCAAGTGCTCCTCTGCTGCTCCTCCAACCACTCTGAGGCTTACTCTGACGTCCCACTTTCATAGTGGTTACACTCTGTCAATACTAATTTTTGCGTTACACCCTTAAAATCACGCTCCTTGACAAACAGTAGAAGCACAAAGGAATAAGATGTTGTATTTCTTCCAGTTGGGACTATGTTCCTTCAGCAGACAGCACCTGGGATAAACAAAAGCAGGCTTACAGTAAGACCTTATCTGAAACTAGTGGTAACATCACAAACACAACTGTGTCATAGGAATTGAGATGATGATTACCTGAGTCAAACCAGAATGTCTCAACAAACTTAAACTCTGAAAACATATCTCTGAAAGGAGCAGAAGTATTTCAGCTGGTACCTGCACCAGAACTTCTCTGAGAATTTGAGCTCTGACCTTCATTCTGCCAAACTAAGATATTTATATAGTGACCATCAAGTAATGAGGAATATCTATTTGCAGAAGTATTAAGCAAAGGGCATAGGAAAAATGTACAAGCCTTGTTATTGGTATTTAGATGACAGAGGAGAGACAGAACTAAGGGTACTTTATACCACAGCTCCAACTATTACAAAACCCCCTGAAGCAGAACTACAGAAACAGAAGTCTGGTAGCTGCAGACTACCAAGCCTCCCCACTTACACTACTGACCCTCATGGTACATACTGTGGAGAGTCTAAGGATGTATTTCTGCATCTTTTCTGGAGAGCAGGAGTCACCTGAAAAGTGGCTGAGGGTATATTCAATCCCCTCTTCCAGATTATTGATAAAGATATTAAACAGAATTACAGAATTAGCCCCAAAGCTGAGCCCTGGGGAATAGCAGCAGCCAACTAGATGTAACTCCATTTACCTCTCTCAGGGCTCTGCCATCCCATTTTTAACTCAGCAAAAAATACACCTGTTCAAGCCATGGATCGGAAGATTGGCTGCAGGACGAGTTTCCTTAGCAAAAGACATCTGCTGTGCTTTTTTGAGATGAGAAGGGTGTGATCTGACAGAGCTGCAGCCCATGTGAGGGCGTATCAGGCCAAAGAGGACAGGGCACTAAATTTTGAGATCTACAGGATTTTTTTTATCCTTTATTTGTGATAGGCTTTAAGAGTTGCTCTTCCAGCACCACTTAATGCCATCACAGAAGCCTACGGAAGTCCTGATTAACAGGATTCATGCCGGGCCGGGGCTAAGGTGCTCCCCTCCTTTTTGCTAACCCTTAATGTATTCATTACCTTATTTTCATACATGCTGATTGAATAGCGATTTATCCCTCTGCTTCTAGGCTAGTCTCTCCATACTAAATGTGAAATCTTTATTCTAGCCAATGTCTAAATCATTGTTTTCTGGCGGCACAGATCATGTGGCACAGATTATTAATAGCTCTGGTCTCTACACCACTTGACACGGCGCTCCAGCTGTCATTCTGCTCCCTGGCTCGTATGATTCTTGCACTGGTAAAGTGCCAGGCCCGGGCCGAGCCCATCAGTCACTGTCACCCAGCACCCAGTGATGAATAGCCCCGCGAGCACCGTGCCGAGGCCCCAGCTCTCGTTCACATGCGCCTGACTTTTCCCAACTCTGGCGCACCAGCTGAGGCCGGGCCCTGCCGAGGTGGGCCGTGGAGACCTGGAGAGACCAACCCCCCTGCACCCGGGATTAGTTAAAAATGAAACAAATCCTAATGTGATCATGTCACTAATTATGCATTTAATTCAGTTATAAGGAGCTAATGGCTCCCTCAGTGACAGCTTTTACTGCTAAAAGGCAATTCATTCCTAAAACTGAGAAATCTAATTACACAAAATGCTTCATCCTAATCCTTTCAAAGAATAATCTTATTTGTAGACATTAACATCCCAGATGCTGCTGCTGTTTGTCCATTATGACAGTGTTTGTCCTGAATAATGTATAAATAGCTCTTTCTGGACAGTTGCATGTCACTAAATCAATACAATTTGCTGCCTTCTGTTACATTAAGTCAGCCTGGGCAAGCTGGAGAAAATTAACCTTTTGTTTCCCACTCAAAAGGGCCTTTGAAATTAGAAACAAGAAAGGGTTGGAGGGCCTATGGGAATCATGAAGTCCACTTTTTTTTAACCCACAAATTATTCAACAGATCTACAGGGCTGGTGATGGGTATATCTCCAGAAAAACTGGCAGAACATTTCCAGGTAGTGGGAGAAACACAAAAGGGAAAATTGTGTACTGCTTCCTTGCCTCTTCCTTAAACCCTTCAAGTTTCCTCTAAGGAAGCAGCTTAATTGTAGTAAATTCTACAGTTTCTGTAGGATTCTGTAGCATTTTGTTCTCAAGGCAACAATACTGCTGCTAAGGTGTTCCCTAGGAATTGTGGTAGTTCCCACAGCCAGAGATAGGAAATATCCCCGTGGAGTCATTCTCCGCACAAAAGCCCTTTGAAAAAACACAAAAAAATACAAAATTTTTCTCTCATGCAATATATAACTGAGAAGATGAGCTGAGGGCATAAGGATTTAGCAGAGACACTGCCAAGTGTAAAGCTGGATTTCAGTGTATTTGCCTATTTATCTTATATATTAAGAATAAGCTGCCTACACCATTTCTTATGCTAAAGTAACCAGCAGTTTCCATGTGATGTCCTGATGCTATCCCAAGGGACACTCATAGGATTCCCCAAATATCACCAATATTTGTGAAAGCCTCAGATACACTTGGTTTTAACCATAAACTCAAGCCTTGGTGAAACCCTTCTGGCTTTGACAGGGACCAAGAGCGCTCAGAACCCAGAATAGATCCCGGCTCTGAGTGGAAAGGAAAACACAGCTCCTACCAAACCCATACCTCAACTCAAACTACATAGTCCACATGGCACTGTAAAGTCATCAGGAAGCCAACTTCCTGGAAAAAATCCAGTGATGAGAAATTATGCCCAAGCTCCTGAGAGAAGTGACAACTTCAGCTCTTATTCTGGCTCCAGCCCCCAAGCATCCATTCTGTGAATTTACCAGCAATGTCCCTAATTGCTGGCTTCTTGAAACAGCACAGAGTGAGCTCAGCAAGCAGAAGGATTAGTGGGAAATTAAGGAGTAATTTACCATTCAAAAAAAGTGCAAAGTTTAAATTAGAAAATGCCACATTTCCACATAGGTGATTTGGGTCCTGACTCAGTAGGAAAGGCTTCCATGGCCAATCTTCAGGGCACTCGAGGGGGTGAAAAAGGGAGAGCAGAGCACAGCTTCACTAGTACAGAGACACAGAGTACCCATCTCTTCAACACACACAAATAAATGCAGGAAAACCCTTCTTCTAAGCATGCAGCTCTAATAGACACTAATAGCTAAAGTCCAAAGCTTCCTCTTGGAACCAAAAAGCAAATAACAGTCTATTTGCCCACTGAAATAACAGTACAATAAAGCATTTGCATGGCCATCCCATGGAAGTCTACATGAGGGAGCTCCCTGAGGCTGCACATGCACTGTGTAACATTAGGAAGAGTCCCTCACATAGTGACAGGACTATTGTGACTGCTTCCCATACAGAGAGACCACATCTGGTGGAATTACTGATTTTGTTGCTATTTCAAACCCATTCACTCCCTGTCTACTCATTTTTCAGATGATTATTTTCTTTTCCATGCCTGCCTGAGTTGTTTCATTTCACTCTTCAAGAAAGTCTCACGGCAGCTTTCTCCTGTCAGTGGTGCAGCTCAATTCTCCAGGACTTTTTGCCATTTATGGCTTCCTGGATTAAGTAATAGCAGCTACTTTGTTAAACAGAGCTTCTCCTTGCTTCCTGATCCTAACAAGAAATCAGATCCAGAGACCTACCAGCAAAACTCCCTGTCCCACCCTGCACTGCTGGATTGACATTGCTTTCCACAGAGGTGGTCAGATTTAGAGGGGTTGGGGGGATGTTATTTTTGGGTCGCCTCATGAAGGCAGTGAATAACCTGTGACACCACAGGTTTCTTCTGCAAACACATGCTGGTGAGGCATGCACAAAACAGACCCCAAGGGAAGTCCTACAAAGCCTATTTGCCCTGTGCCACTGGTATCAGCCTCTCACCCTACTGCTTGTTCTGGGTCTGGCACCAAAATGAAGCAGGAGCTGGGGACTGTGTGTGGCAAAGGTTTTAAACTGATTGCATCACTACAGAAAGCATAAAATCACTTCTTTGGACTCCATGCTGTTAGTGTTCTGTGACCATCAGGACATAGATATGTAGTTATGTCAGGTCAGCATTTTCCACATATACTAAATGTATTTAAAATATTCAGTGTATCCATTTGAATATTTTTAGGGGGATTAATTGTTCAAATCTAAAAAGTTTATGCCACTCTAATGGACTACTAATGGAAGATGCTTTAAAAAAAATCTCTCTTTAGTTCTGAGACCAGGCTGTGACCTAACCACCAGGTATAATATGCACCACTATCTATCTTTCACTGTGAAATTTAGATTGCAAATTCATTATGATAGAGTCTGTGTCTTTATGTATTGTGCATTGCTGAGCAAGCTCACAAAGCTCAATAAATAATAAATTGTAGGACCCCGACCTGGAATATTAAACATGATCTGAAAGATTCTTCACCCAGGAATTTGGGTTTGTTTTCCTCAGAAGCTTTGTCTTGGTGACCAGTGTGCAGCTGTGACAAAAATAAAAGCCAAATTAGCACTGCCTGCTGGCTGGGCTGGGTTTGATTTGAGTCCCAGCTGTTTCTTTTGCTGACAGAAGCAGGCAGACAGTCTGTCCCAGTGCCTGGCAGGACATGTCAGCTCTGAGTGTCCACCACTGCCCATCTCTCACACAGAGTCTTCAGCTCTCCTTTCAGATGCCTTATGGGTGAGCTTACCTGAAGCAGGAAAGGCAGCTTCCCACCGGACTGTTTTCAGATCATTGGGCTAAACCAATCTGAAATGTTCTGGCAAGCAAATAAAATTAGTAAAGCTGATTTGCAGCATATGATCAGGATCTCCCATACTCTAATCAGCTACAGAGTCAAAGAAAACACTGTTCTTTTCAGGTGAGGACCAAGTACTTAAAATATTCCTCAAGCAGAAACTATTTCCCTCTGATCATCTCAGAAATAATTCCTCTATTGGTTAAAGAAAGACAAAGATCAAACATAAAGATTAAAAAAAATTAAAAGTACTACTTTCTGATCACAGTTGTTTGAATGGGTGCTTGGAACCTCATTTAGTTATCAGGATAATGTGAGGTTACTAATTTATTGTGCTAGCAAGGGGGACACTGAGAGAGAGCTCTCTTAAGGTCTCATGAAAAATAGTATTTCCCTCCTGTCTAGTCAGTAACTATTGCTTAGTGCTGGATTTTGTTTTGATTTAATCAAACAAATTGGACCTCACCTCTGGTTATCTGGAAGAAAAGAACAAAGAAAGTGGAAGAACAAAGAACCAGGAAGGAAAGAACATTTTGATACATTTTCATTCCCAAAGGAATCATGGGTCTTCAGAGAGGCCTTTTCATCATTGCATGAATTGCCATCAATTTTTTTTGTTGTTGTGGAAATAATTGCTGAAGATATTAAAACATTCAACCCACAAAAGAGATGAGTACTTGGGATCAGGGAACAACATAGATGGGCTTGAGCTGCTCCTGTGGAGATGAGAAGTTTACCCAGCTTTGCTCACAAACTCTTTGGATAGCAGATGATTTTCCAGAATCACAGAATAATTTAGATTGGAAAAGACCCTCCAGATCATTAAGTCCAACCACTGATGCAGCACTGCCATGTTCACCACTAAACCATGTCCCCAAGTGTTGCTGCAGGCCCCCGGCTGGGGAATAATTAATATTGACTCCATGATTGCAGAAGGTTGATTCACTGTTTTATTATATTATCTTCTACTATATTATACTATACTATTAAGAAACTCAGTAACTTGTACAGCTAGTCTGATACAGATTTGACACAACTGGTCAATCTATCCAAACACCATCCAGTGTCTAATTAAGAAATTACCCTTTGATAAACAAATCTCTGTGACACATTCTACATGCATATTACAGCAGGTGCAATAAATGGAGATAACAATTGTTTCTCATTCTTTCTCTGATCTTCTCACAGCCTTCCCCAGGACAATACTTGGGAAATTCTATGCCTGCTCTCTGTGGCCAGAGAGCTGCTGCCACACCCAAGTGCCACATCCACCTACTTTTTGAACAATGCAAGGAATGGTGATTCCATTGCTTCTCTGGGCAGCCAATGCTTGACAACCCTTTGAGTGTAGAAATTTTCCTCACAAGCAATCCTATATGCTATTCTGTGGACTATATTTTACAGTTATGTGGCTTAACCTTGGTAGGGAGCTGCTTATTATTTCTGAAAGTAAAGCCTGCCATGGTAAATCTAAGGGTTACAAGACAAGTAGAATCAGAGGTCTGGAGCAGAAAAGCAGCCATGGAAAAGTGGTAGATTGAGAAATGATCATGTTTTCTGATTAAAGAGTGTGTTTTTCAGCTGAATGAATGGCCAAGAGAAGGGAACCCCCTTTCATTATGGCAGTCTTTGATCTTTCAGGTGTACTTTGAGAGTCTATGGAACCAATGCAAGGAACTGAGCTTATCTTATCAGAAGGAAACACACAGACTTCTGTCCTTCTAGGAGTGCACGTGTACCCAGAAGCAAGAAGGAAAGAAAGAGAATAGATGAGTTTCTGATATTTCCCTCAAAGTCACTGGTCTTTTGTTCCCAAAATGAGAGAGGATTTATTGAGTGATGTCTGAGCATATGCCTGGTGTTATCATTATGCATCTGAAATAAGAAATTTATGTTATAAAACATTTCCTATTACACTAAAAATAAGTCCTATTTCCATGCTGCAGAATAGCACCTAATGGGAAACCTATAGCAACGTAATTTAAGAGGCAAATGAATGATATCTTTATTTCTCGCCAAATACATCTAGAGAAATTGGCTGAGTATTGTCTGCAATAGGTGACATCCTTTCCAGATGTATTTTCTAGGATTCTGCACTGCTTATACTGTTTTAACAATCTGTGAACAAGAATTTCTTAACAAGAACAAGAGAACAAGATTTTCTTACCAAGAAGAAAATCACAAACTCAATATTCCTTGCTAGGTTGGAATAAACAGCAACAGTTTCAGAGCTATTGAAAAAACTATAGATTCATGTAAGAAGTACTGTTAAAATGTAAAATATTAAATTTCACATAATTGCTTACCAAACAATCTCAGCAGCAACATTTTCATTCACACTGAAAAAGGTATTGAAAGGCTTTGTCCCTCAGGATTGCCATTTCAGGTACACGACTTGCACTGTACGCCCAAAGCACCAGAGTTACCTTAAAGGCTTTTTGAGCAGCATCTGGAGGTGCAAAGGAGAAGGAAAAGCAGTGCCCAGTAACCCACCATTAGCTCTGCTTCCTTGATACATGGGGAGGTTTGTGTCTGCCTGAGCAGGCTGGTGTGGTCAGGCAGAAAACACAGCTGAGCAGCAGGGCCTGGGTACCCCTCCATCAATGTCAATAAGCAAAATGGGCAGCCCTTACATAATTTCATTTACTATTTCAATGATTACATAGATCACTGCCTTCCCATTGTTTCAGTGATAGATTTAATTAACTTCCAATTAATCACAGAGGGTGATATTTAATGCTCAGCCCTGCACTGAGCACAGTGTCACAGACCAAAGAATATATTTTGAAGGCTTCAGTAATCAAGAGGTCATGGAAGATAGATGTTCTTCACCAAAAGAGAGAAAAGATAAATTTGTGTGTCCATTCTGCTCTGGCTGTTTTAGAATAATTGTTTCACATCCAAATTATAACTTTTCTAAAATGCCTATCAATGCACAAAGCTAGATGAAAGGGAGGAAGGGGAGTAGATTATTGGGTCATATTATAGAGACTTCATAGGGCTATAATAACCATTGGCAGGCAGCAGCAAATGTTTGCAGCTGCAGTGTTTAAGGCCCCAACAAATGGAGAGAAATAAATTCCCTGTAAAGATACTTCCATTTAGGTAGAATGACTTAAAATATCAAACCCAAATCAATGACAAAAGGGAATTTCATTACACTAAGGCTGATTACAGGCAGTGCAAACCCTACAGCTCATTTGACACCTTTCTGGAAGCAGAGTGTCAACATCAGGGCATCTGCCTGTGGTCTTTTAGAAGGGGTTCAAAGGCTTTCCATTAGGAAAATATTTTGCATTATTTTAAGCAGAAGCATTTTCCTAATATAGCTGGAGAAAATATTTGAGGTTCCTTCATCTTTTAACAAAATACTACATAGCACGAGTGACATATATTTTGGACATGAAAAGCAATTTTTTTTCTTTTTACTCTTTTGACATTCATGTCAGGCTTTTGCCTGAGACACTGCCCAAAGGTACTATTGTAATACAGTGACCAAGTGCCCAAGGCTGAGAACCTTCCAAGTTGATTCTCTGACCTGGGCTTCATCTGAGCAATGCCAAAACTCCCAGCTGTGCAAGCGGGGGGACATGCTCAGCAATGCCAGGGCTCTGCCCTGAGAGCCAGCAACATCTTCAGCTCACCAGTTCACAAATTCCCACACAGTCAACCCCACTGCAAGCACAATATTAGTGCTTTAAAAGACTAGTGATGTGGCCTGAAAGAACGGATAAAGGAGTAAGGAGAACCCAGAGAAGCTGGAAGGAAAGGACAAGAAAGGGAAGAAGAGATAATTGTGAAAGAACAGAGCACCAAGCTCTGATCTGAAGGGGCCAGCAAATCTGTGACAAAAGCCACATGACATGTCAAGAAGTACCTGAACAATATGGCTTAGTATCTCCCCCTTGCCAGAGCTGGTCAGGTAGAGTGGCACATTTGCAGAAATGCTATGTACCACTCTACCTGATGCAAATGTTGGTATATGCACTGAACTTGCCCTGAGCACCTGTTTGGGATGATCTGGTCCATTCTTAGTTGCTCACTCATGCCTTCTTCTGGCCTGAGCAGGGCCCTATGCCATCACCTCCCTCACTACCATTAGTGACACGCTGCCCACTGCCTGCCTCAGCTCCAGGTCTGCCTTTTAGAAATAGTAATGAGAGAGGGGTAATGCTTTCACACCCTCAGTAGCAAGCAAATATATCCCATAAAGATTTCTCCCATGCTGGCAGTCCTGGCTAACTGTGACACTGTGACAGTAAATTCAGCTGTGTGCATGTGTGTGCATGTGTGAGCGGGACAGAAAGATGGCAGGAGACCTTCTAACAAATGTAGAGTGTAATTCTTCCCTTTCCTTTCCTTTTCTATGGCTAATCTCTGAGTGCAAAGTAATTATCTTTTTCATGACTTTAAATCTCTCTCTCTGGTATATTCTTGCCTGTCCAACATGACTTTACAACTCCTTCATCTGGCACACAGCTGGCATGCCTCACGGTGGATTCCTCTAAAGAGTGATTTAAAGTTGCTTTCCATCAGTGTAAAACTAATGAGCAAGAAACATCGTGACACATGGTAACTGTAAGCAACACACTTGGTCAGCTGTGTACAAGACCCCCTCACTTAAGGCATTCCAACTGTTCTCTCACAAGCACTCACAAGGCTCAAAGCCCATTGTGCTTATTTATTAGTGTCTTCACTTGCACAGGTGTGTCTTTTCAGATAGACACTCACCACACTTCTCATGCAGCTTCCCATCTGGAGATACTGCTTCTCTCTTACTTTGTACCTAGAGATACACGGGAACCTATTGGCATTTTAAATCACAGGACATGCTTGCTGTTTTCAGGTTTTTGGTTTTTTTTCAAATTGAACCCAAAGCTTTTTTGGTAGCACTCATCACCTTGTTGTAGCAGCATGAACAGCCAGCCTGCAGTTCGCTGTTGTGAACCCAGATTTACCTCAGATGAACTGAAAGTACTGTGAAATTATTTCAGATTTACCAGGCATGTGTAAGAAGAGTTTTAACCCCATATATTTTATCTTTATTCTCCCTCTGTGAAACAGAGAAACCTGGGCAGATATAGAACATTGGGGCAGCATTTTCTTACACATACAACCAAAGCAAGACTCCAAGCAGGATCAAGGCTCTAAGGAAAAGCACTCCCACTTATTTTGATTTAATTTAAATAGCTATTGATTGTCAGGAGTTTAAAGAATTCAGCTCAGTGGAAAAACAGCATCTTTATTTAGTACCTGCATGTGGTTTTGTGGTGGTTTAAAAAACATAATGCAACTGTGGTGATACACCCTCACTTACTTGTGGACCTGTCTAACACTCAAGTGTTTACAACTCTGTGCTTCAGGAGCCAAATCTTTCACATCCAGAACTTAAAAAATGTTGAGTGTAATACACTCTTGACACAAAATCATCTGCAGGGAGAGAATATCTTTTCCTCATATGCATGTAAAACCACTAAATAAATAACAGGGGAAGTTATAAGAGTAGCTTAGGACACGGCACTCTCTTGCTTGAATACATGTAATGCAAGATTTGTAGGAACACAAACACGTCTACTCGTGGGAAACAAATACAACAGAACAAAAGCCTTTGCTCACAAAGTGTTTGAGGACAGGCTGAAGAAGAATTTTTGTGCCTGAAAATTTTTCTGCTTTTTCTAAAACATAACAGTCTTCCTGGGAAAAGGCTTACAAGCTGGAACATTTTACACTCCAAACTACTACACAGCTCAAACATTAACTTTAAAGTACCTTACTTTACTGTGCCTTTCCTACTGTCCTTTCCAATGCATCTCAAACCTCAATTAGAAATAAATGGCTTAATTGCTGTATTTTGTGCATTCATGGCCCTTTCCAAAGATACCTAGCTGTTAAAAAACCCAACAAAACTACAAGCTCTGCAGACACCCAAAGTAGTGTTCTCCACAGTGAAGTTGTGATGGAAATGTCCTCAAGGTTCCATAAAGTGCATCAAAGGCTGTAAATGGTAAAACAAAAAAAAAATGTCAACACAGAGAATAGAGTACCCAGAAAGGAGGTTCAAGCCTCTGAACATTTCTCTGCTACGCCAGCCAAGAAGGCAGAATACATTACAGAGACCAATGATCTGAAACAAATTGGGGAAGATGCTACTAAGCACAGAGAAAATATTTATGAAGTATTTTTACTCCTCCCAAAACTAAAGTGTCTCAAGACTGAATATCTCAACATTGAAAATAGATGGACTTCTGATTAGGAAGTTTGAGTGGCCTTTTCCTAATATTCGTGGATGAGAGAAATTTCCTATTTGCTTTGTTAACATACAAATTTGACAGCTTGACTCCTTTCCTGCTTTCTTCCCTCTCCCTGAAGGCTATTTCCAGTTCCCAAACACAACTCCCTGCCTCTCAGATCTGTACAAACCTTCAGCAAATGGGGCATCCTCTGTGCTCTCCTGGACCATGGGAAAAATGTTCTCTCCACTCCTTATTTAAGTCATAGAACTGGCTGCAAAGAGCAGTGAATTGTAATTATATATAAACTTCTCCTACCCTGCAACATCTCAGCCTGCATGCCAACCCCAGCTCTCACCACAAAATTGCCAAAGAAAAACAAAGATCAGTTTCTCTTGCATGCTAGCCTTTCTGCCCCATTACAGGAACATTGTGTGAGAACTTCTCCGAGAGACTCCATGAGCACCAAGCAAACATTAAACATGGAGACAGAGCACAAGTACATGAGTGTCCCCTTGTCAGTGCACTACTGACAATGGGAGGAAGGTTTATCAATGAGTGGAGGAATACCCAGGAGATCTGGCATCTGTCACTGTGTCAAGGAGCCACCATCTAATCAAACACAAAGGGAGAAAAAGAAATAGAGGAAAGTGGTGCAGCATGATGAAGCCACCTCGTCACTTGGAAAACCTGTGGTCAAACTGAATATAAACCTAGTATTTCCTATGTCCTGGTCACAACCCCTCCAAAACCCTAAGTGTAAGATGGTAAAAGGCTTTTTTGTCAAAACACAAAAGCAGCTCTGTTAGGTACTTTATAACAAAGCTTAGTCACTGTTATAAAAGACTGGACAAGACAGAGAAATAATCCATATTTTGTACAATCCTACCATCTAGCTTTGTGAACAGCAGTGTTTCCAGGTACAGCAGTATTCCATGCAGGCTGGGTGTCCACTGTGCTTGGCATAACACTCAGGGATTTCTCTTCCAAAAAGTGAATGCTGAGCATCATGGATAGGAAGATCCAGATGTGTAGAAACACTGAGACATCTCCACACATATCTAAATAGGGGCACAAAGAAATTGCTGACTTGTCTAAAGGCATGAAACAGCCTGTGGCCAGAGTCTTTCTTGAGTCCTGTACTTTTAATTCAACCCCCCTCTTGCTCCTCATTCCCTTCTGCAGAGAGGAACAAGGAACAAGCACAGAGCCAAAACATAAGGTATAATTTTGGACTCATTTTAAAGAGGCAGTACTGGATTTTGCATATGCCTCAGCTTCAAATGAAGGCAGACAGGGAGCTACTACCCTGAATATAGGTCAAGAGCACTATGGTAGGACAGGCCTTTCACAGAGAGCTACCCAGCCCTGTGCTAAGCCTAAGTGAGATGATGTTTATTTCGTGAAACTGGTTAGGATCCTTCTCTGATTACTTTTTTTTTTTTTCTCTTTCTGGCCCAGAGACCTGCATATTGTGTAGGGATAAATCCAGGTCACACTCTCTGAAGGCAGATTGAGACCTCAATCAGAAATAGGGGATATCTGTGCTTGACACACACCTTGTCTGTGATAGAATTTGTCAATTGAGCTGGCATACTCTGAGTGTCCAAGGCTGGGAGTGATGGCCCAGAGGGCTGTGGGAGGCAGACATCCACCCTTGCTCTAACTACAGCCAAACTCTCATGACAAATGCTTTTGAAAAGGCCAGGGACAGTTGTAGAGCCCAGAATTACCTGGGTCTGGATACCAACATGGACAGCAAAATGATGTCACAGCAGTGTGTCCCACAATGTCAGAAACAACCTGGACAAAGAAGACTTCTCTTTCTTCATCCAGTCTGTAGAAGATGATGTTTACAAAAATTTCCTGTCTGAATTTAGCCCCTGATGATAGTTGTGAATCATGCAGGTGACCATATACAAGAAGTTATAAAAATCACAGGCAAAATACTATTTACAGTTCAGAGGTGTTCTATAGAGGTTGCTGAAAATCTTGCCTCATATTTTATTTCTTTATTTCATGGATTTCATAAGGGGAGTGTATATATGAATGGAGTAGAAGTTCAGAAAGAAAGTCAGGATGAAAGCTAAGAAAAAAGAGGTTTTAATCCTTTGGAAAAGAAGTGGATATGTTACACATCCAGTACTGGAAAAACATTTTGGAAATGGATTCTTGACCTGCCTAATTACCTTGGAAGAGATGATCACTGATTCTCAGCTCAAGAGAAATGTCCTTGCAGACTCTGCCTATGGGGGTCCCAGTTGGACTGTGCTATGACATCCACTGCTGCTCCAGGGATCTGGTCATTGTCAGAGAGATCTGCTCCTGTGGGGTCACAGCTAAACCCACAGTTTGGAATATGCCAAGAGTGCTGGTTACCAGTGTTAACCACTTCTTTCCCTCAGATGGTCAAATGTCTTAGCTTCAGGCCCCACCTTCTGGTACATCATGTTGCTCTGTTTCACCCCCTGAAGCATTTCTTTCCAGTTTAGTGTCCAGCTCTCCCTGTCTCAGATTTCAGATCACAAAATTATAAACATGTGGATAGCTGGAAAGAGACCTTGGGGATTCTTTGTTTTTCCTTTTAGTTCCCTCCAAACCAAATGCTCATTTCCACAGAGTCAAGGGCATTTTTACAGAGGTCTACACTACCAAAATGGAAGACTTGAATATCCCCATCACCTTAGTGCTGGTTCCTTGTAGTCTTCATAATGGGCAGTTGTGCTGGGCTGCACCTCGTAACTCTACTGAATGAAGACCTTTTACATTGCTGCATTTATTGTAAGAAAAAAAGCACAATTTATTTCTCTAGAAATATCTGGCAACCTCCCTAGCAAATAACAAACAATTTAAGAGGGCATCTGTCGACACTGGGCCTTGATGAATCTCAGTCTTGCAACCTCTGCATCTCTGCCTCTGACTGCATCAGCTTATTTGGCCTAATTAACCTGAGTCTTCCTTGCTCAACAGAAATCATCTCCATGAAAAAGTCATAGCTTGCAGATTCTATGAAAGCTTTTTCTGTTTTGAAATATGAATGAGAACATGCTCCAGGCCATCTGGCACTGGCCTTCGTAAATTCCTAAATGGATTTATTACAAATTAAAAAGGAATTTTGGAAGTGTATTTTAAAAGAGCTGGTTCTGGTGTTTACACATAGCTTGAGACTGCAAAACCGTGGTTGTGTGCAGTCTATATTTGAACAAAGGTGTGTCCTCCTACCCCAGTCTTTCTCCACATCAAATGACTAACCCCAAGGACTGGGATATTGTTGTTGGTGTAGGGGAGTGGGTATCATGACTCCTCCAAGACAGTGTCCTTTTCAAGTTAAAACAAATGAGATAATTGTCGAAAACCAATGATATAACTGCACTGCTAATAATACCTAAACAAGTACCTCCACGTGTTGATGTACCAAACTATTTGGGGAACTTGATGTGACCACATGGTACAGACATCCCTTGCACTATGGTCCCAGGACATTTGTGTCCTACAACAATCTCTGGAAATCCACCTGTTTCCCTGCAGCTTGGTGATACCAGCGTGCCAGCCTAGCAGCAGTCACTGGGTGTTAACATCTGGCCCAGAAACAAGAGAAGAATTCGGCCCTTTGAGGGCAAAGGAGAGAAATAAGGATGGTGGGACACCATCTCTCAAGTACTCTTTTGCAGCAGGAGTGAGAGCTTTAAGCTGGCAATTTTAAAAGCACAGGTCTGTTAAATAATCCAAGAAATTGGGAAAGCTGATCTTGTAGTAAAAGGACAAACTCATTTCTGAGTAGTTTCATTCACTTGGGAATAGTGCATATTTAATAGAAAAGAAATACCTACAAAAGCCCAGATGCAAGATTTACATTCAACTGAATTACAAAGGATACTGAAAAGAATTGCTACATTTTGGTAGAAATATCTTCCTTTCAGCATTTGTGAATTTAGGAATACTTTCATTTTAAAAAAGCTTTCACTGAAGCATGGTTATCCCTAAAAAAATTGAAAAAGGAAACTTGTTGAAAATATTAATTTCCAGAGGCTCTGTGCTATTCCCTTAGGTCTTTAAAAACCTCAGATTGAAATGGATGAATATGCAAGTGCCACTTATTGACAGCCTCCCACAAGCAGTGAAATCTTTTGAAATCATTGTGGAGGTAATTGTAAGAGAAGTTATATGCATAAAATTACTTCTCTGGTGCAATACGGATCATAAATCAGTTCACAATCAATCTACCCACAACTATTTCAACCGAGAAGATTTAAAAATATATGCCTATACATAGGAAACCAAAGTTAAATGACCTGTAACAAAGGGACGTGTGATTGAAAGATGTATTTTCCTCTTGCTGTGATGCAGTGTGAAGGAGCTGAAGAATATTTCCATATTCATTGAATTTAGGGAGGAAATTCACCGTCTGATGATTTCTTGTGATACTTAATCATACTAATAGCATGGTGAAAATGTTTGGCCACAGTGGTTATTGCAGCAGCTAAAAGAAAATATAAAGTGAGCATGGGCGACAGGACACCAAGATCCCTGGATTTTGTCAGTCCATGACCATGTTAATGGTGGCCAGATCTAGATTTCTGCCTCTCTCCTTGCCATGAGTGAATCCTAGCTGCTTTATCACTCCTGGGCCTACAAGCACAGACAAAACCTACAGGTGATGCTTATCCACATTTTGAGAACTTCTGCTAAGAGGGCTGGAAAAAGATAGGACTTTTTTTTTTTTTTTTGGTCCTTTCAGACTCTCCTTCTGGATAGTCTCAAAGGTATAACAGAGTATTCTTTTATTTTTTCCTTAAATCTCTTTGAAAGTCAATAAGCAATCCATAAAGAAGCACAAGGGTAAGCACAAGGTAACTGCTGAGTTACCCAATCATTTCGTGTAATGCTGAAATTGGTTTAATGAGCTGATATACAGGTGGGGAAGAAGAAGAGGAATCATCTGCAGTTGAGTCAGACAACCTTGGTGATGAGGGAAGAGCTGAGTTTTTCTAAACAAATTTTAACAAGTGAGTTTTTCTGTTTTTCTGACAAGCTACACACCACAAAAACCACTGATAATAAGACTACTTTCCTGCTAATCTCTTAAAAAAATCTGTGAAAAGAATGTGCTCCATTTAAGACACCTGCACTTTGAAACACATGGAATGTTTTAAATTAGTGAAAAGGAACAGTGGGGTGAGCAGAGATGAAATGTAGAGAGGGTATTTCCCCTCAGGTTATAGCAGAATTTTATTTCATCCTAAGGAAAAAAAAAACCTTTATATCAAACCACTAGACTATTTGCTTCATTCTGTAAGTAGAGAACTATTTGAAAATGTGAAATAATTATGTTCAATGGAGGCTGTGCTTAGCAGAGGAAGAAACTGTGCAAAAGGGTATTTCTAAAGGACAACAAGAGCAGGCACAGAGCAAATTCTCACTGTGTTCATGTACTTACAATAACAGTAGGTGAAATACATTATTACTGATAGTTGATGTTGACTTTTACATTTTCCAATGGTAAGGCTTATGAGTAATGGATCCCATAGTAGCCCCATGTTACAAGAAATAACACCATCATAATATCAAAACTGTAAGCAGAGCATGGAGGCAACTGCAATAGAAAAGTGGAATGGAATCATGCTCACAAACTAGGTTTTTCTCACTTCTTCCTTAAAGAAATTGCGTTTAAATAAAAAATGAGAACAGGAGCTTTTCACCTCAAAAATGGCTTGGAAAATTACCTTTATCCTGCCTAAATTTCCCCATTTTGTTTGCAGAGCATAAAGATGTCTCTTGCCTTTGTTTTGAAACCTGCTGGGCACCCTAAGGAGATGCCATGCTGTACTGGAGTACTTGGAGTCTCTAAGGCACAGGGAGCTGGGCTCACAGCCCTGCTCCAAGTCAATGACAGCATTTAGGTAATTTGGCTCCCTGGCCTGTGCTTTTATAAATGGATGTTCTCTTTCTAGAATTCGATACAGTACCTGGTCACTGCTTCTGAATCCTCAGATTAAAGGGTTTTCACTTAATGAATTTGATAAGCTGCCTTGGCCACTTGGGCCAACTGTAAAACAATCCTACCCATAAATTTGCAGGAATTTCTTGCATTTTCACTTTCCAGTAAATATCTCTTGGCATCTTCAAGAAATATTAATACCCTAGACAGCTAAGGATGAACATTTACACTATGTGCCTCTAACATATCCTTCTAGAAAGTAAATATCCAATGTCTCAACAATTTTAAAATCCCACATTTGCCCAGGGGGTCTTCACCTTTTTTTTTCCCTCCTAATATCTTTATATTATTCCTGAGCATTTGCTTTTGTTTACTTGAAAGAATAAAGGCAGTCCTGGGTCTCTTCCTGCCCTGCACACCCAAATTCTATTTCTGTTTTTTTCCTCTCTCGCTTGAATTTCTTTGATTTGACAAAACTACCTTAACATTTAAAGAGTTAGTGTGGACAAAGAAAAAAAAAAGAAAATAAATTTCAATTCTTCTGTTGTCAGGTTTTGAAAGTTGAAACAGTTATAAAAATGGTATCTGTTATGGGTTAAATTATATGGGTGTATGGAGAAACATTTCCCCATTCCCTTCATGCACTGTTAAAAAGGAAGGCCAAAAAAAAAAAAACCAAACAAACCCAGAGCCCAATCTGTTTAAAGTTTTCAAACCCAAATTTTCCATTTTAATCAGAAAAGGCTTGTCTGGTGGCATTATAAGATTTCTTGTTGAGAGTAATCAAAATGACACATTCCTGAGAGAAATATAGCTTTAAAACACAGTCCATAAAAATTGAGCTTATAAAATTACTGACATTGCAATAAAACATGGTAAGACACTCTTCTTAGCATTCTCAACAAACCTTCTATGATCTCTGTGTCATAGGAAAGCTGAGAATGATCACAATTGATTAGCTTTGTTCTCTGTTTACTCACCTTGCATACACAACCAGGTCTATTAGAAGTACAAACCAAGGCCAAAATTGATGTGAGCATGACACTAAACTTCAGTAACATATGCACAATTAGAAAAAAAAAAAAAGATCCCTTTTTGCTAGTAGGATTTACTCCTTACTCTTCACCCCATTAGTCTGAGGTGTATGAAGGTTGTTTGTTAGAGACACTGGAGCTGGGAATTTTAGTCTGGGTATCCACAGGCAAGTAGAGGTACACACACTCCTGGTCCTGCAGTCTGCATCCTGGAGGGTTCCCAGGAGGGCAGAGACACAGAGACATGGGTACTGCTGAACTGTACAATCAGCTCACAGCTTTTGAAGTACAGAATGTCATAATCTGGATGTTACTGCTTTTTGTAAGTGCTTTTATACAACAACAGTCTTACTGGCAGCAGCAAGTTTTTAAGTTCATACTTTTTCCACTCGTTTTAGGAGAGTGCTTGCATGAATATCCATGGCAATAAAATACACACTTCAAATCAAACAAAACCTCCAAGCCAAGTCAGTGTTTCCTAATGCCTTTGGTCTGTCATCTGGGCAATGCTCCTCATGTGACATGGGTTGCTCCACTGAACCCAGCCTTCAACTAATGTTACCACTGCTCAGCTGAATAAATAAATTCTTACAGTTCACTATTTTTAACTTGAGTTCCTGTCCATTCCCAGAGATCATTCCTCTTCTTCTCCTCTTGCTACAGAGCTTTCACAAACTCTTTTTGCAGGAGGCTGTCAGAGCCTCGACCAGCCCACCCCAGCCTTTCCCAAGGGTTGCCCCTTTCTTAGTTCATAGAGATGTCATCAGAAGAGAAAAGCAGTTAAGTACATACTGGTCAGGGTGGACAGGGTCAGAGTGCTATACATTTTGCCCCATTTTCAACTGTTTACATTTTTTCTTCTATTTTTTCAAGCTTCCAATCTGGTAATTAAAACCTCTTTAAAAAGACACTTGAAGCACATCAAACCAGGACTTTACAGCTTGGCATTATTTTCCCTTATTGTAACTCAGAGCAGACCTAATCAGATCAAATCTCTTTGGAAACAAGCTGAAAGTGCTGGTTAAACTGCAAGCACCTGCAATGGGAAGGGATCAGACAGCTAGCTGGTTTCATTCCCATAAAGGAGGCTGTCTTCTTCAACAGCTGCAAACATCACCAGGAAATTAACAGCACAAATTAACCAGAATACCACATGCAATTCATCTACCATTTCAGTTGATTGACGCCTGTATCCACCCACTTGCTATTACCCTAATGAAGATGCCATAAAAATTCTTAGTTACTTAAAAGCCAGTAATTAGTATAGTTTAAGGATGTGTAAACTCACATGGAGCTGTCACACCATACACCCAGTGGGGTAGCTATTAGTGAAATGGAAACAGGGAAGGCCTGGCATGCAAAACAGGAGCTGTGTGATCTGAATAATTCAACTTTTGCAAGTGGAGGCACACGGCAGAGCCTGATGGATATTCCCATCGCCAAAGAATCCAACCTCATTCCTGCTTTCATACCACAGATTTGGGGCAGGTTTGGCTCTACACAGAGCCTGCCTCTCTCAGCTGCTGACAGGGTAATCCAGAGGCACTGGCAGGGGGGTTGGCTGTTGCACTGGAGTTAAAGGAGTTTGGGCAAATCCCACTATTTGAGGTTTAAGCTTTGCATCAGTGAAGATTTTTAAGAATAACTATTTTTCTCAACCATCCTCTCTCTTTCTAGGAAGAACTGAGTTAAAAGCATCTGTCAGTAATCTCTAGGTAAGGATATGTCCAGGGTTTATTAGCTCTTCTAAACAGCTCACAGTTTAAGCTTTCCATGAGAAATTGCCCTTTCACCTACAGAACTTTGAGATAAAGGAACTCCTATCTTGCAAAAAACAACAACAACAAAAAACAAACAAACAAACAAACAAAAAAACCCCAAACACAACCCAGAAAGAAACAAAAAACCACACCAAAACTCAAACTGTTGATATTTCTTCAGTGCAAAATTAATTTTTACTCTTCTCTAGCACAATAGGGACTTGCAGAGTGAAACCATTCCTACTAACACAGCGTTGTTGTGACATTATGTGACACCTGCAGCATTGCAGTAGGTTGTTATATCAGATGAAATCATACAGAGAGGTACACCCCATCATGTTAGGAGCAGGTTATCATTTGCTGTGAAGAATTATAACTCATTAAGCTACATGGTGCAGTATTAATTTATTCAAGAATAATTCTGAACATTTGGAACATGGATCAGCACCTGATTTTTTCAGCTTAGCTCACTCTCTTTTTCTCATCCATAAAACTGGAAGAAGACAAAACCAGTGCTTTTTGAAATAGGCCAAAATTGTGGTTCAATGCCAACTCAGTGGGTTGGTTGTTCTTTTCTTTTTTTTCTCATTTTGTGTGTGTGTTGGGGGGGGTTTAACATGACTAATATGGAACCACAAAGCTCTAGCAGAATAAACAAAAGAAAGGTTGGAGGTTTTTTAATAGAAAATTTCATAGCGACTATTAGCAGGCTGTAGAACTTTTACTTTACAAAGAGACACTATAAAGGAAGTGGCTGTTTATTCAGTTCCTGGGAAAATAACTAAATGCTGGCTGGTATTTATTCAGCTGAATTATTAGAATAGCATTTGCCCCTCTACTTAAAGTGGTGTCAGCATTTCCATTATGAAGCTTAGCACTTAAGAAAATCAACCCAGAAGCAAACTGGTTAATAAATAAAAATAACACAAATAAATCAAATTAATGTTTTATAAAGTTAAATTGCTTTTTAAAATTCTGACTATTTAAACAAGATGGAAAGAAAAAAGAGATGCCAGTAGCAAGCTGTACCAGAAAGCCTTCAGGATGCTTTCATCATGCTAAGTATATGAAATGTCCTTGAAGAAGCAGTTAAATTATTTTCTAAGTACATATCAGAATAAAGATGAAATTGGGAAGTATTTAGTTGATAACTTTGTTCATTTGAAGTTGTTTTCCTATGTAAAGATAGAAATTTACTTTCATTTTGAATTTCAGATAATTTCTGTATTTTTCATTGTTTTAAATATAGAGGCTGATTTCCCACTTCAGTATTTCAATGAACTGAATATTGGATTTTGTCTAATATCCTTAAAAAGCATTTTATCAATAATTAGAAAAGGAAAGTTTCACTTGAAAGATAGTCACTCTTCCAAATATTAAAAAAACTATAATTTGCACTATAAAAAATTGCAAGATGCTTCTACTCTGGCAATATGTGTGCATTCACACTTTCAGTACTATTAAATTGAAGCTACTCAATGTGCAAAATTACACACTTGAACAGGTTTTTGAAAAATTTTTGTCTTTTTTTTTTTTTATGGGAAGAAACAGCTACAAATTCTGAGTACTGGAATTGCTAAATCTCAGTGCCAGGAAAGATCTTTGCCAGACTCTGTGTTTTCTGGACCCACAAAACAACAGCACTCTTGCTAACCTTGGGCAGAAGGCTTAGCTTTACAAGTTCTAGAATTTTGTGGGGAGCTTGGCTCTGATAAGCTGGTTATCTTTTAGGGTGCCAGTTTGTTGACTCCAGGCATCATCAGTTAATCATGACATCTTCCCTCTCACCCTCAGCCCCATGTGCCAGCACCTCATCCTCCTTAGTGGGAGGCACCATATTGTTTTTTAGTAATTAGTTAACTTGTAAAACTCCTCATCAAACTGCCCTGATTATATTCCTTCTGTTATTAATGCCAGCACTTCTACTCCATATGAACTACCCAGAGGATGAGAGAGACAACCACAGATACCCACCCTAACCCACCCTGGGTCGGCATTTCACATCACTAGCTCCAAACTGAAATGTGGTAGCCCTAACTCTGGTAGTTACAGCAAGGTGCACACCCAGGACCAACTTGCTGTGCTGCCACAATATACACCCTGTTATTATTGATAACAATATTCTATCACCTCCAGCCAGGCTCTCCCTCACCACTCACAAAGCCACCGTAAAGGAAATATCCAGAGCATTGGTCCTGACATCCTTGGGATTGCTTTTAATGTCTATGCGACCTGAAATACCCCCCTGATACTTGATCATGATGCTAAGCTGTTTATTTATTTATTCTTCCTTATTTCCGATGGTGAAGATGATTAATGTCACTCCCTTTGCTGCATTCACCTCTGCTTTATGGGGGCTGTCCTTGAAGGACATCCCCTTACAGAAAACGCTGATAAAACTAATCTTTCCTTGTCAGGCTATGCAAATGATGACTTTATCAGAACCTGGGAACAGCTACTTCATAAGTGTGAAAAACCACTGGAAGAAACTCCCAGTGAACAGCAATAATCCTTATAAGAAAAAGAAAAAAAAGGACTTCTATGGCCAGCAGTGATGTAAACTACTGCACCTTTGAAGAATACAGCACAGTTCAGATCATGTAATAGAGTATGAGTGGGAACCTCTAAGTTTCAGGACATTGTCTTTAGGGTGAGAGAGCATTTGTGGGGAATATTAGTGAGCCCACACATTTTACACTGGCAGCAACTCCATATTTGATAGCTGCTACTGCAAGATCCAGCAGAGTATTTAATGCTAAACAAATGAGTGAGGTGACTCCATTTCCCAGTCCCACCCTCCAGTTCTCAAAGAGATTATAATTTTTCTTGGAGAATATTAATCCATAGAATGATTCATCATACAGTTCCTGTGAACAACCCCTGGTCTCTACAGATTTTCTCAGAAGCTTGATTAAAGACAGTTTTGACTATATCCCATTTAAACATTTGTGGAGGGCATGTCTGAGGTTTCCCTTGGGATACTTTCCATCTTTACCAGCACTTTCTGCTCCAAACTCTGAACACACTTTCTGCAAAATCATATGCCAGCTGCAAAAGCACACAGATCTTTACCAAATATCCATTTGTGAAATCAAAATTTGGCTCCAAGTCAATTCATAGGACTGTATTTCAAGAAACCTCTATTAATTTCTGTTTTCTACATATGCCCACATGGATGAACTTAGAGCAAAAATTTACATAAAGTCTGCTGTCATTTTTGTTTCAGGAAGGCTGTTTCAAACGACAGAATTTAATATAATCTTAAAAAGGGAACAGATTAGATGAAGTTGGTCATCTCTGGTAAACAGCAGCATGTGCTAAAGGCTTTGGCAATATCATTGGAACCATGGTGGCCCAAGCTCATAAATGAGGTGAAGATAGCAAAATGCAATATCTTTTCCAAGTATGACTGAAATTTGTCATTGCTTTCCAAGTGAGTCTGTTGAGTTTAGAAAAGAATAAAAAATAATGTCCCTATTGCAAGTTATGCTCTGCTTGTGGATGAGACCACTCCTTGTACAGACAGAGCATGAAATGCCTTATGCCTTTATTTCTCTCAACAGAGAACAAAAGGAATGGTGGCAAAGATGGGGACACAAGTTAATTGCTCCTCATTGACTGGCTCATGGTTAGCTCTAACATGTACTTTACCTTAATCCAGCATACCACTTAGGATACAACATAGAAGGATCCAGAATTGCTAGCTAAAATTTGTTCCAACCCAAACAAATTTCATGTTGGGTTGCATATTTGGTCAGCTAAATTATGTCTGAGTTTAATTTTCACATCTGTGTATTTCTCTGAGTCAGCTGGACTAAGAAGTGAGACATTACAAGAAATCCTGCTCTTGTAGTACTGCCAGCTGGATCAAAAGGTAGCATCCAGACCTTCAGAAAAATCCACTGGGTGAGATCTCCTGCTGTCTTTCTTTTGAGACTGTGAAGGTTCCAGATTGGTAATTCTTTAGGTGGAATGAGAATGAGAACTGACACCTGAGCAGAAAGTTCACTGGCCCACAGGGAGGCAGTGGCAGTGACCCTAAGCTACACACTCACCTTCTCAGAAAGCACCTCTGCACAGGGCTGGATGTCACCTTTCGATCTCTGTGACTTCTGTCAGTGACACTTACCAGCCTCCAGAGCAAGTGTTTTGCCTCTCTGTGTCTTATATACATAGTTTCCAAGCAGCATGTTTCATGCATTTGGGGCTTTGCCTTGTTATTTTAAAGAATGAAATTACCTGTCAGGGACATTTGCTATATAGTTTTACAACCACAGCAGAACTATTTTAAATATGTCTAGAGTATTGAAGTTCTCCTTCAGGAATACTTTAGAAATAATTTTGCTGCCCTCTAGCCCACTGTTGAAATCTCTCTAGCATACCAGTATTATCCTTCAGGAATGCTTCTGAAATAGCTTTACTTTCTTTACTGTCCTTTTCATTTCTATTGAAATCCTTCCAGAGTGCTTAAGTTAACCTTCAGTGAGATGCCAGAATAACTTTCACATTCTGGAAGGATTTCAATAGTGATTTAAAGGATATCAAAATTCAGTTTTATGTCTGTTTTGTTTTGTTTCAGAGTAAGGGTTGTGGTGGCGAAAGGTAGATGTATGAACTTCATTATGTTGTGTTTTGTGTTTATATAAACATGTCTAACCACTGAGACTGCAGTAATAGTGGTCCTGGAACCCAGAGAAAGTTATTTTTAAAAAGAGCTTCTAAAAATTGCCAAAGCATGGACTGAGGTGACAGCAGGGAATGTGGTTTTGTTTGCTTAATGGACCTGCAAGTGAATTCTGCTGATCTTACTCTAACAATGAAAGTTTTGAGGGCATGAGCCCTTTGATTAAAATGAGAAAGATCACAAACCTTTGCCCCAAACTCTGACTGAATGCAAAAGAAATCTATTTTGAGGTGTGAAAAGTTCCTGTTGCTTTTTGTTGCTGAGCACGTCTGGTTTCAGCAGGGGGGAACGTTCAGATACTGCAACAAAGACTGTGTCTGTAATCTTTCCAGCTCAACAGAATCAGAAAATCCCAGTATCTGGTCGACATTTCTAACAAACTCATGAGCACCTGAGATAATTTAGCATTTCCCACGTATCTGATGCGTAGTACTCTCCCTTCTTATTCACGCCTGTGATTCAGATCTCTGTACTAAATCAGACAAAAATATACACCAACCTGGTCCACATGGCTGACCTTAAAAGCAGAAAGCAAAATTTCAGTTTTTACAAACAGTTGAAGGACTTCTGCTGGTGTTTGGTGGGGTGAGTGAACCAAGAACCCACTACCTGTGCCATTTGAATTGAGTGCTAGTGAATCAAGGAGAGGACAAAATTCCAAGTCGATCTCAGGTAACTGAGGGGCATAAATGCATCACACACCTCAGCACCTCCTCTGGGGTAGCATGTGGGTGCATGACCCAGCCTTCTGTATTTTATGGGACCTGTCCTCAGGCTCATCACCTTACCCAGGCATTGTGGCCCAAGAGAAAGTGCATTGTGGAAGCCCAAAAGGCAGTTCAGCACTCTTCCTGAACACAGCAGGCTTCACAATAGAGCCATTATTTAGGAACAAATAATTCTGATAGTTGCTGGCTCTTTCTTGCTCTGGCATGCAATCCTGGCCTGGCCCAAGTCTAAAGCTCTGACCAGAATCAACAGAATATAAATTAAATGATTAATGCCTAAGCACTCACTTAGTGCCTCCTTCTCTCCATCACTTCATTTTTCCATTTTTCTCTTCAAGTGCATCCACAGCTAGTGGAGATCAGCTAGAACTGCAGGGGTCACTTATACTTCTCAGCAAGAAGCCCAAAGAGTTTTGATCTAAAAGAAAATCTTCTGAAAGATTTCCTACTATGTCAATAAAGAATCTTATTAAACTTTCATAAGATATCCAATGATGTTTTTAAAACAGTTTGTCATGAATAGAAGCCTGTAGCTAAAGCAATATACAAATGCATTGAGGTCATTTTTTTGTGAACACCTTATAGTAATAATTGTAACAGTACTACTATGTAGCTTAGAAATACAAATTTAAGGAACCTGATCATGTTCCTAATTTCTTAAAGTAAAATCAAGACTGTACATTCTGCACGGAAGAGCTGACATGATTTTGCTTCTCTAGAAACCGAAAGGCAACAAGGTTATAGCCCTGTTTAAAGGTCAATCCCATGCACAAGGCTTCCTGCTAAATAGCCAAGCTGCTCTGGAAAAAAATCCCAACTAACTGTGCCCATCTCTCCACCATGTGCTTTGAGGCAGCAAGCTCTTTTTAACTGAGAGCATATCTGTGCACAGGCAAAGAAAGAACCTAGAGCAACATCCAATAGCAGATGTTTCAGTACAGCTAACAAGGTCCGGTTCCTGCAAAACTCCTGAGCAGGAGCTCAATGCTGAGTACGTGAATGAGACCTGAGGATTAAAGAGAGAAAAAGGCTTGTCTTCATACAAGTGCTTTGCAGGATTAAAAACTACTCAAATTATATAAAGCAGTGACAGGTTTTCCTCTCCAGATCATGAAACTGCCTCTTGGATCCAAGCAGGACTTGCAATAGTTTGCTTTATTTAGTTACAAGCTCATTTAAATGCTAGAGGCAAAAACATTTAACCTTTCCATTGTTTGGTACTGCACCCCTGATTTGGTTTTGTACAACACTATTGCTGGAAGCTGTAGAGCACGGTGGTAAAAGCAGTCTGATCATATTCCCTACCCCATTGCATATTTACACTATTTCCCAAATTTGAGGTTGTGAACGCCAGCTATTCCTCATCACAAGGGGACCTTTACTACAACAAAATATTATTTTAAAGCCATACAAACAGTAATTGGAGGCAATTGAGTTTTATCAAGTAACACAAACTGTGGGATTTCAGAGTTGGATTTCAGCTGGTATTTTAATGAAGTGTGCACTAACAGCACAAAATCTTCTGTCACTCCAGCAGCTGAGTTTCATATACAGTCCTTTGATAGGGTGACCATGTGTTAACACTCACATGTTTCCAGCACATGAGTGTACACACCATCAGTCCACAGATCCATCACCCAGGTCAATTTTCTCCCCGCTTCCCCATCCCAGCAAATGACCCAATGCTGCAGGTACAAGCTCCTGTTCAGGCACTGGAAAAGCTAACCTTTCTTGTTCCACATCATATGTTGGCATTCCTTGTGCAGCACCCAATACTTTCTGCTGGTCTGTGCACCTTGCAAATGCTGTCCTTTGCTGAGGACATCAGTCCCCCTGGAGTCAGTCCCTCGTCCATGACAGCAAAGTTTTCCTGCTAACTGAAGTGTGTGACTGCATCTGTCCCTCACACTGGCACTGTGGGGGACCAAATTATGGACCAAATATGTCAGCCTGTGACATATTTTAGATTTCAAGCTAATTGGACCAACTTGATTTTGGTCTTCTACACGTTTCATAACAAACTTTATAGTTGCTAGGAATATCTCACTAAATCTGTCAAAGCATGCAGACACCTTCATGGGAAGTAGATGTTTAAACTCAAAATGCTTAGAGGAATGAGTCAGGAACAGACAAAGTTCTCACTTATACTCAACAGGTTCCCACACTACAGATGAAAAGAAAATGTTCCAATGTTCTGTGAAGACCATCTAGAATTTTGCACAAATATTTAAAGGTATATTTATGATGACTTTTACTCCCTTTGTAATTAAACAGATGATTTCATGTCATGGTTTACACATTGCACAAAAATACAGAACATGTGTGATCATGTGACTTTTTAAAACTGGTTGGTGAAACAGCTGGTATATTTAGTCTGGATAGAATAACAGTAAAATTGTATTTCACTATAGCAAAAAGTTCATTTATCTGAAGGCATCAGAAAGCACACAGGCTCCTTCAAATTAGTAGTTTTTTGACTGAGAATAAACTTTATCATTACACTTTTAATTTTTGTGAGTTTCTCTCCTCCAAACTTCATCTTGTCACAAATCACAAGAACTAACTAGTCTACAATTTTGATGAAGATAAGACTTTCCTTTTTAAGCAGCTGACCAAAAACAATCTCATGAATTTGAAACTGCTGATGAACTACCAAGCTCATCGGTGCAACAACTTGATTAACTCAGAATTCATTACCTGTAATATGGCTATTTGGATAACTGCAAATTAAGCCAGAGAAAAGCAGTATAACTTTGCTTCAGGTTTAAGCTTTTCTCATTATAAATACAAGATTGCTGCTGAAGATGAGCTACTCAATTTAATTATATTGTGAATCATTTAGAACATATACCTACTATCAGATTTCTCAATAAGCCTAAACAAGGCAAGAATTCCCTTTAGTTTTTTTGATGCCTACTGTCCCAGTCTGCTTGAGGCTGAAACATCTTTCTCTTAACTTTCATGATAACACAAATGAAAACAGACAAACTAGTACAGACTAACAATGTAAATTTTCTAAGGCTGGAAGTACCTTTGACTTGGACGCAAGAAATCTTGAGAGTGTTTCAGGTATCAACTGATAGAAGCTACAATCAAATATATTTTGAACTTTTGCTACTATGGCATCTGTGCAATAGGAGAACATTGCTGAGTCATTCTTCTGCTTCCCAAATATACATAGGAAGAGGGAAAGTTATTCTCATGCAAATGCAGACAAGTACAGGTCAAATCGGATGTCTGCTGTCCTACAAGAAAAATTTGAAAGATCAAAGAATTCAGATCAGTCTTTCCCAGGGAGAGGGTGATATTCAAAGTTAAGTGGGTGGATAGAAAAATTTGAGGAAGTATGAACTTTTCTTCAGAAAATCTAACAACTTAGGGATGAGTGGAGATATGGACATACAAATAGACTGACAACTACAAATACTTGATCAAACAAGCTTTTCTGGTTGGAGGCTGGACTAGAACATCACAATAGTCTCTTTTTGTATACTAATCTGCAAGCTGTGTATATTCATGCAAATACAGGATTTACATATTGAAAGATGGTTACAGATGTATGTAAACCAGATTGTATAACAGCATATATTTTAGCACGCTTAATTACAGCAAATTGACTTCTAATGCTTTTTTTTCCTATGTGGCCTTCACAAAAATACAACATATATGGCTAAATATTTCAGAAATAGACAAAGGAAATTATTTTTGGACTATATGTCAGTCTTCTTAATACCTCTTATCCCACTAACTAAGAATCATTCAGCTTTGATTATTTCAGTGGGATACAGTAGTCAGCTGTCCCCAGCTTTTTTCACTGTTACTATATTTTTACCCAGAAGAATATACTAGATGATACTTAAAGGATGACAATTATCACAGATTAAATAATCTCTTCTAATATCTTGGCTTCCTTTGTCTTGTGATTACAAGACAAACTGTCCTAATTGTCCAAAATTGGTTGACATTGTTTCTTGAACATCAGTGACTACGATGTGGCAGGCAAGCAGAGCTGGTAAAATGCAGATAGTGCTTTAAATAATGTAATATCATTTCTAGTCTTTTTTTTTTTAACCACTGTAGCACTTTTGAGTAGATTATTTTGTGAGTTAGAGCCACAAAAAGAAAGGAAAATGTTTCAGAAGGATTTCAAGATAACTGATTTTTTTTCTGTGTTCTGAACTGGAAAAAAAGAGAAAATATTTCTAAATTTCCACATAGGAAAACAGTAACTGAGAATCAGTTTAGTCTGGGGAATGGGATTTTTGTCTCAGTAAGTGATGTTAACTAAATTTACTTCCTAAGCATGAAAAAATTAAACTTTTTTTCTGACTCATCTCTCATCAATAGGAGTGATAGTATAAGAATATTAGCTACAACCTGCATGTGCCACTCCAGATGAGTAAGATGCAAGAGATATGATTTCAACATAGATAAGCAAGGGACAGATACATTTCAGTGACTGTCCTGCAAGAGGTACAGGTCAAAATAAATTAACAGCAAGAAAATATTTTAAATTATAAACTGTCTATGTTATTATACATCGCACAGCTTTTTATTGCCTGGCCTTCTACACAACAGCATTAGAAGCATGTAATATCTGTCAACTGTAGGATGTGCTTCTTGGTGGTCCGCAGAAAGGCCTTTCAAACAAAAAGCATATATGTTTCTCTATGGCTTTGAAACCTCTCAATTTCTTTTAGAAAAACATTCTATTCATTAATTACATGCTGAAAATTTTATGGGAGGACACAAGTACCTGAACACAGGTGATAAATTTCTTAAAGGAACAATCTGAAAGATTGAGGAAAGATTACAATGATTAGTGTCTTTTTAATTCTTTAGGTAGATATAATCTCTTGGTCTTTCTGAAGCAAATTACTACATGACTTTATTCATAAAACAACTAAAGTCTCCAACAATAAATTGAGCAAGAGAAGAAAAACAGAAGCAGGGAAGAATTCTGTAAATATACATTATCATCTCTTACCCACAGGACATTTGAAGGATTCAGAGTAGAAAGAACATCAAGTTTCTAATATCTTACTAGAGGTAATGGTAAGAAAGGGACAATAACACAAAATACATGCATTTAAAAAATAAAATTATTTTGTAAAAATAAAGGAAAGTTTCATTGTAAAAAAGAGTCAGAACTTAAGGAAATTAAAACAAAAATTGCACTTAAAAGCAAAGGTCATGATAAAAAGAAATATTTTACAGAACAGGCACAAAATGGTTGTGACTGGGAGCCAATAAGCTTATGACAAAGTCATTCCTTTTCATTGTAGAAGAAAATATTTGGTAATGAAGAATAATGCCTTCAAAATGTGATGTAAGTGCAGAAAAGTGTGTTTATCTTTGGCTTGTGATGCTGACATCAACAATAGAGTGCTCATATTAACCCACTGCCCTTAAAAATAAACAGCAGTGTGCTTTAATCTTGGTGTTTTTACTTTTATCTGAGATTCGTCCCTCTGCTTGTTGAACTACAATTAACAGGGGAGAAAACATGTAAAAATTAAGCAAAAATTATGAGTACTTTTTAGAGCACAAGAACTTTATTAAATCCTCGTTTGGGCTGTTATGTCAAAACATTTTGAAGATGCATGAAGTCCCTGTGCCATTCCAGCTTTATGATCACAATCATTTATGTTAAACACTTAAGGAGTATTTATGTTCTCAGTGCTAAATATTAGTCCTTGCAAACACAGCTCTGGGTGCTTGCTCCTCTGCATTCCCTCTACATTTGTTATTGTGGTTTCAAAGTGTGGCAATCCCAGCAATGTTGACTTGTCCAGGCCTCCATCCAGCACTGTGGAACCTGGTGCAAGCCAGGTCTTTGATTTCAACAGGAAGCAGACCAAGTCCTGAATTTGGTGATTAGACGAGTGCTCAGTTTTTGCAAATCTCTCCCCCAGAGTGAATTTCTCTGCAGGGCAAAGGGTCACAGGGAGGCTCGAGTGTGGCGGTGCAGGTCCCACGCCAGCTCTCACAGCAGCACTTATGTAGTGGCATTCCCATATGGCACAGAGCAGTTTCCATTGCTAAGGTAGAAATGCCTTTTTTCTCCCTTCACAGCTCTTTTCTCTGAGTACCCACTTATAATTTTGATAATTTCAAAGTCCACTCCTTCAGCAGATACAAAGAGGCAGAAACCATGGAGAGATTAGGTGGAGACTCAGATGACCCCCAAATATGGCCATTGATAGAAACAAAGAAAAGCTACCACACATGTTCTGTCTGTACAAGCAGGATGACACAAACTCCTGGCTTGTCATTATGTCACTGACAGGCCTGGATGAAGTGATTTGCTCCTCTGCTTGTGCTGCCTGTGTGCGGTGCTTAGCACCTCTGGTTGTTGCAACAGAAGCTGGCCCTGCTGCCTGGCTGGTAAGTGCTTTGCCCTGAGTGATTGTGGCCAGAAGTTTGCTATAAAATGCTGCCATGAATTCTTCAATTTAAACACATATAATTGCTTTTCTCTAAAGAGATTCCTAAGGAAGAAAGGTAATTTTTCTGTGCAGAGCTGCTCAAGCATTAAATGCATCACACACTGCAGTGAAACACAAACAAGTCCCAGTAAGTGAGAGTGAACTGATCAAGAATGGATAACAATTTTGTGAAGTTTGACTAATGTCTCCATTTAACACTGTAACTTCTATAAACATGCTTCATTTATATCTCCATTTATTGAAAAGTTAAAAATAGGAGAAAAAAAATGAAATTATTTCTTTGGTTACTCTAAACATTAATTTAAAAACCCAACCCTTTCAATCCACTGGAAGGAATTTGAGAATAATATATTTAAGCAAACAATCTATTTATATCTGTTCATATCTGTTCACAACTTTTGGACCACCTTAAGTACAGCCTTTTCAAGCAAGAGTTTGTTTCTCTGCATCTGCTGCACATTGGAGTGTCTAGCTGCTATCATAAAGCAGCATGTGCACCAGTTTGTGTGAAAGTGAGCTGTGAAAAAGAGAAGACCATCAATTTCTATCCTGCCAGATCATTATAACTGAAGACTGTCCTTTTCCTTTTTATCAAGTGCTCAGAACCTTTCTAAAAACCACTCTGCTTTCTTTTGCCAGAACACAAATGCCAAACCTCAGGATGATTGCTGTACCTGGGCTTCAGAGCTGAGGCAGCAGTGGCTGAACACTGGCTTGAAAACATGTTGATTCTCTTTGGAGAAGCAGGGTGGCAGAGAACACAGAAAGGAAAAAAATCGTCTCAGCAGCATGTGCAAACCTACAAGCTTCTTTCTGAGATGCTCTGCCTTAACAAAGATCCATTCATGGGGTAACGTGCAATTTAAGAAAGTCAAGGACCAACTAAGACATGCTCGCCACAGTAACACAAACCAGTAGGATGGAAAACAGGGATCAAATAAAAAATGAGATGCTAATGCAGATCATTATTTTAAGCCATTTGTAGGAAGATAAGGGAGGAAGAGGAAGAAAACAGAGGGAAAAAAAACTGGATGTCTTTTCCCAGGTGCAGAGCAAATCTGGGATATATCCAAAGGGAAAGACTTGCCATGTACTATTGTGATTTCTCATGGGGACTGGAATAAAAAGGTGCAATCTTCAACATCAAAAATCCAACTTATATTTTAGATGGATTTAACTGAATAATAGCCCGGATGTTTGTACTTTTGGTATACTCAGAATATCAAGAAAATTTGAGCAATATCCTCCCCCCAGGCAAGGGTTACACATTGATCGCTTTAAAGAGTGTCCTTAATTTTTTTCTGCCCTGCAAGTCAAGCTCTGTAGAATGTTGTGCAGCACACATCACACTCAGGCTTTTTGCAACCTGCAGCTTCTAAGTCATAAACTCCAGGAGCCTCCCTGGCAGGTCTGAGTGGCTGTGCTATATCCTTGCCCTGGGAAGCTGGCAGACACATGGGATTCACTTATCTGGCTGTTCTAAAATACCATATTGTATTTCTTTTCATTTGGCTGGCATCACAGAAAAGGGCCTGGATTCGCTGAGAAGAACATTCTACGCTCTTTGCTGGATGTGTCAGGAACCTTTCTTCACTGCAGACCGCCCACATCCTGCCAGGACTGTGCATCATTCCCTTATATTCCTTCACCAAATTCCTTCACATGAGCATTAGCTCATGTACACAGATGTATTACTCCTCAGAAAGACGAGTTTGTAGTACATACTTATTTTTTGAAATTTCCTATTCCTCTTTGCATTTATCAGGAAACAGGTGAGGAGAGGGGGACTCTCTAAAAGACCTGTCTTTTCCTGTAAGCCTGAAAAATTCTTTGGAGGTGAAAATACAACAGAGAAAAGATGTTTCATCTCCCATCATCTAAAGCAGGAGGTTTACAGCTCACTAGTCATCTCCTGAGAGATCAGAAAGCTGTGCATGAATATGTAGGTAGGCACAAGACAAGCAAAGCAGATGCTGCAGTAATCTCTTCTGGGGCATCTTAGATCACAGAAGTTAACCTATGGTGTCTTTTCCAGCTGCCAATTTAACTATCCCCTCCTCCCCTTGAAAACACAGAACCCTCCCCCGCTGCAAGACTGAACTGCTTGAGCCTAAGGAGTGAGCTGCGCTGACAGGGCCCATCGCTGTGGCTCTCCTGGGCTCTGAAAGTGCAGCTCTACATCTCCAGCCCACCATAACCAGCACCTGAGCATTCCCACCTCCAGAGCGAAGCACATTCCTTTATCCCTGAGCCTCTCAAATGAGCCTGCTGCTACTAGGCCAGGTACCTCACGTGTACCACAATGAGTTTTCCAGTTAATTCTACATACAGAGTGTAGGAAAATCACAAGGGGTCAAAACTATCTAAATCAATGAATTACAACTGTAAGACTTTCCCACTGCCTGACCCACACCTCTCCACCCACCACATCAGCAGGATGTCAGGAATTAAATAACCCTTTCATTTTGCTAGTAGGGAAGAGCCATCAGCTTTCCAAGTGAGGTGAGGCAGAATGTGGCCTTGAGGCACACCACATTTCATATCAGCTCTCTCCCTGGCCTGAGTACTAAGTGGGCAGGGCCAGCACAGCTCAGAAGCGAAATTCACTCTTGTGCTAGCAGGAAGGAACTGGTGTTAGAAGATTCCCTCAGCTTTCTACTGCTAGGGTAAATGAAGCTGAAGAAGGAAAGTATGGCAATTTCTGGCTACAGAAGAGTCAAGTCATATCCCAGTCAGCTCCTACAGGTAGCATCCACTTCCCTGCAAAAGGAGATTGCGTACTTTCAAAGCCAGAAGACACACCAGATTTTAGTTAAATAGTTTCTCTCTGTATTTCTCAGTAAAAGAGTTTCTCACAATACATCACTTCTTCCTCATTCCTGTTAATAAAAGTAGAAATACTTGCAGTCAAACCAAAGCACAAATAGCCAAAAGTGAGAGGCCACTCTTAACATCAGTAAGCACCACTGAAGTTGCACTGAGAAGGCAATGAGAATACAACCTGATGAGGTCCTGATATATTTAACATCTTTTCAAGCTCTGAAATAAGGAGAATGGCTCTGTCACTTTGCTCCATAACACACTCTGACACCTACCATGTCTTTGATAGCTAAGTGAAGAAAAAGGTTTCATTCTTATCTGTTATAAGGACAATAAAAAGTGTGATAGCAGACAGCTGTACAAAATGCTGTCCTGACACTGTTCTCTGACTGATGATGCTGGCTAATAGCAGAGGAAGAAGGAGGAAATCTGTCAAGATGTAGAAACAACTGGGAAAAAAAAATCAAATAACAATACAGATTTTTAATATGTTTACAGTACAGAACAATACAGTATTTTTAATATTTGTGTAGATATTATCTCCACTATGCAGCATGAATAAACTCATGAGGGAAAGCATAGAGAATCAGACCTGGAAAACACTGGGATTTAACTGCAAATCACTCCTGCTCAGAAGTGAGTGCTCAATCTCCTATGACCCCTCTGAAAATCTCAGCTTCCATTAAGTTATGTGCTGGGTTGCTTTTCTGTTTAACCAGAGTTCTAAGGAGATCATGTTTTAGGTTTCAGCCTAAGCTTTAGAAAAAAAGAACAGAATAAATGGAGAATGAAATTATCTGATTTCAGCACACAACACTAAGCAAACATTGGAGTATCTTCTGCAAGCAGTTTCCTCTGGCTCTTCCTCTGGGGACATCCTTGCAGCAGAGATGACTGACCACATACAGCTATCCCAGACATTGTGGGTTTGCTCCTTTCTGTCTCGTTCATGTACGAGCTTACAGATCTATGGATGGTGACAAGCTAAGAGAAGCCATGGGAGTTCAAACTGGAAGACTTACATTTCCCAGTCCAGAAGTTACTTCCTAAGCGTTATCAACATTACAAAACTACAACGGTCCCAACTGCCATTATAGTAACCAGTGAAAAAGTCAGCACTCCACAACAAATGCTTTCTCCTGTGCTGGCTCCTAATGGAAAGGTGAAGACTTTCAATGTTTCTCTCTGCTGTACCTGCACAAAGTCCACCGCTACTGCCCTGTGGCATATGGTGAGCTTCCTCCAAGATAAGACTGTGAGGCTTCCTAGCTCCATCCTCCTGCCTGCCCTCACACATTCCCCCAGGCTTCTTATTGAGGGAAACCATGTGTCTACCTCCAAATCTGGCTGGCCTATGCTCTGCAGACACTGTGCCCCCAGCTCTTTAAAAATACAATCAAATGCATCCCATTTCAGGCTTACCACATGACCTGAGTGAGAACTTTACTGCAATTATTTACTGCACTGTTGCTGGGATTTGACCAGAAGCCTCTCTTCCTCCCATATGTTCCATGATCACAAGATGGTAAAAACTGCTAGAATTTGAATGTTGTTGAAATGAGAAGGAAGAGCTCCAACAGCTTCAGTGCAGCAGACCATCTCACTGCCCAGGAAAGTACCCACAGAAATAATTGCTTGGATTATTATGTTTTTCTTTCTAAAAGTTACAGCAAGAGTCACAAGGCTGGGCTTCTCCAAACAAACAAAACCACACCACCATAACTGCAAGGACATGTCTGATTGAGTCTGCATTGTTTATCTTTTGTCCAGAGTGTCCACTGAAAGTAACAGACTATAATGCCTTCTTCCCCACCAGGCCTAAGTCAGAGAAGCTAATAATTTGAGGAGTTGACATTTTGTGACTCAGTTTGCCCCACTGAGGCAAACATAAACTGTGCACTAATGCAGGTGTTTGAAGGGGGAAAGAGCTGTATTTTCTTTGGAAGAGAATGAGGAAATGACAGCCATTGAGATTTAAATGACAGTGTGTGGCATTAGGAGCCATAATTAAAACTCATTACAGCTTTCACAGTAACAAATTATCATTGCATGCTACTTCATCAGAAAAACAATTACAAATTAGTAGATTGACCAGTGGCTAAGGTCTGAAAGGAGAAAAGACCAGAAGGAAAAAAACCAAAACACATGACGCAAACAACCCTCTGATCTCAAGTGATTTGAAATGAAGGAAAAGAAGACTCCCAGTCTGATCTGACAAGTGCTACCTGGGTATTGCTAATTCACCTAATCCAGTGTAGGCAGCTGCTGGAGATGTCCCTGTCCCTGACATGGGGGGATGGAACATTTGATCAAAGGATATTTGAGGTCCTTTCCAACCCAGACCGTATGATGAAACCAATGATTCTTTGATTCTACCTCCTTGTGTATCAAAACTTCCTACCTCTGATCCATATTCATGGGAAACTTCTCCTCAAAACCTTCTTTCAAGGCATTCATACTATAAAATTGAATAGGTCTGGGAGACAGCCTTGCCCTCCTTCATATGTACTCTAGAGTGTCTTTGTGCAAGGACTTTACAGAAAACTCTGCACAGCTCTGACCAGGGCAAAGCACCAAGAGACAGGTCACTGAATGTGGAAGATGTAGTTCTGGATATATTGATAGGTGTTTGATAAAGCTCATAATAATGTAATTTAGCTAAGTGCTGTTCTTTCACATTGTGTTGTTTCCAGGTCTGGAATTAAGTAATTCCAGAGAGAGAGAACTCTTATTCCTTTACATGTGTCCAGCTACTTGACGTAAAATATAATGAGAATGATACTAAGAATGATCATCAAGGCTCTGAGTAATTTAATAATGAGTCATACTGGCTCCATATCCTTGTGAGGTTCCTAAAGGTGATCATGAGTTATTTTTACTGTCTGAAAATTACCCTTTAGTGAATAAGGAGAACACAGGTATGTCCCTGTAATGTTGGAGATGGAGATTGTGAGTCCCTGGATGTCTGACACCAGCTTATCATTCAATCCCACATACACTGATCTGAAAGCTTGCACCTGGAAGTGATCCAAGTTACTCATACTCTTGGGAGTAAACCATGAGTGGGCTCTGCTAAATTCCTAAATCTCTACTACTTCTTCCTGTGGACAGGTGAATACATTTAAAAAGTTTAAAAATAAAATGACTGAGCACATCCAGAGACTGAATGTCACTTAGACTAGAGCTATTGCATGAGAGCTGTGCCTGAATAGAGGCTCTCTTCCTTTATGAGTGTGAAGAAATCTCTTCCTTGGAGACCAAGGAACAGTTTCAAAAGGAAAAGAGCAGAAGAACAATTTCTTGCTAACAGTGGGTAGCTAATCTTTTTTTCTGCCAGTTGTTATGTGCCCTTCTCCTTCACTGAGCTATCAATCTGAGCTATGGCACTGCTAAAAACTGCTACTTCAGAATCTGCCAAAAACTCCTTGTGGGCCTTAAGCAACTATTCATACAAAGGAAGATCTGTATTTGTAAACAGACAAAAACATGGCTTAATATGTTTCAAAATTAGAGATTTGAATTATTATTTTATATACCTGAAGATCTCCCAGCAGCTCCTTGAGAAACTGGAGCTCTGTCATGACAGATAAGGTTGGATTGTCTCTTCCAAATTTAAGAGGATTAAAGGTTTGCTGTACACAGAAGAGCTAACTACAGTAGGTTGCATTTCCATTCAGTAGGACATTGGAAAGAGGCCAGATGAACCTTACCTTGGAAAAGCCCAATTCTTTGTGTGTACTGCCTACAAGCGAGGCCCAAAAGGCTGCCTCAGGTGTAAAATAGCTCTATGGCAGATGTCGGTAATCATCCAACCATATGGTCATGCAATGCAGTTCTTCTCTGAAGAACTCTTCCTTTACACCCACACACATCCTCAGCATGAGAAAAGGAGCACTGTGCTTAGTCCAGCTCACACACAACTGCCCTGTTCTGGTTTTCCAGGCTGAGCACCATGCCTGGGACCATACCTTTTAAATCATTGATCTGACATCAACTAATTTATCAGTGGGTCACCATGCTACAAAACCTTCCTTGGTGAGAGAAAAAGCCAACAAACAAAATTCTGATTGGTCAGGATGCTCAGGAGTGAATACTCGAATTTCTCATGACTCAATGTATGAAGATCTTTCATTGCATTAAGAATGGATGCTCAGAAGACTTCATTGAAGAAAAAAACCTACAGCACTCTTTACCACCCTTTCATACTCAAATAACACCTGTCAAACAAGCAATCTGCAGAAAATGGCAAAACATTGATATGAGTGGCTCCTAATTTTTCTTCCATCTTTTCCTACAGTATGGCCGTTGTACTAATTGTGCTTTCCTTAAAAAAGTCCTTGTAGTACCAAATCTCTTCCACAGAACCAGAAGATTCTCTTTTCTCTGATATCAAAATTAAAACCAAGAAAGATAATTATAATATATGTCTATAAAGTATAATAGTTTTGTCATGATTAGGAAACAGAAATTTTAATGGAAAGATTATTAAGTATATTAAAAGGCATGAAGAAAAACAGTAGGATCTTAAAGCAAGATGTCAGCAGCTGATTTAATCAGAAATCATCATTAAAACATGATTACATGATGTTTATAACATCTCCTAAAATATCAACAGAAAAAGAACCTAACAGTGGGTATCCTAACAGCAGGAGTAGCAAAAGACCTATATTGACTGAAAAGTGAGTTACAACATTATCAAAACAGGGAAATGATGAATCAAATTAAAATCATCAACTTTGTGTAAGAGAACACCTTTGCACATCACAGCGATGCAATCAATTTAATTTCTCTTATTAATGCATACCTTGTTTTATACTTGTATTTATCAGACATGGATCGATGCAGAATGGTTCACTTATTTTCTGGGATCTAATCTGCTTCTATAGAGGCAGCAGTGACTGTGCACACAAACAATTATGAGTTCATACCACTGATACTTTTGTCTTTATCTTGTCATCACTGGAATAAAACAGGGTGTGCAGAGATCAAATGCACACAAAATATAGCTTAGCAAGGTAAAAGTAGCTTAGCAAAATATAATGAAGGTTAAATATGCAAAATTTGAGAAAAGCTGGCAGCCAGAGCCACATGATTTGCTGGGCTCTAACTGCTGGATTTCGTACCTGTGGGAATATGAAGTACCTCCCCTTGTTAACCCATCTGTGACTACACCATGAGTAGAATTCTCCCCATGCCCCCTGAGCATTTATCCTGCCATTTGTTGTGAGAATCTCCTCTCTCCCATCTCAGGTAGTAAAACTGAGTCTCTGAATCAGGGGCAAGCCTACGGCATAGAAACATCTGGAGAAGAAAAATAAATAAATAAAAATAATATTCCCCCCAACCCCCATGCCCTTGGAAATTGTTTCCTTCTCAGAAAACTGAGCCTGGCAAAAACTGCCCTCATCCCTTCTAAGTTCCTCCCCGTAGCTCCCATCATTCACACCCAATGTATTTATTCATTTTATCAGATCAGAGGGCAGCATTTGGATTATTTCAAACAGCTAACATTAATCATCAAGACAGAACTTGTAGTTTTTACATGGTGGGTCTGTGCTGAGCTGGGAAGGTCTGCTACAGGCCTCCAGCGTGAGCAAGGGGCTGAGTGAAAGCAAAATCATCAAAGCCCAGGCTAAGTGTCACCGAAACTGCTGCTCAGCCTGAGACTCCTATGGCTCTTCCTTTTCATCTTTGTTTAAAACAGAGATGCTAAGACAGAAACATCTCTCTTGAGCCATTCAACACATCTTCAATCACACAGTGGAATGTCAGCAAATACAACATATACGTTGCTGCTATTTGGACGAAACCATTGCATTGTAGTGACTATAGTTGTGGGTGCATCAGGCTATTTCTGCACGCACATCTTTAAGTGTCCTTTGGTAAGGGGCAGTAGTCATATTATTTTCTCTCCCTGTCTTTCAAACTGCTCTTCATTTTGAGTAGCCATCATTAAGAATTAAGCTTCAGAGCACCAGGTGGTCTGATATAATATTTATGGATTTTAACCTTTTCACTAGCTACTTTGCTATACCAAACTATATATAATAAATACGAGTTTGCTCAGGAAAACAAATTGAAACTTTAAACAAGTGTAGCCTACATTTTACAGGGGGTCAGAGAAGGTGTACATAATAGTCCCTTCTGGCCTGAAAAATCTAGAAATCTATGAATTTTGAAACAGCTGCATAAAATACTACACTTCAACCATACATTTTGCAGTAAACCTTTTCAAATATTAATGAGAAGCTGTACAGCTGAAAAGGAGGATACCTTTGGATCCTTGACTAAAGGATGTCTGCCAATCTGTCCTGAAAAAAAAAAACCTCTTGTAGTTTCTGAATGAAGAGAAGTAATCCCCTTACATGTTGGAGTAGTGAGCAATGAACATATTAGCTCATTAAAAGACCATCATCTTCATCATCTACAACACCACCACAAAACCACCAGCACATGTTATGGTCTGAGTTACCCACAAAGACATGAATAATTAAGCATAGGTGACACCTCTGAGGTTGCTCATGCCACTGATTCTTTACTGTCCCAATGTTTTTGCAGGTGTCACTGTGGATAGAAGATTTATAACTTGGTACCAGGAATGGTGCTCTCTTTTGCAAAACTACAAGTTTTACTTGTAGTAACAGGTCACATAAGCCCTGCTCTTACATAGACACTATCCAATAAGAGAGCAGGCCTGGCAAAATGCCTCCAGCACAGGCCAACAAAAGAACAGTCCAGCCATTCTTCTTAAATTTAAAGCTCTTCCCTAAATCTATCTGGATTGGATTTGGGGATGCCACCATAACAGAAGGTGATGTCATAAGTCCTGCCTTGGTTGTGGTTCTGCTGGCTAAAAAAAGGTACTACTTCTCCACTGCATCTTCCCTGTTAATTTTTTGTCACTCATTAGGCTTCTGCTAGTTAATTCACATCTCTGAGAAGTGCTGAAATACTTAAATTCTGTCTCCCAATATTCCTTCAACTTGAATCATGAAGAAAAACTCTCAGGCTGGCATGTGCTTATAGCTTAGGCTCATCTTTCTCTTCTGAGCAGTCACAGAACCCTTTCAGACAGCACTCATTTTCTTTTAATTCTCAGACATGAGGCCTTGTTCCCTCACAGGGAATCACAAAATTCATTGCCAGTTATCAGTATCATAATGTTGTTGTTCAGTTCTGAAGAGTCAATTTGAAGAAGCATCCAGGAAAAAACATATGGATATCTCCCTAGACTAATTCTGGGCACCAAGTGATTTGAAACACCTAGGGGAGTCAGAGACTATATTATTGCCTTTAGTGACAGTGGTTACTTGCCTTCAAGAAGGGAGAAGGAAGGAGAGACAGATGGTGAGGGCTTGAAGAGTAGCTTTGTCCGAAAACCTATGAACAAAGGTCACATCCCTCGTACTGAGCACAAGTGAAGGTGTCTGTGACCTTGCACGACCATGAAGTAATCTTGCAGGATCATGAAGAAGTAGACTGAGGGTCATACCACTTCTCAGAAGTACTGGTGCAAACCAGGGCTGTCTACTCTGCTGGGCTGTTTGTTCTAAAATAGCCTGTTGAACAGTTACCAAGGTTGAGCCAACAGTGCACACGTGACAGATCTACACAGAGCAATCTGTGCCTCCTCTCTGCAACGCACCAGAGTGGTTTTTCATTGCACATGTGGAGTCTGGGCAGATAAAATCTGCTGAGCTAAATTACACCTCTGGTCCCTCTGGCAACATGCTGGAGAGACTTGAGTCACTGGGGTTTGCTAAAGTCCTTTGTTCTTGGAGAGAAGGTTTGCTTTAGAAATTGAGCATAAACAAACCAAAATTACAAAAATAGCAGCAACTGCCCCCATCTAGAAGTTTCTTAGCATTTGGCTCAACCACATTTGAGCTAGGCAAACATGGAGCAAAGTTTTGTAACATAAACCATACATGATGCAACTCATTCCGTAGAAGTTTATATGGTGGCTTTGCTGAGCAGTTCCCAGAGAAGAAGGATGGAGTCCTTCCAATCTCAGAGAAACCCTGTCAACTCATAGAAAGCTGACTCAGGTAATTCCCTTTCCTAGAGACAAGGAAGTGTCTGCCTGGAGGGCTCCCAGCTGAGGCACAGCCAGATCCAGCAAGCGAAGTCCTTCCCCTGCCACCCCTGCACATTTGTTTCGTAGCCACATACAACGTGATGTGAGCTGTCAGATTGCTTGAGTGGGCTTGCTATTAAAAAGGCTTTAAAGAGGATAGCCAAGGAGCGCAGGAACCTTAAAGGACTTTTACAATAAAGTCCTTCCACTTCCCTTAATTTTCAGCTAGCACTCTCAGCTATGAGAGAAAGGAATGAGAGAAAGAAGTTAATCACATTTCTTGGTAAACACGTCTTAGTAACTTAAAAATGTTAGAGAACAATACCTCCCATTTGCCTGAAACAGTAAAGCACAAATGTGAGATTAACATTTCTGAAGTGTGTGTCTATGTGGAATGAGATAAGGCATTTTAAAAACTGAATAAAATGGGGAAGCAATATCCCTCACAGTGAACCTGAAACTCTCTTTATACCATGAAAGAGCAGAAACTCTCCTTTCCACAGATGCATCTCCACAGCTTGATTCTTCTTCCCACAGTTTGTCCAGTTGGGGTAGGGGTTACACACATCCAAGCTGCTGTGACATCTGGGACAGAGCTGCTGCCACAGCTTTGTACTTTTGAAAACTCTGCGTCCACAATGCTATGTGTGGATTTAAACTTCCAAACTTGCTTGGGATTTTCAAAGCATTGAGTGTTCACCTGTGTATTTCCACAAGATATTTTGTAAACTGTCTTTCTTATCTAGTGGGGAAAAAAATCCCCCACAAATAAAAATGTCACTGTAGGCAGAGACTTCTACCTGCAAATCACACAGTCAATTTCCAAGGCTTGATAAAGAGCAGTAGTGGATTATAGAGGGGAATAATTTTTCACGTTCATAAAAATTGCAGAAAAAGGGTGTTTTCTCCTCTGTCAAGCCATCAGGTTATTCTCAGTGTATTCAACACCCTTGTCTTTTTCCTCAACACCATTTAGAAACAGAGAGAAGTCTCAGCTAACAATAGTGACAAAGATCTTGCTGGCTTCATTGAGAAAAGAATTTTATCTACTCTCCTGGCAAATGGCCATGGAAACCCTCCTCACAGCACTCCAGCTCTGTCAATGAAAACGCGTTACCTGAAGTTATGGAATGAAGGGAAGCAGTAGGAAGAAAGGTTTGAGGTGACATGGCACAGCCTTAGGAAGCATACAGATAGCGTTCCTATTAACAGTCTCACCCTCTCTTATGAAAAATTCATTTCAAAAACAGAAAAATAAGATAAGAGCTGATCTGGACTTGGTGAAAGTGAAGAGTGTTCACTGCAACAAAAGAAATTGTCCGAAGAGTGATGAATGGTACTGAATGTGTGGCGTGAATGTGTGTACCTGCAGAACCCTATAATAAATTAATAGCCTCCTCACGCCCCTACACACCTGCCTTCAGGGATGGTCCACCTAAAAAAACTGTGTTGTAACTGATTATTTTCAGAAGGTTTTGAGGACTTAAGAACTCTTACTATTATTTTTTTCTTTTCATTGCCTAGTGCCCAGCATCCAGCATAATAGTTACTGTACAAATGCAGAAAAACCTTCACTGCCAAATGGATCATAGCAGAACAGAGTTAACAATTTAAGCCCAGTAACCATCACATACTAGTAGCTTCTATACACAAAATCTGAGGTATTCTCAGGTTTGTAGAAGCAAAGAAATTTACTTATTTAGACCACCACTTAGAACTGTTTTTCAATGTATCCAAATTTCTGAGGAAAATCCTTATCAAAGCATTTCTCATTTAAAATTCTGTGTGAAAAATTTCAAATAAAGTGGTCTGCAATGGGATGTGCCACAGTCAGGTATAAGATTCATAGGTGCTAGAAATTGTATATCTGAGACATAGAAAAGTGCAAAATGATTGCTCCTTTCTTGAAGGACAGAGTAAAAAGCCAAATCTCATAACTTCAAAACAACAGGGAGGTGAGACATTGATACAATAGGTTGATTTGGAAGGGACCTTAAAGATTATTTAGTTTGTACCCTCCCTTGCCATGGGCAAGGACACCTTCCACTAGGTCAGGTTGCTCAAAGTCCCATCTAACCTGGGCTTGAACACTCTTGGGGATGGGGCAGCTGAGACTTCTCTGGGCAACCTGTGCCTGTGCCTCATCATACTCACAGGGAAGATTTTCTTCCTAACATCTGATCTAGACTCATCTTCAGTTTGAAGCCATTCCCCTTTGTCCTGTCACTGCATGGTCTTGTATCTACCTATGGTCTCTATCTAACTATTTGGTATCTACCATTGTCTCTATCTATCTTTCTTATACTGGAAGGCTGCAATTAGGTCACTACAAAACCTTCTCTACCCCAGGCTGAACTATCTCAATTGTCTCAATCATTCCTCAGAGAAGAGATGCTCCATCCCTCTGATCATCTTGGTGACCCACCCAAATTGCTCCAACAGGTCCATTTCCCTCCTGTGCTGGGATCCCAGAGCAGGCTGCAGCACTGCAGGTGGGCTGCCATCAGAGCAGAGGAGAGCGGCAGAATCCCTTTCTTCTCCTGCGGCCCACGGTGCTTTTGTTGCAGCCCAGGACACATTCGGCTTTCTGGGCTGCAAGTGCACATTGCTGGGTCATGTTCAGCCTCTTATCCACCAGCACCTCGAAGTCTGTCTGGGCTGGGCTGCCCTCAATCTGTTCCTCCTCACCTGGATTGGTACCAGGGATTGCCCTGTCCCAGGTGCTGCACCTTGTACTTGATCTCGTTAAACCTCTTGAGTTTCCCATGGGCCACTTCTTGAACTTGTCCAGGTCCCTCTGGATGTGTCTCATCCTGCAGGTGTGTCAGGAACACCACTCAGCTTGGTGTCATCTGCAGATGTGCTGAGGGTGCCCTCGATCCCTCTGCCTGTGTCATTAATGAAGATTTAAATAGCTGGTCCAGTACAGACCCCTGAGGGACAGCGCTTGTCACTGATATCCTCTGGGACTCTGAGCCCTTGACCCCGACCCTCTGGATGTGACCATCCAACTAATTCCTAATCCACCTAACAGTCCATCCTTTCAGTCCATCTCTCTCCAGTTTGGAGAAGAGGGTGTTGTGGGGGACTACGTCATAGGCTTTACAGAAGTCCAGATAAATGATAACTGTAACCCTTCCCTTGTCCACTGATGTAGTCACCCCATCATAGAAGGCCTCTGGGCTGGTCAGGCAGGACTTGCCCATGGTGAAGCCATGGTGGCTGTCCTCAGTTACCTCCCTGTCCTCTCTGTGCCTTAGCAGAGCTTCTGGGAGGGTCTGCTCCATGATCTTCCCAGGCACAGCGGGGGAGGCTGACAGGTCCATAGTTCCAGGGGTCATTCTTTGTTTCCTATTTAAAGATGGGTACCATCTTCTTTTTTTCTAGTCACCTGTGACTTCACCTGACTGTCATGATTTTCAAATATCATGGAGAGTGGCTTGGTAACTACATCTGTGAATTCCTTCAGGACTCTGAAAAGCATCCCATTGGATCCCATATACTTGTGTATATTCAGGTTCCTCAGGTGGTCATGAACCTGATCTTTATTTATGGTCCCAATCGTGCCATCCATCCAATTGAGAGATGTGAGAAGAGATGCTAGCACTGAAGACTGAGGCAAAAAATTGTTGGGTAGCTCAGGCTTCTCCTCATCTGTTACTAGTTTTCCATCACTTCTTTTTGGTGGGGGAATATACCTTTCTTGACCTTCCTTTTCTGTATACCTGTAGATGTCCTTCTTGTTATTTGCATTTGCATCTTTGTTCCCAAATGCACTAAATAAAACCACCAAACCAGAATGACCGTATTTTAGAGAGTTGCGGTGCATTTCCACTTCTCTTTCATCCAGCAAGGATCCTAGCACCCAATTTGCCCACTCTCCAAGGGCTTGCTGCAAAAGTTAGTCTTCATGGATGGTTGGAAAGGTGGCTATTGGGCTTTATTGTGAGTGTGTCTTTAAGTCTTGCTCTAAATAGATACATAAACAGAGTAGTACAGAAAAGTCCATGAAAATCTGTGCTTATGAAAATATTTTAGGTGTCATGAGCTGGGAATAACTGCTTTAAACACTGGTGGAAGATTTCTCCTTCTCGCTCTTTCCCTGCCTCCAAAAATTGGTGTGTCAGGGTAAATGAGTGGGGCAGGCAAAAAATAGATGAAGCATTGGTTTCTTGGCTCGAACCATAAACCATGAATGTAACAAGAAAGAGGAGAAAGAGTCAAGGTTACTGGAAGCCATTCACACATTCCTGTTATAATGTTTAAAAATCCATGTGTTCCATGGGGTCAGTGGTCAGAGACAGGGATGACACGCACACACCAAAGCTCCATGAGACAAATAGCCTCGAGTTTATTCTTCTAGCTCTTTTTATAGGAACTCCAATTACACATGTGATTCATTGAGGTCTTAGCCCCATCCAGCTCTCTGGGCAATGATACATCTGCATTCAGAACTGAATGACATTGGCTGAGAGTACCTGTATAGATTAAATCCAACCTATCCTTGCTCACCCAGGAACTCCAGTGCCACATCTGTGGATTTTAACCTTTCGCCTCCAAAGGGGCACAGCATGGGCTCTGTGTGATCTGCTTATTCTAAGGTTGGGAAAAGGGCAACATCCACTGTGTTCAAACTTGAACACATCCTACAGCACTGTATGATAGATTCTCCACTACCATCATCATCTGCCCTCACTATTATTTGCAGAGGTTGCTAATCTACCTGAGAAGCCCAAATGATATTAGCTTTCAACAGGATTTACATACAGATGCTTCATTTCCAGATGCTTCATACAGATGCTTCATTTACATACAGATGCTTCAGTCTCTCTGATGCTTCAGTCTTACTTTTGCATCAGCCAGCAATTACAGCTTAAACTATTAAAGGTGTAGCTTACTGTAGGCCTAAGTAATATTTAATAGCATTAACAATGCACTTCTCAATAACTGGGCAGATCTCTTTACAGGCTCATTGATTTCACCATCCTTGCTGTTCAGCAGCAGCATTTGCTCTCACCCTAGCAGCCCAAGCATTGCCCCAGTGCCTGCTGCCTCAGTCCAGGCAGAAAATCTTGGGCTGAGTCCTCTAGCAAAAGGGTCTTCTGTCTGTCACTGCAAAGTGAACTCACTGGAAGGAAAAATGCATTAAGAGCATGACAAACATCAGTGTTCAGAAGATGGTGGTGGAAAAAGCCTCGAGAGGAGAGTGGGCTATGCACTGGATAGTGGAATATCTGCATGTGGGCACATTGGCTGTGACCAGTCTGTGTCCTTATCTCTGACCCCTCTGGACCTTGTAAAGCTGTGCAAAAGCTCTGGACCTATGCAATAACAGCTGGCAATGAGATTTTCTTGCTATAATCCACCGTCTAAATGATGCACCAGAGAAGGAGCAAGGTATCCTCTGCTCCTGAGAAACATGCTTTTTCACCTGCCCAGAACTGTTGTCTGGCAAGCTTGGAGCACTGATGGGCTAAACACACCCCTCCCCTCTTGATGTATCCATAGAACACAGCATTTTATTTACATTCAGGAGCTCATAAATTAGAGATGGGAATAACTTTGGAGTGCATGGATGATATGGGCTTATCTACTGCCATCAAATGGAGTGGCAAAGCTTGTGTTTTCTTGACGTGGAACAAAAGTTGATGTGACACGAAAAGGTAGACTTAAAACTAGGCAAAACCACAAGTGCTTCTCTGAAGCAGAGCCAGAACTGGGCTGCCCATGCAAACTATGCAACAAATACAAAATATATTTTTTATGAGTATCCCTGTGAGTTGCATGTGAGTATTCCTGACTATAAACCCTATTGCTATCATTTGCATAAAAACAGAGTATGAAATGTTACACCTTTGTTCACAGGGAAGCCATTTTAAGTAGATGAATCAGATGACTCTGAATGTTGTTGATTTGTTAATTCTTATGCAAGTGTTTGGTCTGCTCTATCAAATAGTTATTTTCATTACCAGAAGTAATACACACAGCTGATTTGCAGTAATAGGTATCCATTATTATATCATTTGCACTTCTTTTTCATTGTCTTGGCAGCAAGACAGACCTTTCTCCTTTCTTTTTCTTTTAAGCCTTTTATAATTTTAT
>QUSF01000025.1:9918680-10054825 GCA_003676055.1 Chloebia gouldiae
ACAGACCTTTCTCCTTTCTTTTTCTTTTAAGCCTTTTATAATTTTATATGTTTTTATATAAAACACAGACCTTTCTCCTTTCTTTTTCTTTTAAGCCTTTTATAATTTTATATGTTTTTATATAAAATATTGGAAGACGAAAAAGCCCAACTTTAAAATAGAGCTGTCAGCATTGCTTTACCTTGGTTTTCTACCTCTGTGTTTTACTTAACTGACATCAAGTAAAATCAAGTCAATTCAATTACTTGAGATTAAGGAATCAGTCAGTGAGAGAGACAAGTAACAGGCATATATGCATACATCCAGGCAAATATGGAGAGGGGATAAGGAAGCCCTTCATCAAATTTAGAAAAACAAGCCCCAAAGAATTCCACATGTACTGATTTGCTGTAATACATAGCAGTACTTCGATACTGCAAGAACATTTTCCAGCCAAAAATCTTGCCAAACTTTTCACCCCCAGCCTCACCCAGTGTGGCTGGGAACATTTGTCCTACAATCCACAACAGGTAAGTGCAACATTCAACTCTAAAGAGGTCTGTCTGGTCACTTCGGGTCTATGAAGCCACTGTCCCTGACAACTGTCTGACTTCTGGCAGGTCTTGTGACCAGGTAAAAACCACACCTGGCCCTGGACTTGGGTACTGGAGCTACCACAAGTTGTAGATGGCAATGCGCCAGTTCTCAAAGATTAAACCTCCCTTCTTGCTCTGTGTGTCTAGGCAAAAGCAGATTGGTAAGAGGTTTTGGGCAGTGCAAACCACATACCAGCTGACCTTGGAATTTAGGAGAAATCAAAAGCAAGTGAATGCCTTTCTCTATATTTGTTCTCACCTGTATTAAGTCAGGCTCCAAGAGCCGATGAAGCTTGTCACTCCTACACAAGGATGACTTAATAAACTGATTGGCACCTTATCACTGCCTCAAAGGCACTCTACTGTTTTAGGGATGTCCAAACAGATTAAATACCAAAAACAAAATGAAGGGCAATTCAGCAAGCTGCAGCTTATGTTAAGATCATAAAAGAGAGTTTATAGATAGTCCTTGGGTTCACCTGAAGACACAACAGGGGGAGGAGTTAGGAAAACAAAATTTGATTTTAAAAAATGAGCAATCATGAGCCATGAGAAGCAAATATTTTTATATATATTTTTTCTGCAACAGAAAGGCAACAGGCTGCCACTACTCAACATAAATGGTTCTTGCAAGTGCACTATGTCATTAAGGAAGACTGACTGCATTTAAAAGAGGGGGGAAAAGGTCTGTTATGGACAGAAGAGGATAAGGTTGGAAATCTGAGAAAATAACAGGCTTGTATTTTACAGCCACAGACACGTGAAGCCAAGGGTTACAAGGTGTGGGTAGGTAAAATAAAACTTTGTATGTTTTACTGAATAAGGCAAGAAAGGCATCAAATTACAGCAGTACCTAGTCTTGCAAATCCATACTGGGGCCAATAGCTATAGCAATCCCTTATAAAATCAGTATTGTCACAACTGTGTTTGCCCTCAGTTCTTTTTGCCTTCTCAGGATTTTCATTGAGCTGGTGCGACTACCCCACAGTATTTACTAAAGCCAAAGATATTAAGTACATCAGTGACATTTTGCATATCACAGGGCTTGGTCTCACAAGGCAGCAGACATTCTTGCTGCAGCAGGGCTCTAGTGATGACAGAGGAAGTACACAAAGAGCAGGAATTTTCCCCTCTTATGTGAGCAACATGTCAGACTATCATGTTATTTCTGGACTTGAATCTCTGCATGCACCGCAAACTCCCCGGTCACCCATATTGCCTAAGTTTTGCTTGTGACTGGCTTTTCTCTGAAATGCCTCCACCTTTTAAAGGTTATCCAGGTTTTGGCTGGGCTGGTTTCCACACCATCCCTGTAAGAACAACAGGCATAACTGGTGTAAGCTCCCAGCCCTAATATTTCCTGCACAGCTACATAAGGCAGAGAAGATGCACCATATCAGATTCATTCTCTAGAGCCAGTCTAGACCAGTGCTAGAGAATGCAGCTTCTACAGCAGAAATGACACAGCAGAGCTTCAGAACCCCTGAGCTGCCACTAACTTTGCTAGCAATGGCTTTTGCATGCTCAGAAGTTTATTAAAATCAGAGAGGCCCATCCTTCAGGCACCCACTGGTGAAACATGCCCTAGGTCTTTAGAAAAGATATTCATTAATCCCTGAAATACCCTGGAATCCAGCCAGTGAAACTCCAATATCTGCCCTTGTTCCAATTTAAATATGGTGGAATGCACTGGGAATAAGTATAGTCACTGAATTTTCCTTGGGGTGGAAAAGGGCATGTGAGAGAGAAAATTTACTGAAATAACATCAATAATTGCTCAGAGCTGTACTCAAGTTTGCATTTTATAAAATAAATCAGTAAAATTTATATGGAAGTGCTTTAGTACCAAATATGTGCTGTATATAGTGAGATTCTACAGCCACCTGTCTTTTTCTACAGACATCTCAATTTATAAAAGCAGACACTGACTTGGAGCCTCTGTGTTCAGACTCAGATCATTTGGGTGAGGCACAGAAAAGCCTCTCTAAGCTTTATTAAAAACCAGACACAATTTGAGGCACTGTGCTATTAAATACATACCTTTCCTAGAACTGGTGCACATGGTCTGGCAAGGATTTCATCCTTAAAACAGCTCTGGGCAGACAGAAATATATGGGATATTCATATAAACTTGGGAGGATACTACAGGACAGGAGAGCAACACTTTTGGCATAAGATAAAGAGATTCTTCATCATAGGTCAGTGGAAATCTACCAAGTTACTTTGATAGGATCTGTGTAAGGCCCAGTGTAGACTGCCATATATACAAGTCAGACTTGCATCCATGCAGGGGTTCCAAACTGGTGTTTAATAGCCACAGACTGGGAAATCTGACTCTCATTGGACTAATGTTAAAGCCTGTAATCCTCGGAAATAATAAATATATCAAAAATTAAGATGGATGCTGGTTTGCTTTTAAAAGCAAACTGTGCAGTATGTGCTAAAATATTCTCTATGATGGTAATTTATACACAGAGAGAATTATTACTTTAAGTGATGAGTGCTAAAGCAATTCATGGCAGAAAACATCTCTGAATTGAAGTTGGTGTGGGTAAAAAAAGGCAAAAAAATTTATTCACATTATTTAGGATATCTTTGTCTGATATTTACTGCAAAATGACTGTAACACTTTGTGCTGAGTGCATGTAACAGGGTGTGCTGGAGGCAATACAGCAAGTTTGGCCTGAAAAAGAAGAGAGCTCCCATTCTGAGAAAGCCATCCAAGGTCATCTGCCTTCTCGAGCTGTAAACCTTCCTGACTGTTGATACAGACGCTGAACTGCTTCAGCAAGGTGACTGAATTCAGGGCTGCTAAGAGGCTTATGAAAGCACAGAAACCCATCAAGGGAATCCAGGGATGTCTTTCACTTGTCAGCAGTTCAGTTACTTTGTCATCATCTGACTGGGCACCTGTCTCATCTGATTAATTTTCTTTTTTTAATTTTTTTTTTTTCCATGAAACCAACTCTCCATCTGTGAAATCTGAGAAAGTTTCTGCAGTGTATCCTGCCTATCACTGAATGAATGAATCACTGACACCTGCCTGTGACCTCTGGCAAGACTGTTTGTACTACAGCAGCTGCAGTGGTGCCAGGAGACTGCCACGAGACGGCAATGTTTCAGAAGCCTTGTGCTCTGTCTGGACAAGGAGTGTTACAGCTTTCAGGGATACATGTTGTTTTGTGTCAAAGCCGCAGAAGGAACACCTCCAGAGAACCAGAAAAAAAAGGATAGGCATTGCAATTTTCTGTTATTTAAATTTGGTTGCTCAAGCAAAATTGTGTCATCTGCCTCACATTGCTCATTGTAATGGTCACTTCATTTTCATTCCTTTCTTTCACAGCACTGGTGTCAGTGAGCCTTGCCTGAAGCTGTGTTATATTGCAAGCATGTTTGAGATTATTTGGGCTGCTGGTCTCTCTAGATAACATTGTCAGGGCTGAACACGTTCATCCCTAAAGGTGAACAACAAAGCTTTTGTATCAGCATATTTTTACAACTGAAAATGATCCCAAGTAATTTAGAGAACATAAGTAAATGCCTGTGTTTAATCGAGTGGGTGATAGTGCAGGCAATTGAACTGTGCCAGTTCCTCACCTGGCATCAGAGCGTTCCTGCAGCTGCACTGCTGATGTGTAAGGAATAATCCAGCCTGAGGGGAGCTATTTGCCCCATGCATTTGCAGATTTCTCTCTGCTCTCCTGTCAGCCAATACTTGTCATTGGTTACTGCAAAAGTGACAAGGCCTGTGGGCTTTACCACCACAGTACTGCCATGACTGAGTCCAAGTGTCCAAAAGACTGTCCATTTCATCCACAATGCATTGTATGAAGCACAAGAAATGTCCAAACAAGGCCTTGCTGCAAGCCCTTTTCTAAGTATCTAACAATAAATCATTTTTGACCTTCCAATTTGGACGAAACAAGATATTTGAGATAGTCCTTTCCGGGGGGATTATGTATTTCTAGGAACCTCATGGCACTGCTGGACTTCAATGCTGATGATAGTCAGTTTATCTGCTGTGCTTCATCTGGGGCCAGTTTTTGTCCCTTCAAAAGGTGTAAAGCCAGAGACTGCTGTTTCTTCCACCTTTAGTCATGTCAGAAAAGAGAGCTTGCGATGTCTGAGCTCTAAAGGATACGAACAGGTCCAAAGATGAAAGAAATCAAACAACAGTAACAACAACTCCTAAAAAGGGCCAAGCTCTTAAACATAAGGTGACTGAAGCAATACCCTCTGAAGTCCATGGGCAGAGTAATAGATCAAGCTGTAGCTTCTAATGGGCCAATCCTTACTGTTGCTGAATTATCAGCCAAAAGCAACACAGTTTGACTTTCAGCTTCCAGGGAGCCTGTGCTCTGCTGACAGTGAGTAAAACTATTGGATTGCTTGTAGATAAGCACCTTTGACATGAAACTGCAGGATGATTCACACTGCTATTTTTATATTTACTTTTTGGAGCTAGATCTGCATTCCTAAACATGCAGGATTCTGCTCTCTCTGTATATGTTACAAAGTGTGTAGTATTTCTGTTTTCAGCTTTCAATAAAATAATCATCTTTTTTTGTGTCAAGTGTACCAGCTAATTGAAATACCTGTACTGATCTTCAAAAATGACCTTCCATCACAATAGCTGTTGGGGAGCTTGCGATTAAAACCAAGTATAAACAACATAATCAGAGTTCTTACTTCCTACCTATGTTTCTGCCAAGCCCTTTTTCAATCAAAAGCTTTAGATTCTTTCTATTATTACCCAACTTTTCCATTTATGCTTGAATTGTTTAGTAGAATGCATGACATACATATTAAAGTCATAGCAAACACAGAGCATGTATATTCAATAACTATAAACCAGACTTTTTTCTGTGTATGAGCTCATTGCTTATTCTTGTCTGGTATATTAAAACATGCATTTCTGGGAAGCTGCAATAAAATAAAGTTTAGCAAAACATGCTTAATCACAGAGATAAAAAAATAAAGTTGCATCTGGACTGAAAGACCATTCATAGTAGTTATGAAGATGATTTTATCTTGCCTGTTGAAACAACCAGGAAAGTTTGAACACAATATTTATCCCAAGTATTTGCACAGAATTTAAGAAAAATTATGTCCAAGTTCTTTTTACAAGAACAACTTTGGCAAAATTATTTTTGCTTTCTTCCTCTTCTGTCCCTCCCCATAAAGCAAAACACAAGAACCCTCATAGCTGTATGGTCTTTTTGGAGGGTTGCCCATAATGACTTTCCAATCAAAATGCAAATCCTGGCCCTTTACTAACATATCATACCATCATATATGTAAAACCACTGTATTTCCTAAGACTCTGCCTTTTCCCTGACCCTATCAGTGTAGAAGTGACAAAGCTGCAGTGCTCCTCCTAACTTTGCCACAATGCTGCTCTGAGCATTTGTCCTTTGCCCTGGCAGAGCTGCAGATATTGAGGCAGAAACCACTTTCTAAAACGAGCTTTTCAATCCAACCCTTGACTGAGCCACCGCAAATTAAGGCAAAACTGACTGCATATTCAAGTGGAATGTTTCTCATTACCAGTCATATGCTCTAAGTCCTGCAATTTTCCTTGGATGGCAGTTCTCAAACTGCAGGATATATGCAGTAATAAGGTTCTATGTTTGAGGCATCAGCACAAGAGCTCTTTATAACTGTTTTGGCTAAAGTTACAGCCATGCTTTAGCAAGCCTTAATGTCAGTACATCCTTGCAAATCCTTGCTTGGAAGTACTCTTTCTGAAGTTCAGCTGTGGCCCTGCATTTAGCTTTCAAAAACCCATTCAAAGTGGCAAGTGCTTATTTATGGCTTTGTGGTTTATTTACACATGAGACTAAGAAATACCCAGCTAGAAACCTGATGAATTACTCTAAATGTTTATAGACACCAGTAAACTGAAAAACAAAGATACATTTATCAACAAAAGTGCCCTTTTTTCCTGTTTTCATAAAAAGAATTTTAAAAGCTTTTATTAAATTAGAAAATTTTCTCTGAACACACTTGTAGTTTATGTGAAAAGCCCTCTAAAAAAGAAGAGCGCAACAGAAAATGTCTTTTAAGGTAACTCAAAATAAAAATTTTGTTCCCAGAATTGGCACACTGTACTCATATTGGGCCTTTAAATTTTCCTGCAAGTGGGATGCCTGGGCACCAGATTACAGCCACATGTAGATTCACCAAAAGAAAAAGAAGGAAAGTAAGAAATAAAGACAACCTTGGAAAGCCACTGGTGTTGACTTACCAAAAGTCAGGCAGGGCACAATGCAAGAAAAGCAAATTTGCCTCTGAACCCACAGTACCAGGAGTGTGCAACGCAGGCTGGAGCCCTGCACAGCATTGGGTGTATCTGTGGCCAAAAAAATACCAGCAACAAATACATGGAGACATGCTGGATGATTATTCCTTTGGATGTTTCTTTTAGAAATAAGTTGTATTTGGTGTTCTTTGAGACTGAACAAGGCAGATGAATGTCCTCTGAGGTAACTGCTTGAAACCAGCTCTGGGATGGTTTTTGTTTTGTTGGGTGTTTTGTTGTTTTGTTTCTTTTTTTTTTTTATTTTCTTTTTGTGTTTTTGTTTTAGATTTATTCATGTGATTAACAGGAAAATTTCATGAAGTTGTCATTCCCATTCTGTTTTTGAAAGATATCCTTCACTCTGGCTTTGGGAAACTGTTCCCCTGAAAACATTCCCCAAATATCAGCATACCTGGGTTCACAGGGTTCTTTGCAAGTAACAGATCATCCAAAAAAAATTATGTTGCAGAGCACAAAATGGCCCTTTCCATCCTCTTCAGAAAGATGGCTCTGAGGGTTAGATGGAAAGATGCAAACCAAGTAGCAGAGTGTAAACATGAGGAACTCCATAGAGTACCATTGCCATGGGACACTACCATGACATTCAAAGTAATAAACATATTTTAATTTTCATAATTGAAATATTGAAAATTATTATTTCCCACTATCCCCAACCACACACAGACAAAAGTCTCCTTCTCTAAGTAAGATCAGAAAGGAAGTATTTTAATATTAACTTCAGGTGGAAAGACTTCATTCCCACCACAGCTACTGAAATTGGATGTTCCAGTACATGTTTCCTTTAGCATTTTCTTGATATCATAAATTACTTAATCTCTGTTTTCACCATCAGAAAACTGTAAAGGTGTGTTCTCAACCATTTGTGCTTACTTTTTTTTTCCCTCAAGCAGAAGATTTTTCAGCTTGCTGTCAATATTTACAATTAAGCTGGTGCTCTCCTGACACCACTGAACAGAAATAATGAGTCCCTGACAGCATGAATGCCACACTGCTTATGGAGGCTGCTTACACTGGACAGCAGTTTGGAGAAGCTTATTTTATAATTATTAACACATTAATATTCCAACAAAAGATAGTCTTCTCTTTACTTTCAGACTACACAGAAATAACATCATCACCATAGTCATTAAAATATTATCCTGGCCTGACAGAATCACTTGCTTACTATCTGCAAAGCTGAATTAAAATGTTTCTTCTACTTCCACACACTTTACAGGTTATTTATGTTTATTTCAACTTTGGATTCATAAACCTCAACCACACTGACACTACCCCTTGCTTTTTTTCCTCATCCTTGCATCTCTGTGGGCATGAGCCTTGATTCCCAGCTTCCTACCATAACCACAGCTGGGCTTTAAGGTATCTTTTGTGCCATTTTGTTGCAGGCACCTCCCATGTTTGCCAGCGTGCTACAGAGGAGACTGTGAACTTCAGCTCCCGCTGCTCCCAGCAGCTGGTGCACAAAATCTCACAGGAGCATGGCTCACATTAGGGTATCCTTGTTGTTCAGCCTGCTGAACAAGTTGCTTTGTCTTTCAATTTTTATGAGCAAAAGGATGACAGCCCTGGATGCAGTTGTTACATCCCTTTCTGTGGCCTTGGGTGGGTGATTTACTACATCCCAAACACACCAAGAAAATCACAGTATCAATATTATGCCTTTCATTTTGGAGGTGCCACAGCACTGAGGAGAGGCAGAATGGAGAAGGGACTGGAGGGGATCTGGGCCTGACTTCCACAACTACTTCATTTCCCCCAGCACTGCTTGATGGGCTGGTCAGTGCTAAGGGCCAGCACCCGTGCTAAGGGCCAGCACCCTTGCTCAGTTTCTGTGTTTAGACTGAAAGCCTCAGCTACCCTCTGTGCATATACGGAGTCCTTAGTACAAAAAATGCTTTGATCCTGGGATCCAAATGAGACTCTGATCATGGCTCATAGGTGCAAATGATGGAGAAATAATAACAGATGGAATATCACAGTGATATATTGATTACCATATAGAGCATATAGAGTTAATAAGGAAACATTTCTGGGCAAAGATCTCATAAATAAACCAAATGCGAATGCATAAATAAGTAGAATACAAACACATAGGGCTATTATAAGGGCAGATGTGTGAAACTTTTTTTTTTCTCTATGTTAAACAGTCCTTGACATCTCTTTTAAAATTTATATATTTACACTGGCAGACGAACAATCCTTTCTACCTAAACTACAGAGAGAAACCTAAAACATGCTGGATAACTTTACCATCAGATCTATTTCATCTTTCTTTTCAAGTATAATCAAATTATTTCCCATGCCTACCTGCCTGTTACATTTCTGAAGAACTACATGTTGGAGTCTGAGGAAGGTATTTGAAATTATATGCCTGCACTGAAGGTAAAAAGCCCAAAATCAAGTAATGCCTTCCTGGATGAAGAAAATCATACTGGAACAAAACCCCAAAGAACAGGCAAATCTTACCCCCTAGAGAGACACTGGGCTTTCTAACACTTGTGTATCTTTCTCACTCTCTGTTTCATATCAGAGGCTCAGAGAACACTATTTAAGGGTCAGACGGAAAAAACAGAAGTGCATGGAACACACTGTAGAAGTTGCAAGGAGCAGCCAGGTGCCATCAGCTTCTGTGCCATGATGGCATAGTGTCCAAGATAGGGCCAGAATAATTTCAAGCTCCCTCTCACTCAGTCAAGAATTTACTAGGTAAGCAGTGGTGAAAATATGAATGTTAAAAATTTCTTCTAAAACCAAAAAATGCTCCTAGTTATACAGATATAGGGCTGGTGTGTATTTAACTAAAGGACATTTCTCAAGGCAGAGTTTTCACTGACATTTTGGAGTAATAAGCTCTTTCAACTAATTGAAAGTCTATTTAATAATTATTTTTGTTAAAGAGAACTCCCTTTAAATAGGTAATGTAGCTGGCAGGCTACTATCAGTGGTAAAGGATTTATTATATCTCCTTGTACTCCATTGCTTATGTTCCATCTCTCAGGCTGGCATTTCCCAAGCTTGAACTCTGCCCATAAAGAGAATTTTTTTGAAAGCTGAAGAAACTTTTCCTTCAGCTCATCAGTGCAGTTTTAACAAAGGTCCCTCACACAAGCCCTGTAAAACCTGCCTCACTGGAACCAAGACCAACCCACATTTTGGTGCCTATTGCTGCAATCGGGATGCAGAGAAGGGACAAAATAATTATTCAGCCTGAATAAGGCCATTGGATCCAGCAGGCTAAATTCTTCTGTGGTGTAAGCCCTTGCAACGTTCCCAAAGTCAATGGGATTACAGTTTTCCACCCATGCTGAGTGAAACCATCTCTCTGCCTGCAAGCAAGCGGCCCAGACTTTTTCTCATCGTTCTCCCAGTTATTTAAAGATTTGTTTTTTGTAGCTCTCTCTTTGAAGCCTTCAATCCACAGAGCATTCCCCTGTTGTGAATTTAAAAGGTTTTTGTGCCACACAGGCTGCTGGTCCCTCCACATGGAGCTCCGTGAATACTGCCCCCCCACACCTCCTCCCTCCCATATGCACATCTCAGCTAAGGTCTTGCCTCTCTTTTTCTCCATTCCAACCATTTCACAACCTCAGGCAGAAAGCTGGCTGTCTCTATGTCTGCAGTGCAAAAAATGAAGTGTAATTTTAGGAAGGAACAAAGGGGTTGGGGTGGAAGGTAGTATATACGCTCCTTAGAAAACTACACAGATATAAAATAAAGACTGGGGGGAAAGGAGCACCTTCCTCATCCTCTGAGAGCTATATGAAAGCCAAGTGTAATAAGTGAAATGAGAAGTGAAGAAGAAAGACTTAAAAGGCAGGTCACAAGAGGTCTGGGCAGAAGCAGGCAGAGCGCCCAAACCAAGAGGTGCTCTGGCGGTCTACCAGAGGAATCATAAGCTTGTCCTGCAGACCCATCCCAGCTGAGCCAGCCCCCAAAACCCTGGCTCTTCCAGGCTCGTCATCCTGCTACAGTCCACCTCTTCCCCTTCTCTCCCCCAGGGCTGCACAAAACTGGCTGAAGGGAAACCCATGCCCTTGCTGTGCTCACCACTGGAGAGGAGTCAGAACCAAGGAGAAGCACTGGCAGGAGCATCTCTCAGCCCCTCAGACTTTTGGGAAGGTGCTCTGCTGTAGTGGAGCAGAAAGAGAAGTGCTCTCCCATACCACAGCTCACTGCACAAGTACCTGTGAGTACAAGAGAACTGCTCCCATCTTGCAGTACTGGAAAGTAATGGACTGACAGAAAGTCCTCAAATCTGACAGGGTCTTGAAAGACAACTAGGAAGGAGACACTGTCACAGGAGCAAGTGAAATGCAACATTAAAATAATGCTGTCAGGAGGAATACACTGTGCTGGGAGAGTATGACCCACAAATGGGAATTGTTAAAAAGTGTTTGAGCTTTTATTTCTACTCCCTTGCACCTTTTTGTCAATGAGCCATTCTTCAAAAGAAGCAGTCCTTCTTCTCTCACAGATCTCTGTGCTCTTTGCTGGTCAGAGGCGGCCTGCAGAAAGAGCCACAAAATTCTATTTGCTAAGTCTTGGGGCCTCTGTTTCTGGGGGTCTCAAGGGCACCCCTAAGGCACTGTGTCGATGGAAAGGGGGGTTATGTGTCCTCCACTAGATCTAGTGGTGAGCTGGCCTTCCCTGTCCTCAGGCCTACAAGCTCATTTCCTGGCTACTACTTCTGCAGGGTCTTTTGTCTCAAGAAAACAGAACAAGAGTCCTTCTTGTGCCAGCTGCAATTCTGATGGACTTTTATTAAGAGCAGCTGTGTGCTTGCACACCGCACTCCCACCTCCAGCCCCTCAGTCATACTTGAAAAGATCCTCCAAAACTGATTGATAGAAATACCTGAAAAAGGTAAGAGGACACACCTTACTGTCTCAGAATTGGACTCCTGACCTTAAATTCCTGAGCAAATATTTTCTTTTTTTTCTCTTTTGTAAATCTTTCTCACCCGGTAGTACTTGTTCAAGTGAAAATCACCTCCTTGCTATGTTTAGAAGAGCAGATTCTTTGCAGCTATTAATTATATGCCCTTTAAAGCCCTCAGCCAAAGGTGTGTTTGCCCTGTGGGAAAAGTGTGCCTTTTCCACACCTCTTATTGTAAACCAGGCTGATGACAGACAAGGGTGAAAACCACCTGTCCTTATTCAACAAGATATATTGCTACAATATCCACCTCTAACAACCGTGCTAGGCCAAAAAGAAACCAGGATTATGTGGATAAATTTACTGGAATTATAAAAAAACCCAAACAATGAAACAACACACCAAAAACTAAACACAAAGCAAAACCATCATTCCACAAGCTCCAAGATTAATAATAACACTTACATTTTCCCAGCCAATTCAACACAGAGTGGCAAAAAAAAATCCCTCTTTATCACAGGATGAAAATGGCTCCCTCATTTAAGCATATGGGACAGTGTTCCCTCTTGATCCTTTGAAAGGAAACTAATTAATTACTAACATTAGGTTTGCTGCAGAGTAATTTTTGCTCAGTATTCTGCTTTCAACTGTCCCCAGTTTGGGTGAAGATCAGGATGAACACTGTTGAAAATAATTACCTTGTTCTTTCTGGACCCAGTTAATTTACTTATTGATACAGCTGTGCAGGGGAGGCTGTTAATGAAGAATCAAATATTTCCTCACACTAAAGACTTGATTCTCACTTCAAACTATCAAGAGAAATTATGTGTAAATAGCATGAGGTAACTCAAAATGAGAATATTAATGCCTGTTCTTTCTCCTTTTCCACGTAAAAACACTGTCTTTCTCACTGAAATATTATGGTGTCAGAGTCCATCACTAGGAATTAAGAAAAAAAAGTACAATAAATCCTTAAATCTCCTGGGACTGCTTCAGAGGTCATGTGTCTGCTGCTCCCAGGAACAAGTGGCACCTTGTGAGCTGTAGAAGGGTTCAGCAGCCACCAGGTGACATGAGAAGGGAATTGCAGCAGTAGGAAAACCCAGAGACAAGGAAATAACTCCATCACACTGGAGAGCTTGGTTTTTTTATGAAGATACCCTATGACTACATAGTAGGGAGTGTATTTGTGGAAAACACTGAAGTACAGTGCTGTTATCAGAGAGAGTGTGTAAGCTAGAGGAACTGGTGAAAAATGAAAAATACTCTTGTACTGAAAATTATGTTTGATGATTGTGTAATGAGATTATCTTTACTGACAACCTATTCTGTTCCAGTACTGCTTTCTCATAGAACAGTTTGAGGAGCTTCAACTAGATTAGGTTGCTCAGAGCCATGTTCAACCCAACCAAGAATGTTTCCAGGGATGGGGCCCCTACCTCTGTGGGCTACCTGTTCCACTGTTTCACCATCCTCATTTAAAAAAAAAAAAAATTTCTTGTTTTAGGAAAAAAAATTTTGAGGCTCCTAGAAATTCCTGGGGTTGGGGGGATGTCTTCTTTATGTGTGTTGTCCTTACATTTTAGATAATGGTACTGATGGTCTCTTTAGAAACTCTTCCACAATCACCTGCACTTGCATGTCGTCCCCATATGATGCCTCCAGGGCAGACGGAGATCTTCCAATTGAGATGTTTTTCCTTTTTGTTTTCAGTTATGGTTTTCATGCCAATATGCAAGGTTAAGATTTTGACTGAAGGAATTGTATCCATGGAGCCTTGACAGCAAACACACAATGAAAGACTGAACAGTTTGGAACTGTTTAGTCTGGAAAAGAGATGACTGAGGCATATGACAAGGCTGACAAACATAAAGTAGTTTGGAGCAGGAATATAGGAATCAACAGTTTCTTCTTATCTTAGAAGGTGGGAAAAAAGTTCAAGCCAGACAGAAATAAATGGCTCTCCACACAGGAGGTTGGAAACATGAGGAACTCCTAGGCAAAGAACAACATGGATGCAAGAATTCTGAAAAGATAGGCAGCTAAAGAATATTTGCTCGAAGTTAGTCAACAAGCAAACAAGAGGGGGATCATGAAATGTCTTTATTGAGCAAAGGATGGGAGACTGTTAAGAGATTCTCTCACATCTGCGCTCACCTCTTTTAAATATTTTAATTCTTCTGGAGAGACTGTTTGCAGTGCATGGTTATGACTGTCAAGCTCAAATTCCCCCCAGGCACATGACAGATCTTTAAGTGCACCCAAAATCAAGAGTAGAACAAGGCTGCCCTCCATAGCAGAATTGCAGAAGGAAAACTACAGACCATTCCTGTTTCTGAGAAACAGCTCTAATGGGATGAAGGCATTATGCTTGCATGAACTGATTCAAACATCCTGTGGTCAGTAAAATGTGAGATTTTTGAGAAGCTGTAATATTCATTTGTGACTGAAATATGTGTCTGCATTTAGCTCCACTTATCCCTCTTCCCAGAAGAGAGGTCATCTGGATAATTTTTCCCCTCTTGTATATATTGTGAAATGGACACCCAAAATCTTGTGTTGCCTATATGGCATTATCATTCTTCTTTTGGACAAGAGCCACCGTACACTTCCCAGGTCTGCCCTGCATTTGGTAAATTCATATATCAGGTTCAACAGCCTCAGGCTTGCAAGTTGCTGACTGTGATATAAGTACAAATCTCTTCTCTCACCCTTCTAAGTATGAGAACAAATAAAGACACAAACTCACAGAATTGTAAGGAGATGGTTCACAAAAATCTTCTTTTTCTTTTTTTTTTTTTTTATTTTCTTTCCCCATCCCTCTTTATGGTGGAAGACACAGAAGTGACAAGGCTTTCCCTTCTTCCCTTGTTGGCCTTTCACTGTATGGAACATTAACGAGATGAGCTCAGACAGATGCTTTTCTTAAGCACGTTCTCTTGATCCTGAACCTGGGAACATTTGAGTTAATGGGAAGTAGTTAACACTTAGGCTTGATGAAGTGAAGCAGCAGTTTATGCTTCTGTGCAATCTCTGGGACCGTTACTCTGCCATCAAGGTGAAATAAAATATGGGCTCAAACTGCTCAGATTTTCTCAATGGAAAGAAAGAAGTCTACGTCATAGTCACAGTAACAAGAGCAAAAGTTTAACCAGCTTTTCATTAGCTGAAGAATTTCTTCTTTATTGAACCTGGTATTTTGTGTAACCATTTCCTGTCAGCAGAAACACCCAGTGCATGGGATATGTGCTTTGGTAGCAGCATGAGGAATACTTAGCCAAGTACATGGATGACATCTTCTGTATCCTAACACTACCTTATCCAACTTTCATCAGGTCTCACAGTCTTTATCTACCTCATTTGTCAGTCTAAGTCAAATAATACCAAGCTGAATTCAGAGGATCTCATGGGGCTTAAGAGTAGTATGCAAAAGTATGCTAGAAAAACTTAACTGAAAACATTTGCAGCTGCAAATTCTATTAATTCATTAGGCCGTCTCTTATGCCATGAAAATACTGAAGTAATTGCTACTATTGTTTTTTCTACTTAAAATGCAAGATGAAAAGTGAGATGTCTAAATTTACTTGTGAAGACAGGGTAAAGAAGTAATAATTTAATTCAATTTATGAAGAAAATGGGAAATGTGTTACCACTGAAAGATCTGAGATCAAGTAACTGTTACTTGCTGTTACTTACTTGTAGTTACTTACTGTCCTGCTAAATAGAGTGGCTGAAATTTTGCACCACAGCACAACACTACTGATTTGAAATAATAAGGTTCAAGTGCTGCAAAAACTGCTAAATAGGCAAGTAATATACTACTGGCTCTGAAAGATGTAATTTCAGCTGAGGTGTTTATGGAGGTGCAGTGCTATGTATCAACAATACACAAATAATGGAGAAGAGTTACAATATATGCAGAGTAGATAGAAAAACTCAATCCTCAAATTCAGTGTGGCTTAAAAGTTCTGGTATAGTCACAGGTCCAAAGGAGTTTTTAAGTAACAATTAGACACATTCTTAGAGAGTTTCACTGAATGGAACATAAAAGCAAAAGCATTTCAAAGGTGAATACTCACTGAAGGCGGGAAATTTTCTTCCATTTGTATTACAAAGACTTACCAAGACGATTTTATGTACATTTTGCAACTTGCATGGCAAGTGCAGGCAATTTTCTTTTGAGATGCTGTCAAGTCAGAGGATCTGTGAGTAAAACAGTGATGACAGATGTGGAACTGCCGTTCCTGATTCTCCTCCCTCTGGAAATCTGAGGCAATTTGCAATAAGGTTTAAAAAAAAAGCAGCCCTGTAGCTTGTATATGACAACTTCTCTAAAATGCTAGATTTTTCTTTTCACATAGGCAGTATGGATTGGTGGAGCCCAAGGAAGGTGAATCTCACAAGGTTAGAACCAAGCAGCTGTCATCTCTGAGCTGGCTCACCAATGGTTAGAATGAGGGCAAAAAATAACTTCAGGCTATGATTTTTAGTCTTCTGATGCTGGAAAAAACTATTAGCCACTGACATGGTTCAAAGCATAAGATAAATTCATTCTTGTCCTTCTGTCTATTAAATCCAAAGCTCTTCCTGCCTTTCAGGCTGCTGGGAAGTAGCAGTATCTGCCAGAGATGTTGTCCATTGTATGCTACTCAATATTTTTCTTCAAACACATAGAATACAGGGGGGAAAAAGGCAAAAACAACTGAGATGGGAAAGAAACCTTCTATCAGCCTTGTCTTGAAATTCCTTTCCAATAAAAATCAGCCACACTTAGCTTGGTCACTGACTGCTTTTTAACAAAGCATTTAGCCAAACACAGAGAACTCAAATGACTGAAGTGCTGTCTGGCTTTGGACTCAGAGACAGTAAATGTTCAGGATTTCTGTAAAAGAAGAAATAACCAAGCAGTCTGCACCATGCTCCCCACTTACACAGTGGAAGAAGACAGCAGACCATGGAAAATCACTTTCCTGAACATTATGCCCACCATTTTGCTGACTGCTTTCTACATGATTTTTGTCAATCCTGCACTTAAAAAACTCTGCCTGCAGTGTAAACTATTCATCTTTACTTTGTGTTCAGTATACGATACCATCACATGCATTTCTTTCTTCAAGTGCTTCTAATGACTTTGAGAAGAATTTGTTTTTCCCATTATAGAAAAGGTCAATACTTAATATTCTTAATTTGTCATTACTTGTTGGCATATACAATTCCTCCCCTGGAGATAAATGAATGGTTTGATGGCCATTTATATCCATAAAACTCTCACAAATTTTCCAGATAGGAGAATGGGGCAATAAGGAGTTGCAGGAAGGGACTGAATCATCCTCTCAAAAAAGTCTGCAAAAATCTAGTCACCAGCTACACATGGGATAACTAAGACAGCATAATTTTATAAGAGCACTCAACCTTGAACACCTGGAAGCTTGCAATATCCACAGTTCATTTAAAATTGTGGCTTGAATTAAGTAAGTCAGGACTTCCATAGGACAGGAAAGTCAGTATGTGTGACCAATCCTCACTACCCAACCTACTTGATGAAATGTAGTTAGATTGACTTCTCCCTCAAAATCACTCTCTTTGGAAGCCACTCTATGACTTCACTGGTGCAATTTGTTGGCACTCTGTGGGGAGCAAATATGCTGTTGTTGCTTGTCACTAATACTGATTTTTTTCTCAATGACAATGTACTCTCCTCTAACTTGGGTGAGCTCTAACTCTTCTTCAGTAAAAATACTACAGAAAAATCAAATTCCTTAAGATCTTATTCCAGATCATCTTTTCCCCTTCTTCCTTCCTTCCCATGTATAAAATAACTAATACCCACTCATATTCACTACAGCCACATAAACACACATGCAGATTGGAAAGAGCAAGCAGCAAGAATGGGAAGGTAATGAGTGCAGGAATTAAGTGCAAGCAGATGAAGCAGTGAGATTGTTTTGGATTTGGAAGATGATGATGAAATTTTGGAAGGTCTCACAAAGTAAAGAAAGGGATAGAGGAGTGGGAACGTCAATTATCCTGACCAGTGGAAATAGAAGTCTGTTTTAGCAAGTGTGTGTTGGTAGATGGAAGGGACAATGTGACAAGGTGTGGAGGTAAAGAGATTATTTTGGTCTGCTAGGTAAAATCTTGGCATGGATGCAGAGTTTAACAGTGAATGAGTACGATGTATCAGTCTGAAATGTAGGAGGATGTATCCATCTGAAATTTTTGAGATTGTTCCTGCAGGGATATCAATGTTCCAGCTAAAGCATTTTCCAGCAGTTTAATTCTTCAGTTCCTCAGGGAAGCACAGTCATGTACTCCTATAGTTGCCAGTGTCTGTGCTTCTGTCACAACTCCTTTGCATTATGTCCTGAGCTGTTGCTGTCTGTAACTCTGAACACAGTTTTAGAAAGGAAATATTCTGACTCTGACAGCATAGTATGGATGTAAAAATAGGTGTTTGTCTGTACTTGCTATGCAAAATAGGACTCGTGTACTTCTCCTGAATGGATTTATCTGATCAGAGCTTCTGCATTAAGTTCCCAGCAAAGGGCTCTCTCAGTAGAGGTTGCTCTAAACAAGGCTCAGTCAAGTATGCAATTAGCCAATGATTTTTGAAACAAATCCAAGAGCTGCCTCTCACTTTGAAAGTTTCTTTTGCATAAAGGCTTTCTAGAACTGCTTTTAGTGAACACATGGAAGCAAAGATCAAAAGAATACTGTAATGCTGTTACAGGCAGTTGAGCAAGTCAGAAAAACAGAAAATGAAACTAAATCAACTAAATCAACATGAGCCGATGCCACACAGGATGTGTTCTGCACAGCCTGTGAGCCTCTTCACCTGGACACACCAAAAAAGCCAGTTACACCAGGTCCCAGCTGGGCGTCAGAAACATCAAGCGTATCAGCAGTGCTGCTAATTCTGAATTAAATACAGCACGCCTAATTCTCTCATAGATAACAAAAAGAAAGCCTGAGAAATCATTACATGCTAGCAACATGTGCACCATCCCATTGCTGCCAACAGGAATTTGTGACTGAACTTCAAACTTCCATCCCCCTTCCCCCAAGAAAGAAAAAAACATCTGATTAATGGTGATTATGTCAGAAATTGATAGCAAAATACTCATCTCTGATGTTTTCTGGACGTGTTTTTATAGTTATATCATATATCTGTACCTTGTGTGTGTTAGAGTCTCTCTGTAATACCTTAACAACCCATGCTAGCAAATATCCAGGCTGCTGAGTTTATCTCAGCTACCTAGCAAACCATTCTATTAGAAAGGTACAAAGATTTCTACAATTCCCTCAGCTTGTTAATGTACATTTAGTACCACAGCTTTGTATTAAGTTAAAATAATTTGGTCAATATTGTATTGTCTTTGTTCACAATGCAGAAACTCGGAGACAGTTCAATAACATGCTAAATAAACCCTAAACTTTAGTAATTAAGATTAATTTTTCTTTAAGCATATGTTAAACAGGAGGAACAGATGATGGATTCCTTGGCCATTTAACACAGAACTGTGATGTCCTATTGCTACCAGAGGCTCAAATGTTGCTAAAATCTCAATGCCAGTGACAAGGTCATCAGGAGGAGCTGTCCATGACCAAAACTGCCTTTTGGCAATGCTCAAACAGGAATCTTGGTAATGATGGTGATAGCAGTGGTAAGAGGTGTTCAGCACATTGCCAGCCTGTGATATCATGTTATTGAAAGCTGGTTTTCCAGGTGTTTGGTGAAAGCTGTCAGAAATATAAATGACTTGCAGAAAAGGCTGGAGTTCTATCAGCCCATTTTTCCTCTACAGTTAATGTAAGGAAATCAAATAGTATGTGGGAAAAAACACATGAAAGATGACCAAGGGGAAGGTACCAAATAACCTGTTATTGAATATGTGCTGCCATGCATATATCCCATGGCATTGCAGCCTAGACAATCAGAGCCCAAAGCCCATATCATCAATCTCCAGGCAAGATGTGCTGAACTCTGGGTTTGTGTTTCAGTTTGAAGATGTACATGTTTAATACGAGAAAGGAAAACAAGAGCAACCTGGAATCTCTCAAGAGGTAGAGAACACACATGAAAAAAAAAAAAAAAAAAAGAGAAACAACTGTTTTCTTAAAAACCAACCAAGAAACCGCTTAATTCTAGGAGACAATCAGCTCAGTTTTTGCAGATTTCTTAATGGAGTAGCAGGTCATGCTCTGCAATGCCCAGAGCTCTACAGAGAAAACAGCAGTTGCTTTTACATTTGACCTGTGGACATGCAGGAAAGAACATCAGCAGAAATGCTGCACTCCTGTTTAATCACAGAAAGCAGGAGATGGCAGAGATTATCGGATGGTATCAGCTGTAGTCACTGCAGTGAAGCAACTTCTCTCCCCCTTTAAACAATGCCTGTCAAATTAGTATGATTATTGGATATTATGACACTACAAATAACAAAATGACCACACATGTAACACAGGAAATCATAGAAAAGTGGAAAAATGGAGCTTTTCAAAGCTAAAGAAAGAAGTAATAACTGACTGTACAGACTAGGTCCTGTGTGTCAGGGCAATGAAAAACAAAGCCTGAAATAAAGTAGAGCCCAAACTGAAAAAAAATACTGCTAGGAGACTAACCTGAAAACTTTTAGCAAATTAGCATACACAATAATTTATTAAAAAATCAATTAATTATATCTATCTGGATCAAAGCTTATCAGATGTTTGTCACTTAGGCAGTTTCATGAAAAAAAATTGTACTTCTATAAAAGCAAAGCATTTGACAAACCTATCGATTGTCACAAACCCCAAACCATTAAGGATAATCAGTTTTTAAGCCACAAAGGTATTTCAGCATTTTTATTTGTGTATTTCTCTCATGATCTCATAATTTACATTTAGCTTGCTGAGTTCTCCTGCAAATGTAGCTATAATAGCTGTTCACATTCCCTGTTAAGGATGCTGTTTTGCCTAAACTTTCCCGAAACCTAAGCATGTACATTTGTGCTGTAAATAAGAACTGCACAATGGTTTTCAGCTGTATCTACTCACTTTCCCCACACCAGTGTTCCCCCACCTTCACCTCAGCATTAATACTCTCCAGAAGAACAAGAATTTGGCAGGTCTGATATAACTCCTGTCAGTAGGAATCTTACACATAGCATAGGGATACCACTTCCAGTAGTATCCTAGTAATGCCCTTAAGAAATTAATGGCTCTACATTGGCCTTTCCAGGATATTTAGCAACTGAGGCGCAAAGAAGGAGTGGTTGCTTTGCACCATCCATCCCACTGTAGGGATGAAGATGTTACAAAGAACCAACCTGGGCTTGGGAGGGTGGCAGAAGCCACTCATACTACAGAGATGCTTATTTCATATTTGCATGAATGATCAGAATTAAGATTACGTAAATTATCTTAATGACACCATGCCTTTTTTGAATATTTGGTTTTGCAGGATTAAGCTATGGAAGGAGCAGCCAACCATGAGTAATGCACTCAACTGGTGTAATGAGTAGGAAAGAGAGGGAGAACTGTTGGACTGTCATGGACTCTCAATGATCCTGAAAGTCTTTCAGACTGGGTACAATCTCACACAGCTGTGGTGATAAACATCACATTCCACCATAAAAGAGTGTGCCAAGAGACTGTCAGAGGTAAGTATCATGCAGCAAAATCACAAAGCACCAAATGAATCCATGTCAGTGACCACAAAGTCTATGGCAGACAGGCTTTCTTCACAGAAAGAGGTGCCAGCTGTGGCAAGCACATTTCTCTCACTCTCAGGATTTTTCATAGAGGTGCACAGAGAGAAATGTGCTTGCCACAGCCAGCTATATTCTGTAAAGCAATCTAGCTAGCTAGCTTTAGAATAAGTCCAGTTTTCAATCCTTCCTGTCTATTCAACTTATCACTATATGATGTCACCCAAAAAGAATACCAAAAAAACCAACCAGCATTTATTTTGGTGTGCTTCTCCTCTCCTGATCTCTCCCCCTCACACCTTCCAGAAATTGCCAGCAAAAGTGAATACTTGCAGTGTTTCTGTTCTTTAAATGGTTTCATGTTTAGCAGCAGGCAACAAAAAGGTTCAGTTCTTGCTCTGATCCCATGTTTATACTGAGCTGGAGGTGATTTTAAGCCATCTTCCATATTTGGGGTCTGCTCAAAGCTGAGTGACCTAAGGGCAATCTACTGATGCTCTATCTCTGACATCTACAGAGAGGCCCTTTTGAGCCTTGAACTAGTAAGAACAGCCATAACCTTCTCCCTTTCTGTGTCACAAGATCTAGTGCCAAAACCCTGTATTGCCCAGAAAGTCACAAAGTGGCCTTACTGCCACTGACAGGCCTCAAAACCAGGAATATAGTCAGGGAGAAATCCTATTTTCCTTTTCAGGCTTTTTGGATAATAGACACAATTGCCTGAAACAGTAAAAGTCTCCCCTGAGATACATCACCAGGCTAAAGGAACACCCCAATTCCTCGTGCCTCAAGAGGTTGTGCCAATGAGCAGCACTAAGAAAGAAGTGACAAATTGGGGAAAGCCTTCCTTAATGGATACTTAAAATAAAAAGTAAAGAGAGAAGGGCCACTTGAGGCTCCTAAAGCTGTTAATAGTGACAAGACAAGAAGGGATTTCTGGTTAATCAACATCAAGGTCAGAGTCTTGTGGAATAAATTTCATATACAGCAAATAACTCACACAGAGTGATGGCATGTTTAGCATCAACTCTTGGCAAAGATTTGTTTGCCTAATGACTTTTTTCCTATTTTTTTTCAGTCCAGCAACCTTTGACTGAAGAGAGTTTGTTAAAAGAGCTAAATGTCACTGAAAATGTGCTGTTAATCCTACTCATCAACAAATGTTAAGCACAAAGTGATAATAAAGAGAAAAAAGAAAAGCCGTGGCTCCAGTCAGGATTATGCTGGGTAAATGCAGAGACCCGCATGACTCTGTAACAGGCGTCTCTCATACTGGTATTCCAAATACATGTCACCAGCCCTGGTTTTGCAAAAGGGCTTTGATGTTAGTTTGCAGATGGATACACTGTACTTTTCCTTTGGCTTGTGCAAACAAAGAGAGGCAGTTTGGTTTTCTCGGCAAATACTGTCAGATGTTTTATGCTCAGCAATAAAAATTAAGTAAATCTTTGATATTACAAGTCTTCTTCACTTGAAACAAGCTTGGTTTAGCTACTGGTGGATGTAAAGAAACACATAATTTTTTTTTTCTTGATAAAGAAGTTTACAGATGTCTGTAATGTTTTGAAGATCTCAGCATTTGCTGACTTTAACAATCTCTGTGGAAGCTATTGGGAAGTAAGAGTTGTGGAAATGAGCACATTAAACCAGCCTTGAGATCTTCCCAGATTCTGACCTTTGCTGCACACATCCCTCCTAACTCTAAATCATCTCATTGATCAACATAATTAAGTTGTGAGCAACTATTCTTCTCAAGTAAAGTTTGCTGTTCTGATTTCATGCTGGAGGAACACTTGGGCCTTCAAAGGCTTGCATGTTCATCCTCATTCAAGTTAAAAGCAACAAAATCTCACATCTAAGAAAAGTTACTGCTCTCCCATCAGTGCCAGCCACCCTCAGGCTGTGTTCTACTTTTTCCCAAAGAAAAGCACAGTATAGCTACATGCATGTTTGTGTAAGGTTTTAGATTTACTTTTTTTTTAAATCAGGGTTGAAGTAGTTTTGAGACACCTTTACAGATCTACTAACACTTGGTTTTAGTTTTGGTTTTATACCAGCTGCTGTGAACAGCAGTGAAGCAAATATGGCAATTTCCTTCCTGAGGAGAGCAACAGCTTCTCACATTACTTTTCACACTCCTTCTCACATTCAAAATACTTGGGAGAAACCTGTGCAAAGTTTGTGAACCTCGGGGAGCATTGCCACTGAGGTGAAATGGAAGGTATGAAGTTCCAAGTCCCTCTTTCTGAAACTCTCAGATCTTCCACTTCTCCTTCCTGGAAAGCCTACAAAACAGTTCCTTGTTTTATGAGTGCTGCACAAGGTATAACAGAATTGCTACACTACCATTTCAAAGGTATTGCTTCTGATCTCATGAAACCATGAAAAGGACCATTTTTTTATCCTTCCTGTTGTGGCTCAAATCAAGCAGGGATTTCAGCTGTGTGACTGTAGGTGGTTTTGGGCATTTTCCACAAGCATCTATCACTGCTATATAACTATAGCTAGCACTATTTGAAATTAATTATATCTATGGCTCCAGCAACACAATCTGGAAAGGTTGTGACCCTGAGGAATTCCATATGTTCTAAAATTGCTTCTGAGAGTTTCACCATTCATGAAACCATTCAAAATTCTTGAAAATATAAGACATGACCTCACTTATCACCACTACATCAGCTCATCTTCTCTTATGTAGTAACACTACACATATATGTGTACATTCCCCCAAATGTGCTTTTTCATAGGAGCACACCCTCACCATTATTGTTTTGAATTTAAATATATATTGCTTTTAAGTTCTTCACATAGATGTGAATAAAAGGATCTCTGGTAGCAGAGAAATTAGATTGTGAAGTCAAATGAGAAAGCCAGAAAATACAAAACCATTCAAATAATATTTTCTATTCAAGGAGGGCAGAGTTTGATCTTCTGTTTTCCAGCATTAACTCAGGACAGCTTTACTTCAGCCAATGAAGCTTAAGGAATTAAAAAACAAAGCAGCCAGAACTACATGTCTCTCCTTCCTAGAAACTAAGAGTCAACCTTTTAAAGCATAAGTTTCTCTTTTCAGTGGTTTTGAGCATTTGTAGATGTCTTGAATCCAGACTGCCAAAGGTTAATAGTCATGATTACTTTTAAAAAATATGTTTAAAGTAGGGTAAATCCTCCTTTCATGACCTGGAGATGTGCTTAGTAATCTTGGTTCCTGAAGAAATCTGTGGCAGCTCCAAGGTAACTATCCCCATTGCACTTCTTTACTCAGGTAACAATTAGGAAGAGCACTCTCCAGTTTATTCTACAACTTCTTGTTTTTTCCAAGAGTTACAAGGTAGAAAAGGACGTGTAGAATCTATACATCACATTAGTTGTACTTACAAAGAGATTGCCCCAGTGCTGTCAGATATTCATAGGGCACGTTTCCTTTCTAAACATTAAACCTGGGATCCACAAAATTCTTTCATGTGTTTCCCATGTGCTTCCCTAAAATATCCGGCCATGTTTTGGTATGTATCACAAAGAAGCTAAACTTCACCTCTGCTCTTTAGAGACATAATTAAGGATTTGATTTTTATGTTGCAATTCTTTAAGCTGAAGAATTAAACTAAATCGTTTGTACCTTGACAGAAGCACCAAACATGAAGTTCCCAGTTAACCCTGTATGGACAGAGTAAGCAGGGTGGGTTTTATCACCACACACTGCTCAACAGGAATAAAGCAGATTGTTCTCCCTGTTTATCCACCTTCTCTCATCAGATGCCAGGAAATACTTAAAGAAGGAACAGCTATGCTTGTCATGAGCACTAAGCAAGCAATTATGTGAGCTAATTTTTGTGTGTAACAGACTGTATTATTCCTATAGCAACTGATACACACAGGCAAATCTCACAGGTGTTTTGTTACTCATGCCTTTCATGCTGCTGCCAGTGTTGCTCAGATGACACTGCAGAAACACAGGATAATTGGTGGGCAACTTCACATTTGATACTTGGGATTGTAGTCACTGTCTGACAAAGCTAGCTCCCTCCACAATAATTAGAAAGTGATTTGCAGTCCACTGCAACATCAAGACTCAAAGGGCTGTGCTGTCCTGCTCTTGCTACCCTTCATATCATTAAATCAAACATTCACGTAAGGTATTTAGGACCAATTTGCCAGATTGCAAAGGTAGATGTTTTTTTTGGCTCTCCCAACAGAGCTGAGCCCTGAAGTGAAGCCAAGATCTGTAATCATTTGCCTTGGCTGAAACAAAAATAAACATACCCTGTACTGTATGCACTTCTGAGGCAATTACTGCCATTAGATCACAGCATGGAAATGAATTTTAAACCATGCAAAGAGACCAAATACAAAAAAAACCTTATGTTAAAATCATATTAAATGTCCAGTTATACCACGTCAAAGCAAGAAGGGCTCAACTGAAAGAAGGAGCTTTAGCTCCAGCCCACCTTGTCAAACCCAGCCACTGCAACCTACATGGTGAAGTTAATTGTCTCTTGGTAGGGGCTGACCCACAGGCCCAACATGAATGGTCTAGGAATCCCATCTGAGGTACTATTGCCTCTAGCAAAATAGACATTGTGTTCTTTTAGCACTGCCTAAAGGGTGCATTACATCTACTACGTGTTTGCCCCTCCACATTCCTTAATTTCTCTCTGTCTGCCTGTCTCCACTGCCACACAGGCACTTACCAGCTGAGCATCACCCAGTCCAACTTCATTTCACCCAGTTAACTCCTCCCAGACCTCAACAGTCTAAAAAGGGAGACTCATTTCTTTGTAAGGATAATTTGAAAAGGACAAAATATACCAAGAGGGTGAGTTGATTCCAAGTTCTCAAACAGCTTGGTAGTCCAGCACAGCAGCTGTCCTGGAATGTCACATTACCTCTATATTTCAATCCACTTTCACTCTTCACAGTGGTCAAAGAGAAAAAATCCATCCTGCATTCCTTCGAACACCAAGGCATGGAATATGCACAGGAGATCATGAGAGCTTCAGACCTCGACTGCACCAGGAGGAAGCTGTCCTGCCCCAGGACTTCCCTCTGAGTCCCCCACAGACCATATCTCACACTGGTGCAGCACTCAGCATTTCCCACCAGCCCTCCATCAGGATCACATGTAGCTCTGGCTCTTCAAGCTCACTTCTGTAACAACTCTCTTCTAGAGCCAGATTTAATAATTGTTACGCCATTCTAGCCTTTAAAGGTAATAAAGAAATGCTCCAAGCTTGGCTGACAAAACACTCTGTGTGGCTGCACTGGTGAGACTGGGACGCTGTTAGGTGTGTTTGCCTTTTCCTTGACCTTGCTGTTACTTTGAAGCCATCAGAGGCTGCTGCTCAGAGTGGCTTCAAGGTCCTTTGTTAGATTTAACGGCCATTGACTCAGTGACAACAACATGATGTCTTCAACTTCTGATTCAAAAAACAGTCATTTAAATAAAGGATACACTGACAGCCCATTAACTACAGCAAAGATTGTTGTTGCTGCTTCAGTTTCAGAGAGACCTATTTAAAAATAGATTAGGGTCTTGGAAACCACTCAGCTTATTCTGCCTTTTTCCCCTCTTCTCTGCAAGACAAGTTACCAAACCAAACCTGGCATTTGCTTCCTGTCTGATCTAGTTACAACTTCATTATAGCAATATCGGCCAGCAGAAAGTAACTTATTAAATAAATGCCCTTTAAGTGCTTCTACCTGGATAGCTGATTCAGATAACAGAGAGATAGAGGGAAGGAAGGGCCTGGCTTGGCTCTGCCCATTTTCTACCTTCCATTGTAGAAGCAGGGCCAGGAGACCATTCCAGCTCTTCAGGAACAGGTGAGCAGCATCTCCCAGTGCTGCAACTAGAGGAGAAATTATGCAGCCCTTTCAAAGCCACATTGGCCTTTACAACAATCTTTAAAAAACCTTCACTCTAATCATCCAGAATTTGTTCTGTGTACTCTGGTAAATTTCACTTAAATTACATTTCCTGTGTAGGAAATGTATTTGTTTGTATGTATGTGTTTATTTATTTTCTCAAAAAAAAAAAAAAACCAGCTTTCAATCCCTGCAAATAATTTTTCAAGAAAAATTATTTTGCTATATTTTTGCCCCCTACAAAGTTGACAATGTCACCCTGAAAGCCATTGTCATCCCCTACCAAGAGACAAGAGCCTTCCCTGCCTGCAGAAGGAAGAAAGCAAAAGGTTCTGGATAGACAGCACAACACAGTGTGTCACCAGAAGGGTGGTGCTGGCTTGGTGATGAACAGCATAGTTACTTCTTTTAGAAAAAGTAGAAAAAATCCCAACCTTCTGGAAGAAATGTTCCACTTCATGTTCTTAAAATAAACAAGGTCTGCCATAACCACTATACTACAGGCTTAAGGGCACAGCTGCCTCTTCATCCCACCACTTCATGTGCTACAACTGCATTTAAAGAACACCTAAACACTTAATGAACTTACAAAAGAGTGATTAGGACCTTCACAAAACACCAAGAGACCTAATACCTGTCAATATCATCATTAACCAGACAAATCACCAACACTACCCTTTTCCCCACTCTTGCTGCGGGAAGCCACTGCCAGCAGAACTATCCAACACAAAGTTTGCAGAAAGAAGGTGACTGTTTCTGGCTATTTCACAATGAGATGGAGATGCCTCAGCTAGATGGGATTTGTTTGTTTGGTTGAGTGAGGTGTTTTGTTGCTTGAGTTCTTTTTAAACTTTGAAGGATAGAGAAGCTTTACAAAGGGATTTGAAAGCAAATCATAGTGCATATATGATTCAACCTTAGTGTGTATGTACAAGTATACTCAAAATCTGACATATATATTTATGTTTACCATTTCTTCATTTGTTTGACGTGAACAAATGCTTAAATTCAAGCACAATAGTAGATGAATGCTCAAAGTTCATGACACACATCTTAAACTACCAAAACTTGTAAAATATCCAGAGGCCAGATCAATTAACATGCTTATGGTATTGCAGAAGATCCCACACTGATTTCTCATTAGTACTTATTTCTCTGCCCAAGATCATATGTCTTAAAGATATAGTCATCCAAAGCAGCACACTTACATCTGTCATTAGATTTGTGAGATATTAAATATATTAAATCCATGAGCCCTGACCCTTTTTTTCCCTCCAAAAATTCAAAAGTACAATAAAAACTTCAGGTTTTTTATATTTTATAAGGATCATTTAAGGTAGTCTTGCATTAACTTTGATGTTTGCCTCCTTCAGTGATGTAATATGCTGAACATCTACTTCCTGGACCAAGAATTTTGCAAAGACCACTGTATTATTACAAGAATGTTTACTTGCCATCTAACCTCACTTTAAACCAAACATACAGTGAGGTTTTTCCCCTTACAAAGAGAAATTGTCAAACAATTTCCACTTTTCCACAGGCCTATAATCAACCCTTTAAATCAAACATGAATTATGGACTTTCATAAGTTTTTTGGTGGGGATTTTTCCTTCACTTTTTTGGGTGAAGCAGATAAAAGACCCAGTTGTACTATCATAGCCCATTTTTTGTAACCAAACTCTGCATGGGAGAAACACTCCTCTTTTTTTTGTAATGGGGAAAGAAGGAACAGAAAGATGGAAAGTTAAGGTTTTTTCCTCCCTTGTTTTCCTCTTTGACTTAAGCTTTATTGTTGTAATAATTTTGAGGCTTTGGGAGGAGGATAACTAGAGGTTGTTATTCCTATAAAAATCTTTGAAAGCCATTGTGTAGGTGGGTCAAAGAGAAACCAACTCAAAAACTAACAACTTTTGAATTTCAGCAGCCAAAGTTAATGTTGACTAAGAACCAAAAAAGAAGGGGGAGGAGGTGGAAAAAAAAAGTGGGCCTACGGAAAGCAAGGGCCAGCTGAGAGATCTAGAGGACAGCAGGCTCTGAAGGGGCAAAGCTGCTCCCTTTGATGTGGGAGGTCTGCAAGTAACCTACTGGGACACTCCCTGGGCTGGCTCATTAACCATGTCACCAAAGCCCCCCAAGGTCCAGAGAATCATAACATTATCTCTGACATTACCACACAGATACAAGGTTCCTTAGGAAGTCTATAAACATGCCTGTACTAACCAATTCATCGTGGTTTGACACCCCTGCAAGAGCTGGATGCCCTTTAGTGAGCCATATGAATTGCCCCAGTCATTCATCAAAGTTTCTCAGAGTGCATTTCACACAGCATTAAATTTAATTAAAGCAACATTGACTGCATTGTAATCCTCTGGAGACTCTTTGTCAGAAGGAGCTGGAACACTTTCTACTTAAACGTCTATTGTTTAGGTGGGATTTTTTTCCCCTCTCCTGTTGTCTGAACCAAAGTGATTTGCTGCCTCTCCCTGTTTTTTATTTAAAAACTTATATGTCATGAAAAAGTTCTATCATGCAAACAGAACCCCAGCCTGACATGACTAACAGTTCAGCTCCTATGCACTTGCCTGCAGATGCTGGAGAATATGGAAGATTGCTCTAAAACTGACAGACATGTGAAACACATATACAGGTATACTGAAAAAACAACCCTTGACATACACAAATGAAAATTAGTAGCAGAAAGGATGTGTGTAGCTAAAGCTGCCTGTTTGTCAGCACACATCCCCGTGCATGTCTTCCAGCTTTGGTGCACCAGCCAGGGGCCACGGTCACCTCCCTTTGGTGCTGGAATGAGCAGTAGCTCCAGATGTACTGAGTGCTCCATAGTCCAGCCACCTTTGCCAAGAGCAGTGGTTGCACCAGACCCTCACACCAGCGCAGGGTTCTAGTAGTGTGCATTCTTCTTGGTGGAGGAAGCACAAGGCAGAACCCAAATCTTTTGAGTCTCTCTTTTGCCATGTCTGCTCACCCACACTGGAATCCCACTGATTTCATTTACCTGCTGTTTTTTTGACCCCTTCTAAATCAGTATCAAAAGGCAAGCTTTTTTCCCCAACCTAGCTGTCTCTTGATCCTTTCTGCCATACACCAGCAGTGTAAAAGCTCTACTCTTCTGTTTTTTATTAGTCTGGGAGAGGACACAATTCTCAGAAACATAAAGATTATTCCAACACTGCACTAGTGAGAACAGACAGAAGCAGAGTCTTGCCCAAATGAAGACAGCCGCTGCACTCACTTTTCCTCCTCGTGATCAGAAGCATTTTTGAGAGCTCTTTCTCTGCATGCAGTAGAGTGAGATCGCATACCTTCTCACATACCACTCACACCAGAGTGAGATCACATACCTTCATGAACAACACAGGTGAAAAGTCCTTTGCTGTTACAAATGCTAACTGCAGAATAGACTAAGGAAAATCTATCTACAATAAGATGTGGTGGCTAAAACATTGATTTTGCTACCCTACTGTCTCTTCACTTCCCTGTAACTTAGTTTACTTCTATATTGAGGTGATGTTCCAATTTTTGTCTTACCAAATCATTTGGAGTCACAAAGACAACTTCTCAGTCTGCCTACTATGGATGTATGGAGTAACATCCTCCTTGCTTTATTCTCCAGCATGTAATCTGGAAAAATCAATCTCATTATTATTACTGCATTGGCCTGGAACCTTCAGATCTTTCTGTTTCTTTGTAGTTTTGATGAGGAGAGCAGAATAGAAGGCATTCACATTGCCATCATTCATGGTTATTAGTAGAGGGAAAAAAAAAATAAAGTATAGTTTTGTATTTCTGCAGAGGAAAGCAACTAAGTAATTTTGCCAAAAATGGATCTGCTTAGGCCTCGAAGTTTCAAAGGACCTGGCAGGGGGGTCTTGGGAGAAATTCTGTGTTATGCTCAGCCAAGATCAATGTTATTGTTTATCTCAGAGAAGTATTTATTTCCAGTTCTCAGTACTTCTCATGGCTCCTCATGTGAGATCCTCTGCTGCCATACCGTCATGGAAATGGTTCCATAAAATAATGGGACGTGCTGAAGAATCAGATCATTTTCTTCACAGGATGCACCCACCTATGCCACAGACTCAGGGCACCACAGTGCCTACCAGCTCAGAACTTGTTTCTTATTTGTTGCCAGGTCTGAGATTTAAGAAAAGACACAAAAAGAGATCCAAGCTCTGCACAGATCCCAAGCCTCAGGGCATGCCCCTCCCCCACGTAAAAGTATATTTACAGTTAAGTGGAAGTGATATGAGTCTAAAACTAGAACTGCTTTTTGAAGGCTGTAGTCTGAGAGCTTATGCAAGTCCTCAGATGATGAGATCTGAAGAAGCTTTACAGAAAGTATGGAGAATTGGCACTTGGCAGCTCTGGAAGAAAGAGCCTCTGCTTTTCATCTCCCTATAACTCTGCCCTAGAGCTAAATGAAGGAAAGAAATTTGTGTAACCAGATGAATTCAAGCAATTCAGCCTCACTACAGTGCAAACAGCACTTTTCTATTCTTCATACACACTCGCTGAGAAGAGAACCTTATTAATGCAACAAACTAAATTCCACCCAGAAAACCTCAACGTTCAAAGTCAAGAATTTTTGCCTTAGAGAAAAACACAGCTGCAAAAAACCCAAATAGCCTTTATTCTTTAATAGCTTTTGCAGGAATTTTGCCTTGTGCTGTTTGAGTGAACAGAGCTAAATGCAGAGCTGAAATAAAGGTACAAGTCCTCCATGTCTCACACACATCAGATAGCTGTTAATGCTGCTCTGGGGTGCTACCATCTGCAGAGTGCTGCATTAGTTATGCATGGCACGCTGATTTTACTACTGTAGTTGCACACATATTCACACCCCCCATCACAGCCTAGATGGTAAACCTTGTGCATAACATTATACTTTAGATGACCTCCTGCTGACTTAGAAAGAAAAACTCTAACTTTATTCTACTCTCCCTTGGTATTTACTTTAGTTTCCCTTTCAAGCTTCTCAAACACACAATAAGCTTTTGATTATCAGGGTTTTAAGTGCTCCACTGGACACCCAGTGTGTATTTATGAATGGAATTAATAAAGAAGCAATCTGACTCCATCAAGAGAGCATTTTCAGCTACTCTTAAGTGTCACTGAGCAACACAAGTAGAAATTGAGACAAGCTAGAGGCCTCCAGCCTTCATTTTTTAAGTTTATTTAGTCTCATCCAGTAAAAGTCTTAGAAATTAACATTTGTCATATTAGGATCTCTGTACAACCAATTCATTTAATGAACTGAAAAAAAATATTTGGGGCTACATACACAAGCAATTCAAACTCTAAAACTACTTGTGTTGCTAAGGAAAGGCATTAATATTACCACTCTTTAATACAAATAATTTTGGTTTAGGCTTTCTCCCACCTACACATAGATTTTTCAAGTCATATTTTCACCCTTTTTTTTTGCAATTGTCAATGAATTCTCATAGAAATTCTTAAAGTCCAGATTGCAGATTCCTTATAAATAAATAATGAACTCAAATGAGTCATCCCAAATAAAAAGAAAGGAAGAAGCAGGGCGGGTGTGTTAAACCTTGCCTTGACAATTTACACTATTGTCCTTAACATTAAGGATAAGTATTTTTCCTTAACACTAAATATTAAGTGCCCATGATGTTTCAATGGAAGTATTTATAAACACATTTAAAATCAAGCTAGTTCTGTTGCAAGCAAGTGTCTACTGTCCCAAGATCAGCAGCCTACTCTCAGCTGAATTAAGTTTTTATGAAGAAAAATCAAGAAATCAGGGAAAAAAAAAAAAAAAGAAAAGCAAAAGAGAGGTTGGGACATTTCAGGCACAGTAGGAATAAAGGACTAATTTAACCCTCTCTTAAAAAAATAGTGCTGAGAAGAAAGATTTCCCAGTATAGATAAGGAAGAGTATATGAGCCTTCCAAGGACTTACATACTGCCACAGGACCAGGGGTACAGGTGAGCCACACTCTGCCAGGCAGCAGCTTCCAGTGGAAGCCAAAGCAGGGGAGGTACAGCAAACCTTCAGCTGCTGTTTCACAACATCAGACTTCCTCAAGTTTTAGCCAAAACCCCTTTCATTATCACTTCATAGGTGAGGCCACCTCTGCAAGAAGAGGTTATCATTTTTACCGCTGTCAATGTTAAGGCATCTGCATTCTTTGAGAGATCCAGGTCAAAAAATTTCAATATTTATCTGCATTAATTCTGATGTCACAGCTAGATAATAATTGTGTCTTAGGAATGATGACCCAAAATATGATGTGGAAAAGACTAATGAAACTGGGGCATTTTTATGTATATATTTATATGTGTATCTTTAATACTCAAACCAAGGAGGACATTCTCCCACATTAGAACCAAATGAGGCCTTCCCCCACTTCTTCCACCTAGGGGAGTCTGACTCAATTTGCTAAGCACACCTTGCCTGCAGAAGGAAAGTGTGTGTCCTGCCAGTGCGTCCTGTGCATGAAACCCCTGATAACACACAGGATGATCTCCCTGACAAATCCCCCATGCTGTGCAGCCACAGCAACACGGCCACCTCCTGCCTCATTGTGAATGCCCAGACTAGGCAAACAAGACAAATCATGGCTATTCAGGCAAATTTGGGCCACCATGATGGGAAAGGTGCAGAGGGAAAACATTATGACCCGAACTCTTTTGAAACAACCTGACAGTTGATAGATGAGCATCCATAAAATGACAAAGGATCCCTGTGTAAAGCCCCTTGCAACCAACATCTTCTCCCTGGGAAACTAATTACCCTGTACTGTCAGTGAAAATATTATTTTTCCAGTAATTATTTTCCCTATTTTGTCAGTGACAAAATGACCACGAGAAGTCACCTCAACTCTAATTTTTTGCCATACTTGAATTAAAAATAGCATTAAATACTATTCATGTGATTTTATCTCACTAAGCTCCTTACATCTGTAGAAATAAGGAACACTAAGCAAATTCTAAATCACAAGGAATGTGTTTTTATGATGCTGATTTTCAATTGCTGTTTGCTCTGTGGGCACTGTAAAAGGCAGCATAGACAGCAGAGTTTATCTTCAGGCTGCCGTAGCAGTAGTGAGAGAGGGGTAAGAGTTGTTGGATGGAAGTTGCTAAAGACAAAGTGTTATCTATCAAAATGTGTTTTAACAAATACTGGGTGGTGCAGTTTTCTTCCTCAAGTGCTGGGTTTGATTCCCTTTGGTTAAACTTAGAACGTAAATCTGAGTTTACAATTCACTTGTGTAAAAAAGCAGAGAATGTCCTAATCCAGCCCACTAATCCAACCATTGGGGGGCTACAATCCAAAACCATTACAGAATTTTAAGTGTTACTTGACTTGTATATATGATCTAATTTACATGATGCTGTAACATTTACAGATCTTGAAAGCTGAATTCAGCCCCCAAAACTGTATTTAGGACACAAGGAATCAAATTCAGCTGTATTTTTCTTTTTTTTTTCTTTTATTCCAAACCATTGCTGAGTCTGTCATATTCTATAAATCTATAGAATAAATAACACTATTTCTGAAACTTAAGCCTCAGACCACTTTTTACGTTCATTAGTGCTAGGAAAAAAATAAAGGCTATTTTCTACAGAAGAAAACAATTTATTTGATTACTCAAAATTATCTGCTCAACTCAAAGTTTTAGTGCTACTCTCAAGGTTATCACAGGAAAAATTGTTTAGTATAATTATACAGCATCTAACCACAAAGCCATATGGGCAAAAGTTTCCTAAATGAATTGACAATCCATTAGGCATTAGCTGCCAAAAAAAAAAAAATAAAGAAACAAGGCGTCCCTCAGCTAAATGAGCTAAGTGTAAAGAGGGATTATATTTAGCCACAGAATCCCACATTCAAGGATTATACAAACTGCCATGGACTGACTCAACCTGCAACTGTTATCCAGAGCTGGGAAATCTGAGACTGAGTAGCCAAGCAGGTAGGACAGGAAAACTGGTGTGATTGACCAAACCAGAGGGAAAGAGCTGCTGAGACAAGGAGCATCTTTTACCTGCTGACCCATTCACTGTGGCCACAAGGATCCCAGTCCACAAAATTAACTATTACTCCAACTAATAACTGATAAACCCTGTTGCAAAACTTGCTTTGATATTAGAATACACACACAGGGCTATTTGAAGAAGAAATTAAATTACCAGGGTCAGCAATTTACTGTTGTTAAAAAAAGTCAAGGTCAGAGGGAACCTTCTGATGACCAGGTTAAATTCAAAATTTGGTTCTCTCAAACAGTGGGACTGAAATATTCATGTTGTTAGCATAATGTGTCAGTCTGGAATCTCCCAGTCGCTGCATTTCATGTTCAAGTTGTTGTCAGCTTCCCCTGGGTAACATTATCATCTCCACTAAATTTTTTCACATGATCTACTAAAGACAAAAGCCTCTGTTTCCCTGTATAATTTCTTCTGTGTTGCAGAGCACATTGAAAAATCACCATTCTTACCACCTCTGAGTAAGCCTTATTTCTTGCTAGAGCTTTTTTCCACAAGGAAAACAATAAGCAAGAAAAAGAGAAGAGCTTTTATGTTCATTTCATTCTGTGTCATCTTTGCATGAGTCAGGATGTAAAGTAACTCAAATAGTAAATGTCCCACAGCAAGTGAAATAATCAGCAACTCTGATATTGTTTGAAGAGACCTATTTTTAGTGGAAGAAATATCAGCTTTTCAGGTCTCTTATTAAATGCTATTATTCAAGTTTAAGGATTAACTCTGTATTGATTATGAATAGTTAAAAATGTAACAAAAAATGCTCATTTGAAACATCTCACCCATAAACATAAACTTGGAAAAATCCAAGTAACTTACGCAAATATTCAATAAAGTATCTGTAAGAACATTTATCCTAGGAAAGGGAACCTGTTTAGACAACCAAATCAAAATCCCATTAGTTAAGTTTAATTTGTTCTTCACTTTTCCGGTTACAGCTTCTCTTAGGAGGAAACTTCAGTGATCTCTAACCTCATGTTACAGCCCTCCTTACCAAGACCTCACACCTGTATAGGACAATCCACCACTTGTTGAGGCTTCTGGGTGTGACAGCAACAGCCTTGCTTCAGCAGAGTCAGCTGATGGACATTGCTGGCATGGAATTTAATCTAAATTAAGTTTCACATGGACTTTGCTCTGTTAAAGAAACGTTACACAGATAATTACAGTGTAAAAACCAAATTTGATTCTCTGCTTATGCCTATGAACCAAGAGACTGGGGTGAAGCCACTAAGTCAAGCAGCTGCAGAATTGTTCTGAAGCCCTCTTACAGATTTCAAGTGGCGAAGAAAAATGTCAATGCCTGAAGGATTCTTTCAGGTTTCAAGGACAGGTTTGTCTTTCTTCACTAAAACTACTTTGGCTTTTATTCAAAATGAGTACAGAGCAATTCAACACAAGAGCAATAAAAGTTTTCAGCCACACAATACCCTATCTGCTGCAACAAGAATTACTCAAGTAGAAAGAGTACCTAATCTTCTCTTATTTTGTATGCACAAACACAGAAATACAGAAATCTTTGAGCTACACACAGGTAAATAATTCAAAATACTTTCCACAATTATTCATGACTTTCAAGAAAAAAAAAAAAGCACATTACAGACATTTTTTGTTTGCTTCAACCAAAAAAAAAAAACCCAAAAAACCAAAAAATCCAACAAAGACAAAAAAAAAACAACAAAAAACCCAAAACCACAAAATCAGGTTTTATACCTTTTCTCATAACTGAAAGATTAACTTAAAATTTATTTTCACTAAGAATTGAATGAGGAACTGAATTTTAGGGCTTTAAGTTTCTGTATTTGCCAAAGATGAACAGTACAAAACCAATAAAAAGAAGGTCAGATTGCATAAGGCTTTTAGCATGATAATCATGTTGCACTGCACCTCTGCTAAAGCCAGACAGTAATTTAGTTCCAACTTTGGTAAAATTTTTCACCTCAGTTGGGTAAGCATTTCACACCTTGCCTAAAGTATCCATAACATTCAAAGGGGAAAAAAAAAATCAATGGAGACTTATTTGCTGCTGCCTGGACTGTAAAACAGAGGTGCCTTTTCCTGGCCTGGTTGTTTACCACCCCAGTAGAAAACACTACAAATTGCTTTCTACAAGACGTTTAATATAACTACCATCAAGATCAAGTTTGATATAACTACCATCATAGTTATACTACAACTACCATTGATATATTTGATATAACTATCATCAAGTCAAAGAAAGCATAATGCAGAGCCCCATAATCAGCCATACTATACTTTATTTAAGCAGCAACTTAAGTGGGGGTTGTGTACAGTATAAGATGATACTGTTTATCTTCTGTGTCAACAAAAATAAAAGCCCAGTGAATGAAAAAATGTGTTTACTTTTAAAGAGTGATGTTTTTAGCTAGAAATTGGTTATTGGTTAATCCCAGCTTCTACTATGCTTCACAGTAATACATCAGAGTTCAGATGACTGAACACAAAGAAGAAAAATGCCATCTGCACAACACTGATTGTGATATAGTTATCAGGGGATGGAAGTGTCTTCAAAAGCAGAGACTGCTCTCACCGCTTGAAAAACTGAAAATCTTACCTGCAAATATTGCAAAGTCCATTGTGGAAAACATTACACCAATTTTAGTGATTGTTCATCAGGAAATTTTGCCAGTGTGACCTGCAATGGTTACAGTCTGACTCAGGGTTCCAGCATTAAAGAATACAATTTTTGCCTTCTCATACATGTCAAATCCATATTTTACCCAATTTTCCATGAATCTTCACTGCACTAGAACTATAATTTGTTAGAATAAAGTTCTTTGGGGGGTAACAGGCATTAAACTTGAGCCAAGGCAAGGCTTAAAGCTCCGTCTGTTAAACAGCGAGGTATGATACGGTGAATAGGTACGTTTTGCAAAAAGTCGTAAAATGCTTCTATTTGTCAGAAGTACACATCCTGTTTACAGTAAATTGATTTAAAACCTTATAATTGTATAGACCCCAGTGCCTAGGAAACATGAAAAAAGGGTTTTTTCCTGTTATGGGGGAAAAAGAGGTTTAAGTATCATTCATGAAAATGCAATGGGAAATGAAAATTGTGAGAATAATTTTCCAGACTGGAAATTTAACAGCTGGGCAGTGTAGTTCTGTGACAGGTCATGATCTCAAGAAAATAACCTAATTAACTTACTTGGCCAAGGGCCAAAGAAAATAACTTTAATCCATTGGAACTTGATAATTTTATCTATAATCACAAGGGCAAAATCTTCATGTGGATTTTCCACAATTCTAGCTACATGGACTATTATCCTAGCACAACGGGGAACTACAAAAGGTTGGTCCACAGCCTAAAGCTAAATGTTTGAATATGCCTTCAATATGTCTCTGGGAGATGGGATCTATTCCAAGAAAAAGTGACCCTCTCTCTCTCAAGGAAAATGAGAAATGAATCTCCAAGATTTTTCGGGACTTACACATATATTTCTGAAAGGTGCCACAGCAAGATTTAGAAACTCTTTGAAAACTTTTTAGATATTGTCTGTGGCCTAGAAGTTGGCCTCTCCAAAACAGATGGTTCTCAATAGTCTTTGCACAAAAAATAGAATTGGGAGGTTTTTTGTTGTGTTGTATTTTGATTTGGTTTGTTGGGTTTTTTTTTTACAATAAAGACTGTAATACACAATTCCTTACACTAAAATCCACATTCTAGGAAAAAAACCCCAAAAATAACAACTCAATCTATGCAAATTTTGTTGAATAAAACATTAAGTCAAATTTAGTTCTGAAGTTTAACTCCCTTGGATGGCAGGTGATGGAAAGAACCCTCTCTGAGTTTACAGCCCTTATAAAAGTTGCATTTCAGAATCAGAACAAACAGGAAAAAAGAAAGAGTTACAGAATAAATTGGTGGTCATCCTGAAGAAGCTATTTCTGTGCTCTCTGCTATCGTGAACTCCAGAAAGCAAATGGAGTTCACAGCATCTATGAATGGGATACTTCTTCACTCGTAGCTGCTGCAATCCCCACAGAGACAGACAGAGATTATATTACAAAGGGCAATGAACTACTCTAGTAATTGGTCTTACAAACTCAACACAGAAGACAGAGTGCATAATGCAGATGAACTGGTGCCCTCTGAAAGTCACACTCTTAATTCCAATATTATTTAATAAATGTTAACTATATCCAAGTGCAAATCATAAAGTCATAGCAGCTATTTAAGACTGTAAATGTATAGTCTATGGCCTTTCTTCCATAAAACAGATTTCTATGTATTTTAGACACTCTTAAAATATTCAGGGTCCATTTCCTCTTTATGTCCCATGATCTAAATTTTAGATTCTGCTCTTGTTGCATTAATATACATCACCTACCCAAAATATTGAAATTTCATATTCATGGTATCACTGTCTCTTAAGATACTCAAGTGGGACCACGAAGATAAGTCCTGGTATGCAGGTAATGAAGATGATAGCAGTTTTCAAATATAATCTCTTTAAATGGAGAAACCTTCATTACCCAGAGAATAAACTGCTTGTCTTTACTCATTAACAGCCTTCCCCAAAGGTAACTCAGCTCCCCAAACTCTCTATGTAAGTATTCCCAGAAACTGTATGAGTTTGAAAGCATTTATACACACTATGGATTTCTCCCTGTCCAGCATGCATTTTTGTGACATTAGCAGTGATAGTCCCTTTGTGCAAAAGTCAGATGCACCTACCCCATTGCTGACTCAAAAGCACATGGAAAAAATTAACTGGAACCCTAAAATCCAACTAGTGTGCATGAGAGACAATGAAGATGTCCTGTGAGCATCCGAGGTTCCAATTAAAGACCTCGAGCCTATTTCAGGTACCCAAGTAAAAGCTGTTTCCATCATCAGATCCTGTCGTTTGACATAATCTACTTTATGGCATTTAACCTGCTGAATACTTGTAGTTTGGCACTTCCAAGTGGAGCTATGGTCCATCTTAAGCATTATCAGAAGATCTAAGACAATAGCTGTTGTGACTTCCTGCTTTTTCAAAGGCTACCTTCTTGCTAACTGAAGTTTTGAATTTCTTACAGGTAAATCCTGCAAACAAGCATTCCATCATTTCCACTGCAACGATACTGGAATTGCAGTTTTATACAGGAAACCCACATTTCTCTGTCCCTGAATACACAAAATACAATTTCTCCTGGTTGGATTATAGGATCAGATGTGCTGTATCAGACCACAAGTCACATTGGGTCCAACACCCTGTCTTCCACAGCAGCCAATGGCACAAAATTAAGGGAAGAGTAAAGAACACTGAATTGTCCCATTACTTTGCACACACAGGCATCAACAATCTGGGTCTTAATAACTTCCTAAGCCAGGGGTTCCTATACTGCTCTTAAAAACTGTGAAAAATACACCCTGGACTTCATATAAACACTTTGATATAGTCATTGTTTTACATCCACTGAAATAAATAGAGATGAGTTCAAAGAGGTAAGCATGCATAACTTTTTGTTAATTAAAAAAAAAATCACATCCACCAAAATTTCGTTGTCAGTTTATCTTCCTCAGGTGACATGGTAAACAGGTCTTCTCTCTTTGGTTTCCTCACCCCAGCCTCCTCTCAACACATCTCTCTGATAAACCCCTTGAAATAGTAACAGGATAAACCCTACATACTCTGATTTACAAAGAGGAAAAGAAATTAAAAAAAAAAACAACAACTTCAACAATAACAAAAATCTGGGAAAAAATTCTTCTTTGCCTAACCAGGTTAGTCCCCATATAATATCCTCTGAAGGAAGGCTACATATTCATTTTTCATAGAATCATTTAAACAGATTGAGCTGTGGGACAGGGATCTGAATGTAGGACAAGGTGTAGATTTGAGGGTTTTTTGTTTGCTATTTCAATAAGACAAATAGGGAGACAGGCTTTTCCTTACATTAGAAGAGCTGAGAACGAAAATCCTTGGGTATTAAGTAATTCATCTCAGGGTTGTCCACCATCATTTTCCCTCGCTAGACCACACAAGAAAAAAGGCATCTTGGAGCAAAAGAGAAGTGCTGGTGGATGTCAAACATTTAGAGGAGGAGATCGCTGGCCGCAGTGGAGATGGCAGGGCTGTGAGCAGTGCCAAGAGCAAGTGATGCATAAAATCATTAAATGTGAAGGGCCAGGCAACAGTGCCTAGACTTATCTGGAAGTTTAATCAGAGAGAAGAATTGCAAAAGAAAGGAATAGAGATGGCTGGAAGCTGCAAAGTTACGTGTTTGACCTTCTTGTAAAAAACTCCCAGTTCTCCCCCCAGCCACAGAGAGGGGAAAAAAGAACAAAAGAAAAGAAAGGCCAGGTAATCTCAGTGCATTCTTGTGCTTATTATCAAATGAGTATGCACTTATTTGCAGCTGACTTTCTCAGGAATGCAGCTGTGACTAGGGCACAGGCTGACAGCTGTTTACTCAACACTGTCCCCACAAAGGGAGATCAGCTTTCAATTTTTAGCTTATAGAAGATGCAGAGAGCTTGCTAGAAACCAAACTGACCAAACAATGTGTCTGTGAATCACTATGTCACTGGGAAGGCTTTAGATATCAAAATTGTGCAATGAGATTTAGTAATTTCATGCTGCAGGACCTGTATGTCAGGCAGGCTGTATCCCTTCTTCCCACAGTCAGGAGCTACTCTGGGTGACTGAATCTCACCAAATCCTTCAGAAAAATACAGTGGGTTCTCAATGGTCACAGCCTGTGAAGGAGATGACATCGCCCTTGGAGAGGTGTCAAAACCTGTTTATCTCTCAGCTCTATCAAGCTCCCTGTGGCCACACTGGGAAATAAATGACAAAGGAGCTTTGCCATTCTGCTCTTTGAATGCCACCTTCCAGATAGCCAGTCCCACTCAAAAGAAAGTGTTGGAGGCCCATCAAGGCCAGGTGGGACATAGTATAGCACAGCTTGGCTGGTTTTTTTTTCCAGATGGAGGACCTGGCCTGAGATAGAGCAGCTTAAAATGGTTGCTGTTGAAATTAGTAAGTGTTCTGCTCATCCTTCCTCATTCATTCCATCAGTTATTTACTTCCATGTTCCACACACTTTACACCTTATCTTAAACTTTTCCTGTTGAAAGGACCAGCATTATAAAACTGTCTTTACCTTGTAGAACCAGAGCCCTAACAACTGGACAAAAAGACTCCAGATTCTTACAAGAGGACAAGGCTTCTAAGGGAAAAAAGAAAAAAAATTAATTTCTTATGCATAAATAGGCATCTAAGTACAAGACTAGATTAATGAGAGTCACAGGAATAGGTCGGGCAACATGCCCAGCTTGTAAAGGAATTTGCAGTGGTTTGTTCCTCCTAATCTTTCACAGAAATGTGAGGGGATGCACAAATTGTGAAGTGTCCACAAGCTCTTTGTCAAGTGTCATTTTCATATCAATGGCCTTTGAAAAGCCTTCCAAGAACCCAGGGATAAACACAAAGGGTTTAATCCCTTTTGCTTCCCCCAACATTTACACAAGTGGTTGATATGCAGCCCCGGGTATTTTGAAGGGACATGATTTTCAGTGACAGAAGAGTTAGAATTTGGAGGCTAATAAAACTGAGAAAGATCAACTGAGACTTCTGGGTGGGGGGGCGGGGGGGATGAGGAGGCATTGTTTCTTAATATTTTGAGGGATCTTATGATACTGCCATCCTAAGGGATACTCAATAGGGACATGATTGTGAATGCCAGAGTTAAGTTAGACCTATGACTCAATTTCTCCCTCGCTTTTGTTTTTGCTAAGTAACACTGTTTGATCTCTTTTCACCAGCCATGTTTTACTCATTCTTTTGGGGTCTACACTGCAAATCTAGTCCATCTAGACAAAAAGAACATTTTTTTCCTCCCTTTTACAGGATAACTGGCATCACCACCAATCCCAGGTGCCGAGATGACCCCAAATCAGTTTTGTCTTCTGCTGAGGGTGCTATTCCGAGCCTGACTTCACATCCCAGCTCTGAACACAGAGTGCACAGTGGGCTCTGTTTGGTGACTGGCTCTCACTGCAGCTGTGCTGATTGCTCAGTGGGGAACTTGTCTGTACTCACAAAGAGCTTAACAAATTAACTATGAACAAAGTAGCCTGGAAATGACATAGATTAACACATGCTGTGTCATGCCTAGAAGAAGCTTGTCAGATTGTTGTTTTCGAAAATCTGAAAGGAAAATTCCCAGGACCTCCTAAATATAGGGAAATATTCCCATGTTTAGCTGTGTTGGAAAAGAACACAATCATTGCTGAGGAGAAATACAAAACAGCCCAGAAAAAAAATAGGGTATAATAAGGCTCCCAGGAAGCATTTGCAGCACAAACAAGATCAAACACAGGGAAGAATCCGTTGTTTTATGCGAACTCCACAACCAAATGAGATGCTAAGGATGAATCAGGGGATCACCCACAAGTATTTTGTTAACAAGCATGGGGAAAGCCCAAACCTGAAAACTTAAAGATGTGCAGCCCTCTTTGCTCTTATCCATGAAGGAGCAGCTCCGAGCAACCTCCTGGCCTTAACATGAAATGAGTGTCTGCATTAGCCCTCAGTGTGCCTTTATCCACAGCAGACCTTCTGCGGCGGGGCTGGGTACAAAATAGCCCAAATCTCTTCAAGGCAAAACAAACAGATGAACCCAAAACATGTTGACAAATATCTGGTACTGTTCGATGCTCTCTAGTTGGTTCCTGCTGCAGAATAGTGAATTGTCATGCAGGGATATCTTAATTTAGTTTACATGACCCCATGAGGAAGTTTCTTAAATTCTACATCATCTGGTAATGTTATTCTTGGTACATGCATACATAAAAAATTAGACGTGAAAAAGCTGAAAACCACCCTGAAAAGAGCTGGGATGGTGTAAATTTATTAAATCCATCTATTAAGAGTGAAGCCATTGAGTTTTTTTAGCCTAAAGGGAAAGAGGGAAAAAGAAAAGTCTAACAGCAGAAAAATGCTTTTGTAAAGATGAAAGGAAACACCTGCTCCAGCAGGCGTTAATGGGATCAAATCCAACAGGATTAAGCTGCAGATATGAAGCAGAAGACTCATCTCAGATATGAGCAAAAGGTTTCCAATAGGAAACAAGAACAGGCTGCCATCACAGGCAGTCCTGTACAATGGATTGGGTAGACACTTGTAAGGATATGCCTTTCGTCTGACAATTTGGCTACATCATCTCCCTTGCAGCCCTATTTGTTCCTATGATTTTACCAAACTGAAACAGTAAAAACTCCAAACTTACATAGAAAAAACATAGTCAAAGCATTTAAACAGAAAGCCACAAGTGAAAGAAACCAAGACAAATTCTTCAGAATATTTGAACCTATCAGTTATGGCTGATGGCAGCTGTCACAGTAAATGTGATCTTTGATTCTTGAAATGCACTAAATTTGAAATATTACTGATGCTAAGGATACAAGCCCACAAGCTCAGTGTGCAAGCCAATAGCATGCCAGGTAATCCTGGTCTCTGGGGACCTGATCTCTGACTAATTAACTGTGATCAGCAGAAGCCTTTTTTCAGGACCTGGCACTCTCAGTCTGTGGTGAGCACCTGCCAGGACTCATTGATCCTCCTGGGAACATGGAAAAAGCCTCTTGGAAACTTCACTATTAGAAAGGTTTTAAAAAAGAAAACACCAATACAAAAGTCAACAAAGCCTCAAAGTCATTCATTAGCTGGGAAAAGCACAACGATGTAGATTAGCCTTTCACAGGTCACATTGGGAAGTTTGAAGCCACAGCCTCTTGCAGCAGCCACAACTGCTACAGCTTGGCTTGTGCTTTATGGTGAGTTTTACTACCCACAATATAAAATGTGCACAAAGACTTAAGAGCAGATGGGAGCTCTCTGACACCAGGGCCTCTGCCACTAGCCCTGGTAAAGGTCCCTGTGGCTGCCCCATTTTAAACACCCCAAGATGGCTTAAAGTCTCTGCAAAGTATCTTAAATATGCTGGTCACATGCTATTTGTTTACGTTTTGGCCCACATACCATGCATTTACAAACCCAGAATTTGCATCTCAAATGCCCATTTACCATCTCTTATCTAAAGATAATTTTGAAATAAATAGGTTTACTTCTAGGATTTAAGCTTCCTCCTCTGAACTCAGAGGCTTTGACTCACGTGCGCAGCTCAGAAGAGTTTCATCAGTACAAGGGATACATGTTTTCACCTATGGCAGTATTTGATTACAACACACAAAGAAGCAATATTTTATACTGTCTCATTTATGCAAGGTGAAAACAAATGTATTCTGCTGGTGGTAACCTGCTGTGTTAGTCTTCCCTTATGAATGAGAAAGCTAAAATTACTTAGAAGTGTACCTGGTTCATGGGCTCCCTGAACTTATTTCTTGGCTTTCATTATCAAAGAGGTAAAGTGGAGAAAGTGAAACAGTTCAGAGAAGGTCATTTTGATGCTTTCTTTAATAACAATTCCTACCCTTTCTTTGGCTGTAACTGTAGTGGTTTTTGTTTTGGATAGAGGGGTGGCAACCAGTGGCTACAGATTTATCTTTTCTTGTCAAATGCAGACCATATTTTATTTCACAGAATGAACAAAAACATCTCTCAACAGTTTCTAGAGGCTGAGGGCTTCCCAATTTGAGGAAAGCATGGCAATTTCACAGGACATTTCAATCTAACTGCACATTTGGACTATTAATGTAGAAGTTAATGAAAACAAGGCCTAAAAAACAGGAATCATCAGCAAGTCATCATTTTAGATATTCTTGGATTGAATAATTTATTGTTTTCATCAGCCTGTTACCAGAAGAAAACACACTGTGGTACCCTTTAGACAACAAATACATTTTTCTCAGAAAATGAACATCTACAGAATCCCAGTGTAGGGAAAACTGAAAGGTAACCATTTGGAAAGGACAAGAGCAAAGTAAATTAAAAATTCATCAATTGGACAGAGAGTTTCATCTGACAGCTGTATTTGGTATTACTCCATTTCCTGATGCGTTTGAACTTGCCTTTTGAACTAACCAGAGAAGGTCATATGAAGTGCCAGCAGTAAAACCCACTGAAAATACAGTTCTGTGCTTTGCTTTCATATTATTCATCAGCTGATTGTAGCTTCTGAAAAAACACCTACATAGCTATTGATTACTTGGCCAATTTGTAGGCACATTTGGAACACGTAAAAGCCTAGAAGAGCAGGCACGTAAGAGTGTGTGTTTTCAGGTGGCCAAACCTTATTTCCATCTGTTCCTGCTATAGCTAAACCTAAGTTAACCAGCAGACACTATTTTTAACAGTGCCACAGATCAAAGCACGTGAAGGAGTTGATCCCTTTTTAGACTCCTGGCACAAAGTCTTAATTAATGACAGCCACTGGAAATAGAAAAAACCACTGGCAGTGATGGAATGGAGAAGAAGACAGGGAAACAGTGCTGAGAAATTACCAGGATATATTCTTGCATGTTACACATGGCAGCACTGTTATATCCAATGAGATCAAAAATCAACATGCTTTGGCACTTTATGTTAGCAGCCTATTTTAGCCATGTCAGATCAAGCTAAGAAATTATATCCTAGGATTTCCTACTGCAATTCCAATGCAGAGGCTGACACACATTCCTCAAGATATGGATTTTGCTGTATTTTCAAAAATATGATTAATTAATGGCTAATTAAGAACAGGATTGGCCAATTATTTTTTAATAGGTCCCAGTTGAATATAGAGAATATATTTCACAAGTAGTTCCCACCAGCACAGCACACCACCAGGGTGGAGTGAACTGTGTACCTACCCTGACTTTTTAAAGAGTCTATGGATAGAGACAGCAATAGACCAGGTTCTCTGTGGCCTATTTGAGAATAACTTCAATCTTGAGCCTTATGTTATCTTGATCAAGACAATAATGCTTTTTTTTTTCCAAAACCAACAAATTAATGGCTGCAAAACACCTTAGGCTTTCTAGTGCTGCAATTTGACTTAATTTAATTTATATTAAAGAGGAAAGTGTAACTTGATCTGGTGGACAATTTCTTTCTATTTCAGAGTATTTTGCATCTCTGCCAATGACAGAATGAAACAGTATGCCAGTGAATGATGTCCTTTTTCTTTTATTCACTTTGGCAATGTAGGTGGATTCAAGGGATGCTGAGAGCATGACTAGTAGGTTTCAGGTTTTATCTGCTACTCATGAGATGACTTTTTTTTTTTTTCAAGACAACAGGGAACACATGTTGATCTGAGTGTGTTAGGTATAGGGTGCATTGGAGCCTTTTTCTTGTGGCCTGGGGTATGCTTCAAACATACCTAAAGAGGCAGAAATAAGAAGAACAAAAGAAGGTTTGAAGGAATGATGAAGTGCCTCTGAATTTACTCAGTGAAATATGGACATTTTCTTCTCTTCAGCTGGAGCACAGTTTTGGACACCCCATGATGTGGTGAGATTGAGTTCTGCATGCTTTTAGCCAGCTTGGGGTGCCAAGGAAAGAGACATGCCACAGAACCTCTATTTGCCAAAAGAAAGGGAGTATCCCATTAATGTGTGTTTAGCAGCCATTTGTGAAACAATTAATTAGTCATTTTGACAGCAAACAACCAATATACATGCTTTTGCCAGGACACAGGTTTGGTTTTAAAAAAGTAGGGAAAGAAAACAGAAAAAGGTCCTTTCTCATGCTTAACTCCCTAGAAAGAATCAAGATATAAAAAAAAAAAAAATGGAGAGGGGGAGCTTTGCATATTCTGGTCTTCTCTGATTTCATCTGGTGTGTCTTTAAGAACAGCACTGCTGGAATGGGAGCTCTCTAACATGATTGATGGCTTCTCCTGTTATCTGCAAGTTGAAAATTCAGAAAGCGGGTATTTTTTCATAGGCCTCACTGCTTATTGGTACAAGAGTTATTTCCACTTTGCTGCAGAATTGATTTGCAACAGCAGCGTATGAGTTTGTATATTTTTCTCACCAGCCCGTCATGAAGTATCCCGCAGTAAACATCCAGTGGCATGATGGATTGTGGAAATAAGAGCCTCATGACTTTGTTTGCCATCAAAGACTGGGATAATTGTCATTAACTTCTGCAAGTAGTGGAGCATCTGCATCCTTGTTCTGGATAGCTGCATTTCACAAAGTATATTACGCACCAGATGTACAAAGCATATACCACCATGCTAATTTAATTTCCTTCCTAGCAGGAAGCCAGACACCTTCCTTCAGAGCAAGCTGTTTTATTCCTCAAGTAAAAGAACCCAAAGACAGGCTTCTGGGTTGCATGTTGAGCTATTCTGATTCACAAGGTGATGACAGACTCCTGATCTTTTCTGTGTTTCAATTCATCCTTTTGGAAAATGGGTACTGATGAAACCTGCCATAGGTTTTTGTAGGTTTTTTTATGTTTTGTAGGGTTTTTTTAAGTTATTATTAGTTTTGGTCTGTATTGGCATTGTAGGGTGCTTTTCTTTTAATTTTTTTTAATATGATTTAATGGATTTTAGTCTGTTTTGGCTTTGTGGGATTTTTTTGTGTGTAATTTGGTTTGGTTGTTTTGGGGTTTTTTTTTGGGGGGGGTTGTTTGTTTGTTTGAATATGGCTCATTATAGAGCATTTATTGATTTTTCATGAATATCACTGGAACCAGCACAGTACTTCTAACACTACAACAAGAACCATCACTCAATTTTATTTCTGTATTGACAATTCCTTGTTGGTCTTATCCAAACACCACCAGCAATGCATTTAAATATAAGATCAACATCAAACATGGATTTATGCAACAGGACATGAGTCTTGTCTTCTATGACCATGACAGTTTCTTTGCTGCTCAGGATGTTGGAGCATTAACATGAGAGGCAGTTAATCCAGAATAAGCTACAATTCTTTTCATACATCTCTGAATTCTTCTGCATTAATATATGTTTCAATTGCAGGGGTCTGTCTTGTTCTTTCTAACCCTTTATTGACAACAGAGTCAGATGGAAGGTATGAGTGGCCAGAGCACTGCTACTCGATCTTACCCCATGAGCAAACATGCTTGCACCTTGAAACAGCAGTCTGTAAGTCAATATACTGTTCAGTCCTCCTGCTTCAGTTGTTTGTGCCATTCCTTACAAGAATCCTTTTTTTTTTAAAGTGCAAATATAAAGAAAAACAGATTTCCACCCCATTCCTAAAGATGTGCCATGAATATGTATCTTTTTCTTTGGATGTGGCTCTGCACTGGCAACACAGGTATTTGAAGCCACTGGAGGGAGAAACACGGGGCTCATGAGGGTTAACAAGCTGTTCACCCACAGAACAATTTCTTCAGGTTAAGACTGAGACAAGGATGTGCCCTCACATTAATTTCAGTGGAATCTGGACTGTCAGAGAAGGAAGAAAACTCTTAGGTTAACTGTTATGACCCATGTTTTTGTATTTTCTGTGTATATAACAAAAATCATTAACCTGACATCTTTGACCAGCAGTAAGAAAATTTTATGTACTTGTCCATCCATCAATTCAGACAACCCAAGAGGCAAATTCTTTTTCTGTTACTTTGGTACTGGCACATCTGGCTTAAAGATTCCTCTACTCTTGCATAGGAATGTATTAAGTAAAAACACTCAATTCTCACACAAAACAGATGATACTTCTACAGAGAAAGATGGGGAGAGGAGAGGAAGCCCACTTGCCATGTCAGCAGTTCAAGAACTACATTCAATATGAGAAAGACTGACAAGAAATGCAGACTATCAGCTGAGGTGAATAAACAGATACCAAATGGAAGACTATGCAACCAAAAGAGCATGGATTTTGCTTAAGGCTTAGACAGGAATTCCAGCTTAGCAGAATTCCAGCTAAACACAGCAACTTAGTCCACCTATGTCTAGAGAAACAAGCAGACTGATCAATGTTCTGGCTACAAGTGACCTTTTTAGCTATTTAAATATGAACTTCTGTTCACATTTGTGTGCAAATTGTTTTTATAAAATAAAGAGATTTGTAATTTATTGAAAACAATCACAGAACTTTTGCATATCTCTCTCATCCTGTTACTCCCTGTAGCAGGTAGAGTCCTTTTTCAGCTTCACTGCAAATAAACTCCATTTGACAGACCAATGGAGATGAAGCCCCAAACTCCTCTTCATAGCTCTGATTAATGCTCTCCACTGCAGAAATCTCCCACATTTCACAAATACTGAGGAAAAGACACTTTTGGGAGAGTTTCATGCCTACTGAAATGAGTTCAGCCAGGAGAAAGAAACTACAAGGCAGAGTGCCCAACACAGGCACAGGGACCATAACTAAGCTGAATTGCACTTACAAGCAATGTTTAGCTCAAAAAAAGTATGAAAAGAACAAAGCAAGGGAGAAATAGGAGGGTTTTTTTTTCACAGCCTGTTCATTAACAAAATCATATTTAACAAATTAACAAAATAATGTTAATTTCTGTGCATTCTGCCACAAAAATTGAGTCATAAACCAAAGCCATCTCTTTGGCTGTAGCCTCTGAACCAACACAGTTTATAACCTTAAACAAACACTGTCCAGAAACTATCATATACAAAAAAAGAAACTCAACAGAAACATTTCTATGAAGGCAGTCATGCAGAAAAAAACACCCTTCTACCCACATCAGGACCTTGTTTAGTTAATTTTAAGCATTTGCAAGTCTTTGAGTATATAGACATCCCATTAACTGTATTTTAACTGTGTCCCTAGCCCATCCTAAAACTCTGACCATGCCCAATAAGCTTCCCTGTAGAAGGCACAGAAAACCCCCATAGACCGGAATAAAAAGCTGGCAGCCTAAGATTGCATGCATCATCACAGCATCAGCAGCTGCTTCCTCATTCAGATGCAAAGCAGTAAATCTAGGAAAGCTGCTGCACACATATCATGTGCAGGGGAGGAAACAGGAAAGAACAGAAGACTTGGCATGAAAAATGAGATGCTGACCAGCAGAAAGTTCCTGTCCACCTAAGAAAGCTTCAGCAGTGCAATAACTGCTTTCCATTTTGAGGAATTTAGTAGTACTTGAGCAGCTCAGCCCTCCTAAGTTGTTCTGGTTGTACTCAAATCTGTCCACATCACAACACAGCCCCAAGCATGCAGCACGTTATAATATTTACAGACATTTTGATGCAACTGAAGAGAAGTGGCTGTCAGAATAGCTGGAAAGTTTTCTGCAGGTGCTTTTACAAGCAAAACTTTAAAAAGCTTTCATTCAAGGAAAGTTACATCCTCTTTTTACTCAAAAATCTGGCGTAAGACCGTAGACCACCTGAGGTGCTCAGCTGAGTAGGAGAAATTTTAACTTCTTCTCTTACTGTAGCTACTTAATAAGGGTAGAGATAAAACATGGAGATCAGTGGCAGAACAGGAGCAAACAGACAGAGGCACCATTGTGTATTTCTTTTCTGTGGGATTAGTGAGATTGCCTGAATTGAAAAGCTAATTAAAAATTCCCTATCTATTGAAATATCAAGACAAAAAGTTCTCTATTTTGGGAGCTGATTTTAAAAAAAGCAGTTCTATTATCTTTTCTGTTGGATTAAGTGTATCTCCATCAGACACCTCACTAGCATTCTGAATGCTTCTGAAACAGCCCCATTCCTATCCTGTGCAAACCAGCCCTAGCATGTGCAGCCACACCAAGGTAAGCTTATAAATGGAGTGTGACTATTGCCAGCGACGAGGACACCCTGTACTTCTGATCATATTTTGTGTATTCATTCTATATCCTTCCAGATAATTCTATTTTTGCAAATGAGAAATGCAGAGGCTTGCTCAGAACTCTGAAGGGCAGGTGATGAAGACAAAAAGTACAACCCAGGTGAAGAGAAGCAAGGTATTGAAGGCAAGCATCTGATCAAGGAATACAAGAGTAGATCTCAGAGTTAATGCAGAGCATTGGCTTTTATGGCTTAGCCTGAGACTTGTGATGATCCTTCCTTTGAAGTCACTATCAATGGGGTAATGGAAACCTTTTTAACCCTAAAAAAAAAAATCCCTAGAATCACACGGGAATTCTAGTAGTCTAAAAGAGCTTCTCCTCTACAGCAGGTTTTCCTTTCATTCAAGCTTGAGGCTGAGTAACACCAAACAGTCTGTGATAGCTGCAACACACAGAACTCTACCTAGCACGGCTGCTATCCCTGTTACCCACCTGCATCCCATGGGACACCATCCTTCCACAAAGGAATTATCCCTTTTCATGTTACCTCTGGGAAAAACCAGGTTACAGAAAGTTTACAGCTTCATGGAGGAGCTGATAGGAAAAACCCATATGTTTTATCATGTGCTTAATTTTTACAGTAGAGAGTCGCATTGGTTTAATTTTTAAGAGATAATTCACTTTTTAGAGATTTGCACCATCCTGGATGATAGAAGAGCAGCCATTTTGGAAAGGGTGTTTCAAAGCCTAAGACAGTGCTAGAACATCCCAAAATTTACATTTCACACTTGCAAGTGGAGCACCAGTTCCCAGTCCAGGCCATGCACTTCTAACATATACCAGGCTACAAATGTCATGCCATGGCTAGAGTCACAAATTCCCTTCCTACTCACTGCTTGCAGAATAAAAGTGGTAGGAGACTAGTTAAAAGTGTTGCTTTGGTTGATAAAAGTCACACGCACTGAAAATCTCTCCTAGTTTAGTCAGTGCCTCCAAGGAACAAAGGGCAAAACAGACCCTTCCCAAAAAAGTATCAAGCTATTCCTACAATAAATCCCACTAACAAACCCCCAAGACCTCAAAGCAGCTTGATGACAATGCTATGGCAAGAAGCCTCCTCACAGTGCTAAACCTAAGATGAAAACTTACTACATTTTTACCCAGATGTGTGAAGAGCTTGGCATACTACAATTCTGTTAAGATGAAGCTTTAATTCCATTGTCCTTTCAAACATTCCCACACCTCTTTGGTGTATGCTGTTCCAGTGACATATGTCTTTTCCAGATGTTAACATTTTACCAGCCTTTTTTTTATCAGGCCCATTTACACTAAACGTACTATAAATTCTCCCTCACTTCATATACTATATCATATAAGACACCCTGATAAACATGCAGATCCAGATATATGAAGGCTAGTAAATATAATAGGAGATTTAGCATGCTACTTGTACAGATACACTGTTATTCTAATCTTGTGATTAATATGGACTGGCACTACTGTACAGATTTATCTTTGACCATATGCTCTTTAATTGTCATTGCTTCCCCCAGTTTGCCCCCTTGCACATCTGCAGTGTGTGTGTGCTGAACGCTCTCTCCTTTTTCCTCAGCAAGATGGGAGAACAATTTCTCAGCTGGACACAGTGATGAAGAGAGAATTCTAGCAGCTTTGTCTCCAAGGAGCAATTAAAGTTAAATAAAGTTTTTTTTTTTAAACTGAACAAACAGAGGGTGGGAGGGAGGAAATTCACTGTCACTGATGTTCTTCATCTGCCCAAGCTCAAATTAGCTGGAATATTGTTTAATTGTGAGCTGCTAATGTGCTGCTTCTAACAGCCAGCTGTTGCTGGAGCAAATGGACCCAGGGAAAACACTTCCAAGTCCAAGAGCATATGAGCTTGCAGAGAATGTGAAAACACTACCATAGCTCTTACAGGGACAGGTCTTACAGATTTAAGAGCCTTTTGACTGTAAAACTTGTCTAAGATATAATTCAGCAGAGACTTTGATTCATTTTGAAAAGATTTACACTATGGTTTTAAATGAAGACCAAGTTCAATGTCTTTCTACCATTACCACAGAACAGCTTCTCTAAGCTATTTCTCCCCTTTGTGAACTTTAAAACTTAAGTTCAATAATATTTTTTCTCTGGCCTGAATTAAATATAAAATATGTATTTGTGAAGCAATTTTCAAACAAGCTCCAGATTATTGCAATAGGTACCTTTTAAAAATATTTTTTCATCTAAAGAAAAGAAGTTTGGAAAGGTAAAAAATTAAACACATTTATCTATTTTCTTCTATTTCTAATTAGTCACAGTTTTATAAAACCTTTCCTAAATGAGACTTCTCAGTGATGAGTGCCATAATTTTCTATGCAAATAAGATTAATAAATTAAAGAAATTTTCCTGCATATAAATGAGGAAGCAGTCAATTTATGTGCCTAATAATAACTTTATGCTTCTCTGTGTGGACTTTGCTAGGAATGTTTTTCATGCAGACAGATTGACAAAAAAAAAGGCCAGTTAAAAAAAAAAGGTAAAAGATTTTACATCTGCCATTAAACTATTTATAAACTTGCTTTACAAAGGATCTTTTTATATGGTCCCTAGTAGGAAGGGAGGGGAAGCTCAAGTCCCAGCCTTGCACATGTCTACACTGCAGCGTGCCACAGCAGCAGATCCCTCAGTTTGTTGGGAGACAAGACCAGGATGGGCAGTGGGCCACTGCATCCTGGCTGTCTCCAGGCCTCATCAGCTAGCTTGAGCAGGTTCACCTGAGCTTCACTCTCTCCACCTAACAGGAGTCTGAGCAAACAAAATTTCAATAACAAGCCAGCTTGTGTAGGAGCCCATCCTCCCACTCTCTGATACTTTTTCATTCAAAAATGGCAAAAGCATGTTTGGCAGCTCGTTTCTCTAGAAGGGCAAAGACAATTCTGTTTCTTCAGGAGTGAAGTGAAACCTTTCCCTCATGGTCTGACACAAATCAGCAAGCACAGAGCATGGATCAGGTTCCAACCTGACAGTCCAGAGCCTCATCTGACTTCCAGTGTTGCATCATAGATTCCAAGCACCCCAAGTCTGTTGATATGACCAGAGAATCTGGAAATATTTTTCTCAAAAGTATGAGAAAAGAACCAACTTCTGCAACAAATTCTGTCTACAAACAGTCTTCAAGATGTTTGGGATGAGCTAACTCTAATAGAGAGCATGCTTGTCTCATGAACAGAGGATTTGTCGCACTCGGTGCTTCCTGAACTGCTCCAGTTTCAATCCTGTTTACACCAGTTACACTTTCCTGCAAAATATTCATTGCTCTTTCCCCAGAAATCAGAGAGTAGGGTGGAAGATAGGCCAAGCACTATGCTTGGACTGGTGAATGTCTCTGCTGGAAGATGTTCAATTGCAGAAGACCCATTTGGCATCAATGACATATGGATTAATAGCCTGCCTCTTCCCCACCACTCTCTTTAATATCCTGTCCTTTATGAGTGACTTTCAGACTCACTTTATGTTACCACTTGAAGTTCAACAAGGCCAAGTTCAAGGTTGTGCACCTGGGTCAGGGCAATCCCAAGCACAAGCAGAGGCTGGACAGCAAAGGGATTGAGAGCAGTCCTGAGAAGAAGGACTGGGGGTATTGGTGGGTGAGAAGTATGACCCAGAAATGTGCACTGGCAGCTGAGAAACCAGAGATTTATCAAAATCAGCATGGGCAGCAGGTGTAATATTTTGATACTGTTCAAGTAAAATAAAGAAATTGCTGTTGTGTGATAAGCAGCAGCCCCACAACAGTGGGAATAAAGGCCTAGAAATATGCAGTGCAGGAACACCCAAAGCTTCAAGCTCCTCAGCTCAGCATAGAGTCTTTCACCCAGGAAATTATTTTCCAAATATAAGTCCAGTACTTAAGGAATTCCACACATCTGCTTCTTTTTTTTTTTTTTTTTGCAATAGGACAGAATATTGGTGAATTTTATTTCTGTAAATTCATCAGCTTCACGTAACAGGCACAGTGAGAAAATGCAAGTAAGAGCAATTTTTTGTTCAAACCACAACTAAAGTCTGAGAATACTCACTGCAAAAGTATTTATAAGTTATATACATATGTATATGTTATAGCTTTAAAAAAAAGCTACAGACTTTCTAATCTCTTTCAACTCGGTTCATATCAAGGAACTTACTGCTTCAATCTCTACAGGTGTTCTTTCACCTATGAAAGTTACTTTGTCAAAGTTGCTGACTTAGATTTCAGTTTAGAGGTTCAATTAGTCACCAGTTGCCTTTGCACAAATACAACTTACATTTTAGTACCAGTTAAAGCCAATGAAGTCTGCCTGGGGAAACACAACATGTCCTCCCTGCCTTTCACCCTAATCTTTCTTTAACTGCTTGTTCTGAGAGAAATGTATGACAAACATGCTATTACACTTCTTAGATATTCATTTTCCTCAGCTGTAAGTGCCAACAATAAGACACAAATACCAGAAGCATCTCTGATATTTTGATGGTATCTACCAGATTGCTTGGTTAGGACTCTTCACTGCTTTATAAGTCAATAAAGATGAGCTGATGGAGATATTCATCACAAGCAGGCACCCAGACCATGAAATAGGAGCAGAGACAACCTCAGTTATGCATGAACAAATGATGAAAGGGCACAGACAGTTAAAACAGACAGGGGACAGTGACAGAAAACTTACTTGATTGTTTTAATTTCCTAGACATTGTGAGGTCTTTAAACTTCATATGCTCCAGCATTCGTCTGAAGCCATTATCTCATACAGAGCTCTCACCTCTGTGCAAGCCAAAGAGATTCTGATACAAAAATAGTGAGATCTAATCAGAGTTTATTGCTTCTGGTATAAGCACTGCCATAGGGGTTTTTATCTTTTTTATTAAATTTACAAACTTGAGCATCCATTTTTGGGATGAAAAGGTGATTCCTGCAGCTTGTGCAGAGTCCTAGGCTGGATTTCTCATACAATAAAAACCTTTTCTTGTAATTTGTTGGAAAAAATACATGACTTTTCATTACTGAAGCAGGACAAGTTAACTTTTCCTCAGATTATATTCATAATTACTAATCTCTTTATATAGGAGGGGGAAAGTCCCTACACCTGGACCTCTAGCTACAGCTTCACTGCAATTGTACAGAGCAATCTTATCACTCTCCTAGGGGACAGAACTAGGATTGCCTACAGAGGGGGAAACTGAAATTTAGAGAAATTAATTTGGCAGCACTTAATCACAAATGCCCCATATTATTTAATAAGCACTGCTGTATGTGATTCAGTTGTTCCTCAGGGCACTTCCATGCAAACACAGTTCAAACTTAGTTCAGGAGAACATCTTTTGATTTACACCTGCGTAGCAAAGCATCAGATTTTCTGACTGGATTGTTTCAAAATGCCAGGTCCAGTCCAGGAACCACGTGTTGGTTATTTTAATAGTATAATTTGTACTAGCATTGAGAAAAATAAAAATTATTTTCTTTTTCTTTATAGACTGAAAAACACAAGAACATCCCATCTTCATAATAATAGCTAAGGAGCCTAGAAGTCTTTTTGTGGAGATTTTTTAGATGTTACCTGAGCTCCCCAATTTTAATTTGATTAAATTGCACATAATTCCCACTAAGTCAGAAGTAAGACAGGTCAGAAAAATAGCAATAATTTTTCCTAATTTGTACGTGTTTATTCTGACTTGTATCACCAATTTTCAGCCTTTTCTGTTTACGGAGAAAAGTCTGTATCGCTGCCCAACTCCTTCATTTTGCAATCACAATACTTAAGGAAAAAAATTCACATATTAATGTTAATAGCAGTAACAGCTACAACAATAAATCACAAGGTTTTCTATTTGACCTAGGAGGTTTGGACCTGTAAGGCAGACATTTGCAGCAAATTTCTTAATTCCTGCAGTCTTCCAAATTAATAAAGTTATTCTTTTAAATAAGGAAGTTAGCAACAAAATGAAATGGAAATAAATTATTGGTTTGTTTTGTCTTTTTAAATTAAAATTTAACTGTTTTATTGAGGCCTTACAGAGAAACGCTAAGTAGCACAAGTTGGCAGTGACATATCAAGGTAAAATAATGGCAAAATATCATTACATTGCCATCTGGTGACAGCAAAATGGTTTCTTGAAATAGCCTGACAATATCAGCTCTACTCCTTTGAGAGGTATACACATACCCATACTGTTCCAACAGCCATTTAAACAGGACTGTGTTCACAGCTGAGCATGTCTGCAGGGATAACTTCCTCCTAGAAATCTTCTCTTTGGTCACTGTACATCACTTCTTTGCGTGCTCGCCCAGTGTTCCTCAAGTGCTAGCACTACAAATCCTTTGAGGCAAAAATGACTCACTTTTTTATATATACACATATAGATACATTTATATGCACACAGGTGTGATATATGGCATGTGTGTATACATACAAGACATCCCCTTGTTTTCATTAATGTGATGATTGACTAGCACCACAGAAACCTGGACTCAATCCCTCCGTATTTTACATGGGAAGCAGAGGCTCGCAGGGGATCTGAGCCTTACATCCAGGAGCAGTAGCCACTTTCCAGCTCAGATGGCCATGTGAGATGGTACCCACCACTAGCCTGATCAGTCAGGTAGGAAGCTCAAGTGTGATGTGAGGTACATCAACAATCTTTGCTGTGTGCTTAGCACCGCATCCTGGGTCCCATTCCAAAGGCCACCAGTGGGAGCCTCTTTGGGCACTGGGTCTGGTCTTTCTCAAGCCCTTTGAATTCAGCCTTCCTACCCATACAGACACAACTGAAATCACAGTGTTTCCTTGCAGCAGGCCCCTAGAGAAATTTAAACCTCTCACCCAAACCCAGACAAATAAAAAACTCAAACCTCGGTGATAACTCAGTGATAACTCAAACCTCAGTGATAATTAAGGTTTCTCCAAAGTGGCTGTCATCCCCTAATGTGTATTTAGACAAGTAGCAAAAGCCCAGATGCATTATGGGATGGTAAGACTCACCTTGGAGGGACTTAATGCTTAATTAAAAGGACGAACACTGCAATAAATACACTAATGAGATAAAATCAGACTAATTCCTAAATCTTATGGAGCCAAAGTGTCAGTCTGAGTTTTAATTAATAGAGTCTTATATGGGTTTCTCAGAAATAATAAAACATTGAATTAATAAATCACATCTGAAATTTGTCACAAATTTCTTTCAAATACTACAGATTTTTTTATTTAGGATTCCATAGGTTCCACAATTCCAAAGATGACTAGTCCTTTTTTAGTGCTACTGCAATACTTTTAAATTATAAAATTGTTTTCTTGCTAGTTTAGCCCAACATTTTACATGAATGTTTACCAACACTCCTTTTTCTCCCCTTCCTCTTTTCTTTCCTTGATCCCTGACAAATACTGAGCCAGTCCATTAGCACTCAAACATTAAACTACACACAGTCCAGAGCTCACAATATTTCCCTTGGCAATTTGTTATTTTTTATCTTCATGAACATAAACCCCACAAACCCAAGAAATTATTCTTGCTTTCCAGCTCAAGGGTGAACTGTGTTTGGTGGAACACACCACAGTGTGCCTTTCTGCTGCGGTCATGACTGAAACCCAGCCAAGTCAACAGATCATCTTCCCACCAGCTCCAGTGGGTTTAGAATAAACCGGTTGGCTCACAAAATTAGTTTGTGGACATTTCTGTGCAGCTCCTTGTCTTATTTGCTGGTAAAACTGACCCAGTAATACATTGTTTTCAGCCCTTGCATATGGTACTGGGGATCAGGTCAGTTGTCCTGCATCAACTTTGTTATTTTTTTCCATAGTTTTTCTGTTGTTTCCTGCATTTCATGATGCTCTGAGGAGATCTCTGAGATGGCTGTTACCCATGGGCTGAAGGCTCAGCTCATCTTTCTCAGGCAGGGACTGTTTATGCCATTAAACATGGAAATTAAGCCCAGCAGGTGCACCAGAGCATGCACCCCAAGCAGGCAAGGAGGATGCCAAGGGCTCTGGACCCCCAGTGTCACTCCATGTCCCTAACATTAGGCTTTGTCACCCTCTAGTGGGCTACGTACAGAGCTTTACCATCCCATCGGTGACATCCTGCACCGAGACCTCTGAAGAGCCTTTACTTCGGGAGTCAGAGTTTTCAGTTTCACTGACCACAGATGACTCAAGCTCCTGGCACTTGCAAGTCTCCTCTATTTTCTTTTCTCAAAGAAAAAAAACACATGAACATACACAAAATACCCCAACCAAAAAAAAGGAGCCAAACAAACCCCAAATAAACACAACCCCCCCAAACAAGGATACTCCCAAAAAAGCATAGCCTTCAAACTGTCCATGAAGCAGCAATGAAGAAACATTAAAATTATGTCAATGTACACTGGTGGAACGTACGAGAGTATGTCCACATTAAGCTTTTATGTATGCATTTATGCATTATACATGTACTACTCAGCAAATCTATATTAATTTGTAAAAGAGAGAAATTAATATTAATATACACATTACACATCTTAAGCAGATTTTGACCTGCTTTTTGCCTATTGGCACACAAAATGTACTGCCCTGCTCATAACTCGATGCCCCAAAATGCAGTAAAGGGCTAGGACACGATGAACACCGTGAAGGAGAATACAAACAAGGTTTTGTCTCCTAAAATAAATGCATCTGCAGCATTCCCCAAATAATTTTCTCATTTTTAAAGTATTTTTTTTAATTCTTGTCTACTGGCACATTATGGCTGTACATTTTAAAGTACAGATTTGGGTCCAAACCCACCATGAGTATCTAAGCACAATGAGAAACCTTTTCCTTTTTGTCTTTTGTGTGTGTAGGTGGAAAGGCCTTATATTTTAGGGGCAACTTTTTTAGATAAGAATACCTTGCTGAAACACCTCCAGCTATTACAAAGGCAACATTTTCTGACTGTCTTACTTCTTTTCCACAGCCAGTGAGCAGTGAGCACTGAGACAGGGTTTAGTTATACAGTTCTTTCTAGCACACCAGGACTGATTTTTTCACCCCTGTTTTCCCAGACCAATACTAACATGTACTGCCAAGAAAATTGGCAGTAAAAACACAAAGCCTTTTTACCTTGGAAGTGCAAGAATAAAATAAAAAAAAAAAAGTTGATAAGTGGAGTCTATTAACATCATTTCAAGATTAGCAGATGAACCAAAGCCAGAAGCTTTCCATTTAAAATGTGCCTTCCTGATTCACAAAATTAGGCTTTATTTTCTGGTCCTGTTTCACACTTTTATATACTTGCAATAAAACAGCAACTGGAAGCTCCATTTATGGATTGCATCCGCAAGCTGCCAACACAAAATAATCATCTGTGCCTTGAAGGTGAAGAACTTGTGACCTAACAAAACCTAACTTCCCTCTTTCATGATGGCAGAGATCCCATGAATTAAGAGGAAATTTCACATTTCCACTGCACATCTTCTAGACCCTTTCTCAGCCAAGGCGCAGAATGGATGAGCCACAAAGGAACAGTAGTGTGGAAAGATGCCCCTGTTCCCTCCAGCCTCCTGCCATCCCTCCATGTGACATGGCAGCCCTTGCCCCTGGCTGTCAATGCAAGGCAGACACAGTGTTTGACTTTATAACACCACAGCCAAATCAAATGCACAGCCACTGCTTCCTCAGATGTCTATATTTCATTTAAACTGGGATAAAGCAAAGAAACTGGAATATTGTCTCATCATGCATTCTAAATCAGGCAGGGTAGAAAATAATGGGGAGTTAATCAGATCACTGAAACTCTAATTCACTTGCTATTGATCAGGCAGATTCCTAATGGGACAGCAGACCAATTTCAAATTACAGTAAGCTGACTTATCCTGGAATACCAATGACCAGCTCCCGAGAGGAGCTGGGACAGACCATTGGCTCTCCTCTTCTTATGGCACATGCTTGATGGAATGCATCAATGTATAATATGATGTGGCATTTGGCTAATTAATGGGAGATTGATGAAAGGTGCAGTTTTGAAGGCAGAAGTCCCACTTGAATAAATGTGGGATGAAAGTCCCAGCAGGGATAAAGTACACAGAGCCTTAGAAACAATTATTAAAAAAAGGAATATGGGAGCTAATGGAAGGTAATGCAATTAAACCAGCCTTTTTGTTATCTTAATTAGAGGCTTCATCACTGAAAGCTAATATATGGTGCATTTAACTCTTCACTGGCTTTATTTACAATTTATTTAGAAAACACTTTGAATTATGACCATGGTGTCAAAGACACTCTGTTCTGAAGGGGAAGCCTACAAGCAGAGGGAGCCAGGGAAGAGTTACCATCATTTACATTGTGCTTTCAGGTCAGAAATCCTTCCTTGACAAATTGTTCTTGATTAAATCCTGCTGTCTTTATCCAGTGACAGGATTAAAGGTCTGCACTTGTGGTGGTTTCTTCTGCTTGCTGGAGTTACTGGGGAAAATGTACCTCAGTTGCTCTTCAGAGCAAAGGATGGGGCCAAGTAGGGTTCCATACAGTGATTTTCTGAACACATCCATATAAAAGTTCATTAATCTGGGTGATGACACCTTACAGCCTCCCGGCTTTTACCATGTAAGAGCCTATCTCTTGTCATGTGCTGCACAAGCTCTGTGTCACCCCAGGTATGACTGGCAGTACTTCCAGAGAAGGGGTTGTCCTTCCTGTCCTCACAAAAAACAAAACAAAACAAAAATCAAAACAAAAACAAAAAAACCAACCAAACAAACAAAAAAACCCAACCAAACAAAAAAACACCAAAACCCCAAGACGGAAGTAATCCAAGCTGGAACTCTGCCAGGCTTCTAACACAGAGGGCTATCTAGAGACAGTGTGTATTCTCTTCTGGAATGGAATTTAGCTTGCTGATCTACTCTGGGTGCACAGATAGAAGTGTTAATGTGAAAAACATGTGTTTATGTGCATATTTTTAAATATACATACACACACACAGACCACTCAAGATGTAGCAGCACAATGTACTGTGCTTCTTTGTGATGAACTTGATGGTTACAATTAATTTTCTTATTTTAATTCCACATTTTCATTTGTTTACAGTCACCTCTAAACTGACAGAGATTAAGTATTTTATGAGATTAAATTTTTATGGCTTGCCCTAAAACTGGTAGAATCAAAGGAAAAAAACCTGAGTCTTCTCTAGAACTGAAGTCTGCCTAAAGGAAACCAAAACAAACACCCTTCTGGAGGGGTTACTGAACCCCTTCCTCTTGAAATTGTGCGGTAATCCCATATCTCGTTGATGGGGCACAACAAGAATCTGCCTGTTTTCTCCTGACCCAGTTATATGATGGGTTTCCAGCTCTCATTCCAAAATGAGTCCAAAAGTACCTAGGCAGAATAGTTATATCATAAAGGCATTTATTTTCTGGAGCATAAGAACCCAGAGAGTGTAGGAGTTGGCCATAGTGATGGGTGCAATGACAGAGCTGGAGGATCACTGAGATACCTCAGAGAAAATCAGAGCTCCCACAGCCTTCCTGTTCCCATCTGCTGCTTTGGCCAATACCCTTCTCCAACACCTCCTAATAGCAACCTCCCCTAACGAGGTGCTAATGAATTGTTAAAATCTGGTCCTTAAAGACACTGCAAGTCTAGGATTATCTGGGATCCAATTGCCTGCAGTTTAGTTCTGAAAAACTATGTGAGAGAGAAAGGCTGCTGTCACAGCACAGACACAAAGGGCAGAGGTCCAGCTGTGCTGAAGCAGGTTTTCATGGAGGCACAGGCATGAGAGACTTCCCGGCCCCGAGAATAGCTCTGATTGCTTTTGGCATCGTGTTTGATGCCAGGTTTCCCCAAGTAGAGGAACTGTGAAGCAAAAATAATGGGTCAGTTGTACTCAGAGTAGTACGTCGTAATAAATCCATTTGTGGAATTACGATGCTGGCAAGTCATTAACAAACAGCAGCTTCCACTTAACCTAACACACAACAAGACCTCATACCAAATTACCATCAACATACTTGCTGTTTACATAAATCACTTCCTTCAGTGCATTTCCTATGTCTTTTTAAGCTATCCAGATAAAATTCTCCCTACAGTCCAACACCAGCAACCCACTGGCAGTGGCACACTCCAAGGGCACAACCTCAAAAAAGGCAAAGATAGAAACGTCCACTTGATCCAACTTGACCTTCTCTTTGGTTATGCTGCTACCTGACAACTACCCTGAGCATAACATGGAAGACAGCACTCGGAATGCTTCAGGTGTAAGAAAGGAAATAGTCCTAGAAGCTATCTTACAGGACAAAACCCTTCAGTTTACAGAGGAAAAAATATAAGGAACATCACTTCTGCACTCACATCCAGCCTAACATGAAGGATTCATATGGTTTTCCCCTGGGGTGAGATTTGACTCTGACTTTTCGCCAGAGGTTTTCACTCAGAATTCAGGGTTAGAAATTGCCATTTGAAAGAGGATGATAAAGTTCTTTGCTTCGAATTACCCACTTTTTTAAAAAAAGGTGCTACTCATTTCCACTGTATTTTTCAAGATTTTTACTTTGTATTTCCTTCTCTCCTTCCATCCCCTGTATTATTTGCTGAACTTCTCAAGTAATTTATTAAGATACATGAAGGCATATGCATTTGGTGACAGTTTTTCCATAAAATATTAGAGAGCTGCATTCAGAACTGCTCAGCAATACAAATACTTTCTACTTGCAGCCAGAGCACCAGGGTGAATGGAACTATGCAAATGCTACAATTTCTAAAATAACCGACCATTAATGAAACAAATTTCCAAAAGCTCTGCTCCAAAGAGGTTGAGACACAAAATGTTCCTGAAGCCTCTTGTCTAGCTAGGTTTGAGGTAGAGAAACATCCAGCTACAGACACCAGGACTATTTCTTTGCCTGGATTCAGACAATCAAATATGTCAGAAGTTTTGCATACATACTCAAAAAGGAAAGACAACATTAAGGCATGTACAAGACAGGCATTCCCTTTGCAGTTGTTTTCAAACCTCATGGAGTTCTTCATGGAAAACTGGAATTATTTTAAAAGGAATGACAGCAAAGCAAGAAATTGTTAACAACGTAACGTGGCACTTATTTTTGGAGTTCCATTTATTCCCTGCCAGCTCAGTACAAATTATCCATCACCACTGGCTGTTTCACTACTTGGAGCAGACAGTCACAAGCCCCAAAACACCTCTGATTTACCAGAGAGGATTCAGAAATAAAAATAGCAAGACATGCACATAGAAGGGCTGTCCTCTGGCTCTTTTTGCTAGCTTTGTTATAAAGGAACAGATCCTACCAAAACAAACATCTCCACCCACCCCTTAGCAGGAAAAGTAAAAAAAAAAATTCTTTACTGAAGAGTGGACTTTTCCTACAGTAAGAGTGACATTTTAGTCTGGAATTGATGGGCTACAAGAAAGGTTGAAGAGAATGCCACTGCATTTAGAGGGTTTCACAGCATCCTCATGAACTTAACTGAGGATATTGATCGCTCTGCTCCAGGAAGCCCTGGTGGACATACAGTGTTAGACTTCAGCTGATGCTGACTCCTTTTTGTAAAGCTACATATATCAGCTAAAATTGTTATTCAGACATGCTTTAGCAAGGCAGAGGTATTTTCAAAACTGCATAACCACAGATAATACCCAGAATTTCACCTAGCACTGGTCAGTGCTAATGAGGAAAAATACCAGACTACTGCAGTTGGCCATCTGCTGCTCATAATCATGACTAAAACCAACAAGGAACAAAAGGAATAAACATTTCAGTCTGGGAGACAACATGAAGGGTTATTTTCCCTTTGTCACAAACTCATCTATGTAGAAAAGGAAGCATTTTAATGTTTTACAAAGCCATGCAAGTACAGGGTTTCCAAGTTGCCCCTGAATTTAAAACCTAGGTATTTTTCCTGGGTGAAGCCTAGTGGTGTTTCATAGGACCAACCATCCACAATAACTCGAATGGTCTCAAGTGACCCACAGATTAAATTTATCATAATGTCAACCAGCAATACTCAAATTACTTATCTAAACTGGGGGAAGGGGAAAGCATTAAGAAAGCTTTCCCTTCCTTCCATCCTGCCCATCACACAGGGAGCAGGTATGAGACAATTATCTGATTTGATCTTGTCACATCTCAGTGACTAGTTCACTCACTGGTTTTGCAGTTACACAACACTGAAACCTTCTCTGCAGGAAGGAAGCGACTGTTCCCATAAGGGTCTTGAACACAAAGATCATGGTTTACGCAGATTATACACAGCCAAGTGAAGCTTTAATAAGACCTTCTATGAATGAGACATCAGGAGTCAAAAAGGAGTAGCAACAAGCTTCCAAATCATATCCTTGATTGGGAAAGGGAGTTATTTTTGTGGAAAAGTTCATGTTTTATATCCTGTGAGAGCACAGCTTTGGTGGCAGGGGATATGAGGCAATGTTGTGCTCTTTCTTGGATACTTTGTGTCGCTCTCTGTTTTGTGACATATTGCATTCCAGCCTTTGATCTGTTCCATTCTATGCACCAAGCAGCCAGATAGTTGATCCTACTTTTATTTCATCCACTGTTTATATGCTATCTTATGAAAAGGTGCTTGTGGGACAACAAATTGACTTTGATTTCAAACCTCTCTAGGGTCTAACCATGCTGCAGCGTGTGACCAACTTTCAGATTTTTAAAACAAACCCCACTATTTTATCTTAAGAGTGGTGTTTGGCATTTTCCCATATTACATGACTGCAGAAACTGCAATATCTAAGATGCTTACCCGGAATTGGGGCAAGAGCAAACTTCAGCGAAGTGCCACCTATCAGATAAAAAGACAGAAAGAAAAGCAATTCCATTTTCAAGAAATCTGTAACTTTACTTGAAATTCCTGAGCACTTGGCATCCCTCACCATCCCCTGCCTCATTTTAAGTCAGCCTATGCTTTCCATCATCTGTCTTCATCTGTCATCTTGATGCAACAAATATGTATCCTTGCAACTAAATGCTTCAGTAGGACAGATTTCCAAGCTTGTACTTAACTACCCAAATTTATCTATGCCTCTTGGATCATTTTATGTAAACAGATGACGGAAGAAATATTACTTTCTCCCCACTTAGGCTAAGCACATTATACTGCAACAACAGAGTCCTGAGTGTAGCAGATGTATGTCAGCTCAAAAATACACAGATATAACAATTGCCACTGCCTCTCACTACCTACATCTAGGCATACTCCCATCCAAGTATTGATTTCCACAATTTCTCCAAGGAATGCCAAAAATAATAAACAAAAAATAAATCAAAAGCAAAAGCCTCTTTCCATTATGTATTAAATATCCTTCCATGAAGTTAGAACAAATAGGAGATGTATATAGAGTGCAATGGAGACATAAATCTAGTGTCGTAGTAATCGATTTCTGCCTTGTTCTTTTATTTCCAGTAAATAATGATCTCCAGATCTTTCATGGTGGAACTACTGTAAAGTCTGTTAAGGGAACACAGGCAGTGTTTCATCTTTGATATAACCAACAATAACACCACTCTAAAATCATTATACTCACTTATTTCCTGTAGCACACTGGTAACGACATTTAGCAGGATCAAAGGAAATTTATAGAGGGTATCCCCTCCACTAACCTCCATCTAATCATGTATATGATCAATAACACATTTTGTATTGTTCAGCAGTGTGCAGAAGGTACAGATTTCTGCACAAAATGATGTGGCTGTACGTTTCTAGCCATTCTTCAGCATTCTTAAGAACACTACAAGTGGCAGTCATGCCTGGTTGGGTCAATTAATTATATTTAGAGATACTTTTTCTACGCAAATTAAAAGCAGAAGAAACTTCCCTAACCAGTCTTATTTTCACAAAAAATGCACAATTGTTTGTTGCTAGTGCTGTGCAAAACCTTCAAGTCCTTTTCTGCATTCAGTCTGAAATAGGATTTTTGATTTGGTGTATGATCAAATGAGGCTATCAAGTTATAAACCACTAATGAATTAATTAAACAGCAACCATGGGCTACTATTTATATCCTTCAAAAGAAACCGAAAACTCCAACACAAAAAGAAGCAACCTACAGTACCAAAAAAAAGAGAAATTAAATTTACTTTGAAGTCGGTATTGTAACCACTATACTTTCCAATCGTTGATTAAGTACACACGTTTCTTGACTTTGCACCAAATGAGAGCAAAATGTTAAAAAACAAAACAAAACAAAACAAAAACCTTAGATAACAACAAGTTAATAAAGTTTGAGGTGGGATAATATCTTGCATTAGACTTACGTATTTTGGAGAAATAGATTAAATTTTAATATGCTCATTTGTAACTCAGATTCTGGTCAGACAAGGAGAAGGGGCCTTCTTCCTATCACAATTACTTTTCCCACTTAAATCTGTTGATTAAAGAAATTATTTCAAGTCACAAAACCCAAAAAGTACTTCGGGTTTTACAGTGTAGCATCCAGCTCTGGACAGTGAATCTTTAGCAGAACTTATCCCCTAAGCAAAGACTACATAATATACTTGGTACCTAATTTGCCAATATGCTACTACTGCCATGTTGCTTTATTCATTCATTAGGAAAACAAAATCTAAATTGCTTAGTTTAAATACTAATCAGCTCACAAACCAAGGAGTGAACATCTTTTTATACATAGAAGACTAGGTCCACTGACATGCAGCAGGGCGTCCTAGAGGTGCTGTTATCGGAGACATGATCCATCCTCTGCTACAACTATGGAAATGCAGATATGCACAGAGTCAGCTTTGACCACAAAGCACTAGCATGGAGCTGAGCTGTGACAGGCAAAAAGCCCACCTGAAGTCTCAGCTACTTTTTCTCACCTGTTTCATTTGATGCACTGTGACTTTGGTTCCAGTGCAATTTCTTAAAGCAGCCCAGTGTTTTACAGTTGCGCACTTCTACGGGAGAGAGGTTTGCGCTTCTCTTCAATTTCTTTGGCCAAGGCGGCAGCTGGGGCAGGACAAAGTGACGATTCTGGTGACAAGTCAATTTGTTCCTCCAAGTGCTTTTAAGTGTAGGAATGGCAACTGACACACAACCTGAGAAGCCCTATATTGAGAGAAATCAGCTCCCCTCTATTAGGCCAGTATTGTAGTGATGGGACCCATTGAAAACCTTGGAATTCCACATTAGCTGATCATTCCTTTTATTGTAATTGTCACAAACAGAATTTCTTTATAGATTTTGGAGTTTTCTTCTGAAACAAAGGAGTCCTCAAGATACTTAGCAATCCTGAGACAAAAGGATTTACACATCTAAACTTAAAAATATTTTCCCAAGATACAATCTAAAACTGTTTATAAAGGTCACAAAAATTAACTTATGTTGCTGACTCATACTTTTTTTAATGCACTACAGCTTACAAAGGAATCACAGCTGGAGCCTTTAGGCCAATGTTATACTATATTTTCCTCTCATTAGCAAGGACAGCAAGTATCTACAGTTGGATTTTGTCACAGCAACTGGCTCTGATTCATCAGTCTTCATGACTGAACATAAAAGCACAGAGCTAGTTGGATAGGTGTATTTTATGCTTGTTTCACTGGATAACCTTGCAATTTTTTCCCACAAGAATTTAATAAGAAAACTGCTGAGGCAAAAATCATTACACTTAGCCTGAGCCAAGTTCTTTCTAAAGTTTTTAAAACAGGACTCTGATTCAACATTAAAAAGATAACTTAAAAATCTGGAAGGACAATACTTTGTCTGCAAGCAGAAACTTGATTATAGGGAAAGCAATTCAGTTGGCTGAACCACCACGTATACTTGCACAGATCTATTAGATCCCACATAGTAAAGCTGATGGGCGGATTTAAATTTTTTTTTTCTTTTTTTTTCTGTTCACGATTCTCAAGTTGGAGTAAACTTATTAGAGATGACATCCCTGAACTATATCTTCATTCATATGAAAAAATTTAAAAGCAAGTCAGGCCTTACAAGGATGTTATTAAGGTTGTTCTTTGAAGTACAATCCAAAATTGAATTGAATTCTCCCCATCTGTATTAAGAACGAGATCCTTGGTACTTTATCTATTACATTACTAGGCAGAGTGGATAAAACTAGAGATTTTTCTCCATTACCTTTTGAAGCTGAAATTTCTCCCCACTTTGATTCAAATAAATTCCCATGATCCCTATTATTTTCTGTGTATTCAATACAGACAAGAGTCACCATTCACATCCTCCCTTCATCACAAAGATGACAACAGAAATCCTACATAGTCCTTACTTCCAAGCACACCACAAGCCCCTCCCTCAAATTTTGCATTCCTCCTTTAATCCCTGTTGAGGTGTTGTTCTCTTGTTTGCCCTCACAAAACAGTGCCACAGAAGTGGAAGATGCCAAACTCATGCCTTTTGAAATGGTAGCAAAAACCCAGGAGAGAAGAGGGACATGAGGGAAGAATGGGAGCCTGGAAATGTACACAAATGGCTGGTGAAATGTTGGAAGAATTTCAAAGCATTTGATAAGATTGCTTTTCCAATATGACCATCCCTGTAGCTACACGCTCCCAGTAATCACAGTAGCCATGTCCTTCTACAGTGGTCATTATTGCACACAAAACTACCATGTGTGTTCAGGTACCAGATTTATTAACTGGATAGCTCATTTAAACAATCTTAAAGCAACTGAAGCTGTATTTGTTCTTAAGTGGCCCTGTAAGCCATGCAATTGTGGATGTTGCATCTTTTTTATGAAACAGAGAATGACACTTTTTGGAATAAAGTCTTTCAAGGTGACTGCTTGATCTCAGTGGGATCTAATTTAATTTTTTTTAATTAAAGCATATCTGTATTTTATTAGACCAGGTTGTCCTGGTTTCAGCTGAGACAGAGATAATTTTCTTTTTAGTAGCTGGTACAGTAGCTGTAGGTGTGTTTTGGATTTAGCAGGAGAATAATGTTGATAACATACTGATGTGTTGGCTTTGCTGAACAGTGCTTGGCCCAAGTCAAGGACTTTTCTGTTTTCCATGCTCAGCCAGCAAGGAAGTGCACAAGAAGCCAAGAGGGATCATGGCCAGAGCAGCTGATCTGAGGCGGCCAAAAGCTCTCCCATAGAGAGTCATGCCCAGTAAAAAAACAGTGAAAAGCTGGCTGAGAAGGGCTGATTGCTGCTCAGGGATGATAAACACAATTTACAAGTGATGCATCCTTCCTCGTTGTACAGCAATTAATTTTTAAAATGAAATTTTGACAGGACATTTCCAGCATGCTCTACCTGGAAGGACCTTGTGGACAGATAGAAAATGTAAAAGTTAAAATATTGGTCTTCATATAGAATGGAAGTCTACTTTTCATCTACACCCGTTGGGGAACACGAAACAGGAAAGCCTTAGAAACATGATTGTCTGGCAAAAGATTTTGAGAATATAGAAACTATAAACGAGATTAAAATGAAAGCAAGCTCTGAGATACCAAGCCTTAGTTACTAAACAACTGGAAAACAATGGTATGACCTGCTGAATGTAATCCCCTTTTGATGAAACAATACCCTCTACTTGCAGACAGGTCCAAGGGTCAGAGCAGACCCTTGGCAGAAGGGGTCCAAAGAGTAGTTTTTAGAGTTTAAAATGTAACACAGTATGGTAATGTCATGATTCTTATAGTCTGTATGCAAATGCTATAGGATTTGTATATTGTACTAGATTGGTTAGTGAAAATTATAATATTCAGCACAGAAGGACATTTATTTTATTGTAAAGGGAACTTTGCTGTCTTACTCTTATTCTTGCCTCTCTCTCTTGCTCTTTCAGGCCTGCACCAGACTGCAGCTAGCAGCTCTCATCAGGGCCCCTGCACCCACTCCCTTTGTAATAAACTGTATGTTCCAAGACCTGACTTCAGAGATCTCTCATCTCTGTCTGTCCTGACCATCCTACCAACCCACGCTCTGACATATACCAGAAGTGTTTTGGGACCCCAAATGAAAATGTTGAGTCCTGATTAAGTGTGGCATAACACAAAGGCATCATCCAAAGATGCTTAAGCCTAGGTAACAGGTGAAATGTGACAAGGGTGTTACCTGCATATTTCAAATATACTGGGGACTGTATGAATATACTTACATAGCAATTATATCTACAAGTCCTGGCGTTCAAGATCTCAAAACTTTTCATATCATGAATCATCTATTAGTCCAAATATTACCCTATAGCCTCATTTTATTCCTCATTGCTCAGGTCACATCCCTCTTGCAAATGCAACCTCTGCCAACTTCAGCAGCTATTTCAGTATGCTAAGAACTCAAGGTTTAAAGGCTTGTAAAAAACCTAAATATTAAGAGACTAAGCACCTCATATCACTCATCTGTTTGAGAATATCTAGTTCACTTTCCAAGTTCCAATACATAGATGACGCCAATCAAAAGAGTAAACTGCCAAGGCTCCAATTCAGCAAAGCACTTAGACAGGTGAGGAACTTAAAATACACTTTTAAAAGCATTCCCATACATCAAAACACTTAACTTGTACTTAATACAGGAAAATTATTAAGTCCTATTGACTTCCATAACATAAGTAAAGGGTAATTAAATCAAAGTCAGCTGCTGTATTAAGGACATACTGCAGAATCTCTGACCTTTCAGGATGTTTTCAGCACATTTCACAGTGAAAATGCTAACAGAAGGAAAATGTAGGTGGCTAACAGTAATGGCATTTTAGACCTGTTTAGTAACTGCCCAGTGAAGAGCTTTGGAAATTGTTATTTGAATGTGTGACTGCCCATGTTGCAGCAGGAAAACATCAAACATATTACAGAATTAATATTATTGTACAAACAGGGAAAAAGTAAGGCAAAAAGCATCAGGTCATCTGGAAAGTCTCTCTTTAGTGTATTATCAAGTCTAAAAAGCCTGCTTTCTTTTCATAATTCTAGGTATGTGCCATATTCTTGGTCTTTTTTTGTTCATCTCGTTCAACTGTTAATGTCTTAGGCTTCTCAGGCTATTTTTATGCTTCTTTAAATACTAGTAATAATACATTTTACTTACCTATAACTCAGTTTATCAGTTCTTATTTCAAAGAAAACAGACTTTGAAGTCAGTAATTGTTGTATAGGGTATATAAAACTCTCATAAGTGTCCTGTTCATTTTTCCATAAAAGTTTGAGCACCAAATGCAGGTATGCTCCCAAACACTCAACATTTGAAAGTACAGTTCCCAAATGCATTTAAAAAGGATCCTTCTAAGTTATGTAGCTGACCATGAATATACTTTTTCACTTGTGTATTTAAGTTCATCTCTCCCAAAAAAGCTCTTAATCTTTCTGAGAGGGTTTCTCTCAGCAGTGATATTTGAGGACAGATTTCAGGTTCCTAGTGAAATCTAGCCTCATGCTCCTTCTCGACACTTACAGCATTACTCACATTCTGCTCTATCAGCTCTTTCCAGAAGACATAGCCTCAATACAATGGGCTCTATCCACTCTCAGCTTTCAGAACAAAATGTGAGATCTATATGTATAAAGTAGAAGGAGCCTATGATGAAAAAGCTGATACCAGCCACAGAATAAGAGCCTGAATGTTGTGAGTAAAGATTGTAATTTAGCACCATGATAAGAAAAGAAAAGATAATTCTAAATACATGTGGGGTATCATGAGATATATAAGGCTGGGTGGAGTTTACCAGTCCAAGGTTTCCAGAGCTAATTCTGACCCTTTTAGAGTTTAGACCCAGATCTTATGTTAGTTGACAAGCCTGCAATTAGTTAGAGTCTAGTCCTTGTTTTATTAATCCATTTTTGGTGGGCATTTGCCTTTTCTACCATCAGGGACTCCCTCAATTACCATAATCTGCCCAACATTTTAGACAATAATAACTGCAGCGACATAACCAGCTCTCTCAGCACCCACAGGAACATCCTATCCCATCCCTTCCTGGAAACTTATCTACATCCAGTTAGCAGATTATTATCCAATCCTCTACAGCAGGCAATCACTTTCTCCCAAAACTAGTCCTGCATCCCAGCCCTGCCAGCAAAGAAACTTCAGTCCATTCTGTCCCCTTTGTAATTTCAGCTGAGAGCATGTGCTTTTCTTACTTTACCTTTTCCCTTTGCATTCCACGCCAGTTTAAAATGCAACTGATTTTCCTCATTTCATCAATCTGGTTGGTCACCTTCCTGATTTTACTGCACCCCAGGATCAAAGTTGATTGATCCTTGAGAAGACTGTCCTTGAAGGTCAAATAGATTTCCCAAAAGTTATCTGTCCTACAGAGCAGATTCCCATGGGATCCTGCCAAGCAGATCCTTGGAAAATCAAAGCGTACTCCTCAGCAATCAGAGATTCATCCAGCTGTTAACCTGCTTCACTCCCCTTTGGATCTGAAACTCTACCAATTCATGTCACTGCAATCACCACAGCCATTGACTACCACAGCCTCAGGCAGGTCTAGGTCATTGTTAAGAAGCAGGTTCAGCAGATGCCTTCCTTCAATGAAGAGGAATTGGAGAGTACTCAGGTTTGATTTGTGGACAATTTGTGACTGATCCAAGGAAACTGCATGTTTCTTGTCTGGAAACAAAGACAAGACTAAGCTAAAGATTAAATTGCTAAGACTTAAATGCTTAATGTTGAAATATAAATTATATTAGTAATTCAGTGCTAAGCTTTAATGCAGTGGTATGTTTTTGTCCAATGGAGTTGATACACAAGTGCTGTTGAAAGACTTCCTTGATCAGCTAGAAACTCATCATCATCAACAAATTTCAGGCTCACAAAACAATCAAAAGTTCATCAGAGTTTCTGATGAACAATGTTTACAATTCACTGCACTAAACCAACAACCATGAAGAACTTAAGAACAGCTATCTGTAATAAATACATGGCAGTGCAGTACCAAACAACTCCAGGAGAAAGCCCTGTAGGGGGATTTGTGTAATGTAAAACACAAATGCATTTGCATGTTCAAGCAGAATGTATTTATTGCCTTCTAGTCCCTTAATTTTGTTGACCTGGTCCAGGCTATAAATACTCCCATGGAAGGCAAACTCTTTTCCAAAAGGGTACAAACCTACCTAATCTTTTTCTTTCTGTTTGCATTTTTATTCCATAATCATCTTTGCTTTGCCTTGTTTCATTACTCCTCTATCCTGCTAGCCTCACTGCTTATCTAAGAGAAAGCTAAAACTCTCCACTATTCCATCTTAACTCCTCACAGTGTATAAATAGCACTGGTGTATACTGGTTTGCCCAAATACAAGAAGGTCAGAAAAAACATTTTCTTTTGAGATGAAAAAAAAGGAGGAAAAACCTAAGAATTTTAATAACAGCCCTGACATGAGAGCAACATAATACCAGCCTGAATTACACTTGGTACCAGACTCTCATTGGAAGCCCTAGATTGCTTTGTTCCTGTCCCTGACATAATATTGAAGTCTGGGTTTATATTTGCACAGAATGGGGCTGTTCACTAGAGTCCATGCAAATCAAACACTTGATTTATGCATCATTCCACTGGAGGGTGTAACATTAAATTTAATTTTGTAAGAAAAGCCTGAAGTGCCTCAATGCCTGGGGCTGACATTGTGAACTAGGGAGAAAGGTGCACAAGAATTCATTACTGTTTCCAATATGCGAAATGCAGCATTTGAATGAAACATTTGTCTCTTGTCAAAAGGGAGTAACGTCCGTTCTTTATAAAAAATATTTCTCCCCCCACTTTGATTTTATCGCCAATTCAGCATATTGGAAGCCGAGGTTACAAGTGTAGTTCAGACTGGCAATGACGGTGGGATGAATTACACAATAAAATGAAGAGGCATTGGTTGAGTTGCAGTGCAGCTACATAGTGTAGATGTTGGCCAGTCTGAATGCTACCATGTAGCAGCATTTCATTAGAACAATTAAGAACAGTGCTGGTTTTTTTCATGAGTTTATTCACTGCTTTCACCAAGAAGTCTTCTGATGCCTCAATAGACTGTGTTCACTTACCTACACCTCCTCCTCCTATTTAGTTCTGAAAACACCAGGAAAAAGTTTTCCAAGCTTCATGTCAAGGCACACTCAAGTTAAATTTCTCAAACATTAATGGTTTTCCACTCTGTCTCTCAGCCTAGCTGAGGCAGCTTCAGTGGGAAGCTTAAGATGACCTCCAGTAATAACGAGACTTTCCAGACAAACAGCCCTTTTAGCTACAGATCATTAAGAATTGACTCTTCCTCCCTCCAAACCTTCCCAGATTTCAGATCTGGATAAAAACAATATAAATTTGAAGGGACCAAGGTTAAAAGCATGGCAAAAAGTAAGTTTGGTCAGCACAGAAGTTCTTGCTAGGCTATGGCACTCTCTTGGTGCCACTTCCATCAATGAGAGCAACAGTGCTGTCATTGCTTTCAACCCCATTTTTCCCTCCTCTTCCTCCTCTACCAAGCTTCCACAACCCAGCCATGAAAGGGGGAACTATAATGGTAGCAGAAAACCTGAATTCTAGCACCCAGTGGGCATCATGACTTGTTAAGTGGTTCAAAAAGTGCATACAGTTTTGAAATGTTTTCTCTCCTTGAAAACAATTAAAGAAAACGCTTTGGGATAATTTCTTTTCTGTGCTGAAGCAATGTTTTGCTTCAAAAGTCATTAATATTTAAAGAAGTTAACCAAAATTAAATATTTCAGGGTCAAAGGCAATATTGAACTTTTCCCACAGTTCATTTTGGATTCGTTCCATTTCAGTGAGGGTATTTGTACTCTGATGTTGGCCCCAGGGAATTTTCTGATTTCACAGCTCAGCTAATAAACTCAAGCTCCTACACCCACCCACACAGCACTGTAGCCATGACACTGGTGCCCATTCTGTCCTGCAAAATCACACTTTCAAGGTCACTCCGGAGCATTCATGCCCCATGAGGCCAAGCTTCTGCATAAGCTGTTCAGCTTGCCAAACCTTGATAGACTCTTGATCTGAAATCTTGAAGCTATTTTCTTTGCTCAGCTAATGAACAGTATGGTGATGAATACACATAAGGCAAAATTGATCCACTTAATTCATCATTTGTACATATGTATGGATTTAAGCCCTTTTAAATGGATTCTGGGATTAAACACCTATGCCTACATTCACAAGATGTTCAAAAATACCTAGGGGCATTGTGGTAAATTTTCTACTTTAACTTCTGAAATTAAAAGATTGACCCCATGTTTAGCATTTGCAACTTTTTACAAACAAGTTGCATTTTGCTTGCTTGTTAATTGCTGCCCATGCAAAGTTTCCTGCAGTTATATGGCTTTGTATCCTGGACAGCTACGGGGGATAGGTCCCTGCAGGCTGCACCTAAGCTTGATGTAAGGAGAAGGGAACGTAAGAAGGTAAGAATCAAACCCACAATTCTGAATCTTCGAAGTCAGGAAAGAATATATAAGCTAAAAAACATAAGCCAAACTACTGATAAAGGAAGAGAGAAATGGCAACCCATAGGGTGCAAATTCAATCTCTAGCTCTGTGTACTATTAATCCTGACAGTCTTTACAACACTCTTCATTGTCACGTGTTCACGTGCCTTTCCTCTATCACTGACCTTGCTCAAAAACAGCAGTTTAAGTCAACTTCAGGCAAAAGAAGTTCTTGTATTATAGGAAGTAGAATTCAAGAAGAAAGGCCAAACCAAGTGTCTCAGTTATATGCCTTCTATTTAGAAGATACCCTTTTTGTATCAAACCACTACTCCCTGGTGATTTTTGGAGTTTTCAGTTTGCCAAACTCAGATTATTTTTTCTCCTGCTTAAATTGAAGAATTTAAACTTATCAAACAGCATTTGGATTTGTGTTCTGATTCCTACAGCACTGTGGAAACTGTCTGAAAACCAATGATCTCAGTAAGGTTTCAGACTGAGATGCATTATACCAGTTGCCTTCTATGACAGAAAAACATCATTTGACAGTATCATATAGGGCCAAATCAGACATTGAGAAAACTCATTATTTTCAGCATTTGCTGTTGATAAAGTAATATTAACAGATCAGAAGTTGTCTTGATTTTGTCACTTCAGTAAACTGTTTCTCCCTGCTAACTTGAACAATTCTGAAACATTAAAAACATTTTTCCTTATAACCTTTAGCATAACCTTGCACAGTCATGCAAGGCAAAAGCTTGGACACCTGCCCCCTGCTCTAAGAATCCAAATAGCTCCTGTGTTAACAGCAGCTCACCATCAAACCTCACAGTTTGCTTCTTGACCAACACAGGATGTTCAAGCATTTGGAGGAGATGCACATGACAGAGAAGCTGAACCCAAATCAGATGACTCCATAGGTACTATTTATATGTTTCACAAAGGCAACAGGCACCACTGCTATCTGAAGCATGCTTAATGTAGGAAAACGTTTTGATTTTAAGCAGCATGAGTGTAAAAAATCCAACACAATTTTGACAAATTGCTGCTGGAGCTATTTTCTCCCATAGTACTATTTGTTCAGTTCCACACAGCAAGTTTCTCCCCTGTGATCCAAGTCTGTGTTTCTGTTCCCTGCTGAAAATGTTACCTGCTATGGTTTGTTCTTTCTGCCGGTTACTAAGAGGGTAAATGTGTCAGAGCCAAGAATCAGTTACAACAGACCTTGCTGACATCTCATTCCCTACTCAGGAAAGATCAGCTGCTCAGAAACAACTTCTGAGATTTAATCTTTCCAGTGTTTCAAGCAATACCAATGCCCTAACTTTGCATCATCTTGGTTTCTCCATAGTCTCAACATAATTTAAGCATGTTTCAAGAATATTATCAAGGAAGTCCTCAGTCATTTCTTGGGCAGTTATTGAAAAAACAAATGAGCAGAACTTTGAGACCCCCTACCCCACCACTTCAGAAGCATCCACCTTGATGTTGCTGTTTGACAACCTTTACACTGCTGGAATGGAAAGCCAGATCAACATCACATGATGACCATCTGACCTTTAATGCAAATTACAGAATAGAGACTTTACTTGATAAGCTCTGTTTTCTTGCCTCCGGTTTTATTTCTCTCCAGCAACAGACCAATACTATTCCTGAGGTATCTATAATCCCTTAATGCAGTTATAAAATTATGTGTTTACTAACCTCAAGAGTGCCAGCCATATGCTTCTCCTTGTACCTTATGCTTCCATGCCAAATTCCTATTATCCTTATCATCTGATTTGTAGTAATTAGTACCAGCTTACTACTTTCTTCCATGTGGTGTCCACATTTTTCTAACTGCCTTCAAGGTCCTTTTCTGAGCCAGACTATTCTCTCAATTAGGACAGTGCTCTTCCTCACCCAGATTTCTGGGGAGCAAAGAGGTGACTAAGTAATAAAAGGCCATTAAGCTGTTTAATAGTATACACTATTTTCTTCTCATGACTTTCAAGTTTTCCAATTGGTTATGGAGTTTAAACCCAGTGGGTTCAGGTACTCCTGACATTCCTTTACACACCAGTCAAGTTTTGTACTACCCTTAGGTAAGAGCCAAAAGGAGCTGAAAGGAGACATTCCCTCATTGTCACAGTGGGCAGGCAACAGCACAAAGAAAAAAAGTCTCCTGCACTATATCTGAACAGACCTGTACATCTGTGTGAGGTTTCCTCAATGCGTGTTACAATAGCAGCACCTCACCCCGTTGCAGATTGACATCTACCTTGGCTACAGCAATCTTAATTTTTCCTACAGCCATCTCACCTCAGTGAGCCCAGAGCTAGCCTATCATTAATTCCTCCCTTAATCACTGGTCATCCACAAATAATGTTTTCTTACCTTATTATGGATGTATTTGATATACAAGGTATGGGACACATTTTCTGCTGTTGGAAAGCCACCTGTGTTTTGGTTTTTTTTTATTCCAGTCTTCAGTACCTTCCTCTTCTGCTTTATGATATCCTAGTTCTCTTGTTAAATCCCATATTCTTCTAGCTTTAGTATAAAAAGTGAATGTTCTGACAATGTCACTGATGAAAATTTGAGCAAGAACCATTAAGACAATACCCCTATGAGAAAACCCCTTAGCAACCTTCCTCCAGTATTTGCAGCCACACTGCCTTTCATCAGTGGCATCTTTGGCCCCTTTGCATTTCTATCAACCATGATTGTTCCCCACCTTCAGTAATCACTTCCCATGTGGGAAACCTGTTGGACATCCTCCAGCTGCTAAATAGTGAGCCTGTTGTGTTAAAACCAGGTGCCAGGTTATGGTGTCAAAATTTGTCCTTAATAAATAAATCATCAGCTTTGATACCATTCAGCATTTTCATGTCATTTTCAATTACTTCTAGATCAACAGCTTAGACTGTTGTAACTGAGAACATCATAATTTAAGCTGCTTCCTACAGAGCTGAAAACACAGGCATTACAGGTACTGCTGTGTAAACATCCAGTACTAGCACAGAAAAATAACCAGGTTACCTAATCAACTATTTTCTATCAGAACAAACCTACCCAGAACAGCAGTAATAGTGCCAAACATATAATCCAGATCTCTCTAGAGTGTCACATCTACAATAGGATGTGTTAGGCAAGCTCTGTCTGAATCATATTTAGCTCAACTTTGTGTACAAGCTGAGTAATGAAGTGATATGCCTCAAAATACAATACTTTGCAGGGTCTGATATTTTTGAACACAAGCAACATTTTTTAAAGTGTACAAGTCACTCCTGGTTCAGGAGGACTTGGCAGCAGAAAATATTTTTGCCCAAATCTTAAGACTGCATGATGAGAAAAATTAATTAATCCCAATGGAAACCCTGTAACTCACCAGGCTGCATTTTTGCAAATTCAAGCTGTTTAATTTATATTGTGGATGTGACTTCATTGACTAGAGCATATCCATAAATGAGACTATCCATTTTCCTAACCCCAAGCCTTATGTCCCACACTGACTTTCTGTGCAAAGGCTGAGCTTCCTCACTACTGCAAAATTGCTGGAAATTAAGGTGTCCTATGAAAAGTGTTTGAACCTTGTCCAGTAATGGAATTCAACAGAATATTAACAATCTTACTGGTCCTTTCCACTGTAAATATACTGGAACATTGCTGTATAACCAGCAATTTTGTCTACTGAACTCTTAACCTTGAACCAAATTATAATGAACGTAGGCATTATGCCCACAGACCCAGTCTGCAAACAATAGAAGCATTAAGCTAACACTTTGAGATTTATGATAGACCTATCTACCTTCTACATGCATTTGAAATAGATTAGCTAGTGAGGCCCGCTCAATGGTACAGAGATAGTATCATGCATAGCCAAGTAGTAGAACTGGGTATACTGCAGAACTGGTCATGTCTCACTGAAATGATAAAGACTGGAGTTTCAAACAGCCAGGAGAGGGGTAACGACGTATCACAGGGCAACAACATCTGCTAGTGCTCACTGACTACACTGATAATGCCATGAGAGAGGTGTCTTTCCTTATCAGCCTCTAGAAACAAGGATGAGGAGCAGCAATAAAATCCTACATCAAGTACTGTGGCATTACTCCTCCAAAGATTACTTTGTCTGGGTGAGGTTAAATAATTCAATTTAGGATTTGAAGTTTTTGTTCTTCCAGTTTTGGTCATCCCAAGGCTGGGACACAAAGCAGTAACAACTCAACATAAGGGAGAATACATGTTTTGCAGGAAGGAGAGACTATTGACCTGGGTCAGTACTGACGAGCCTATAGCCTAAAGTTTTCTTCTTTTGAGCCCAACCCAAAAATAGAGCTCCTAGGACAAATCTTGAATTGTTCAGACATTAAAATCCCAGCAAACAAAAATTTTGCCCAATTATCTAGGAATTAACCCACGTATGTCTGTATGACTATTTCCTCTTTAATCTTGGCAGTTGACTGCAGTGGGTGTCACTTCTGTTTTACAACTAAAGATTTCTGCTCGTACAGGAAAAACACGTAGCTTCATCATGATCTCCAAGGCCAACAGAACAGCTAACTCATGGGGAGGAAGGACAACCAGGATGCAGTTCAATGCTGAAGTAATTTAATGAAGTAAGACGGTTTTCTTCTCTGTCTTTACAATGGTCTGATACACATTACACAAACCTTCTATTTTTAGCCTTTCTGCTTTATTATTTTTTTAATCCCCTTGCATTGGCCTCCGCAGCCTGTTTGGAGCAATATTGTGAAGCAAATGACCAGACATAATGACTTTCCAAGGTCCTTGTGATTCCTTATTAACATTCAGTTAGCATAAGTCCTGACTTTATTATTGACTACATTGAATACACAATACACTGACCTCTGCCATCTGCAACTAAATCTCTTCCTGCTGATCTATCAAACTGATTTCATACACGGAGGAAGTAGAAGAAAACAAAGCAGTAGCTACTTATCTTTTTTTGTCCTGAGAAACTTTAACACTGTGTGGGAAAGACTGCTTCCCCGCATGGTGTTTTCAACCATTAGTATTCCATGCTTTTATTGCTGTGCCTAAAGACTGAAGCATTATCTAAAAATTCAGCAGAGACATACTACACAGAATCCCTCATTTTAATTTAAACTTGGTAGAAGAAAAGTGGTGATGGAGAACCTGAGCAAAACTTTTTTTTAAATACATGCCTTTAAGTTGCTTGTGGAAAAAAAATGTTTAAGTTAAGTTACTAAAATATTGTAGCATCTTCAGGTACCAAGCAAGGCAGGACATGGGCCACAAGAAAGTGCATGAAAACAAAGAATATCTCTTCCAGAAATTATCTGAGGAATTTTTTCCCCTATTTCTAATGTTTATAAAGTTTTTTTTATTATTCCTAAAGGAAGGCTGTTGCAGACAGAACTGTACTTTAAGGAGTAAGGTCATTCCTGTGGTAAATTCAGGTGCAAACCATGCTAAAGTTATGTTAAAGAACATACGAGCCACAGGTAAACATTTCACAAAACTAAAGAATCCAAGAAAAATCTTCAGCTTAAGCAAATGAGAACTCAGATAAGATATCAGAGTCAGAAGTACATGCTCCAAAATCTTTTAAGTGCAGAGGTACCAAGGGTGCTTTGTGACAAGTTTAATTTTATGAAGACACAGAATTAGGCAATATTTTTGCCAGAAAAGCTGGGAAGTGTCTCAGAGCATACTAACCTGAGGGGTTAAGCCTTTCTTTTGAACACAGGAGACCAGAAATCAACCCCACAAGCAATCCCTTCTGAGTCCTACAAAATCAGATACACATCTCATGCTCAAATATAGCCACATCTTTGCTTCCAGGTGACACATGGAGTTCAGGAATGAGGTCCCATCCTCCCCAGCCTTCTTAGAAACACAGAAAATGTAAAATAAAAAATCCTTTACAAATCTCCATTAACTATCCTAGAGGAAAAACTTGTGTTTCCTATTTTATGCAAATAGGATCAGAGAAATTAACATATTGGAAGGAGCTGACATTTGTCCTTATATATTGAATCATTAGCATGACAGAATCACTTAATCTGGATCCACTAACATCAGGTTTCCTCTCATTATTGACCCCTGCAGAGAAGGCCTGACAAGTGGAACTGCTGCAAAGTTCATTAATAATGTGAAATAAATCAATTGTTCGGGAAATACTGAAAACAGATGACACTGAACTCAGACTTTTTGCAAATTCAGCACATACAAGTTTCCATCAAGGACACAAGTTATAACAACGTCCTTTCCTGACCTATATTCAGGAGCTATGCTTTACTCTTAGGCAAGCTCACAGACACACCAGGAATGTTGCCATTACCGGAATAACGCCCTTCACTAGAAAATGAATAGCAATACTACCCTATGGACAATGACACAGATACCCATAGACATTTTAGCTTACTGATTGACATGTCCAACATTAATTATAGGCAGGACACACACCCCCCAAGTGCTACACTTTGTTTTCATGTGAAGGTACAGGGAAATATATTGACACTGTGTGAGCCAACAAACACACTTCTGCCTTATAGTCCTCAGAAGGAGAAAATCCTATTCTCAAACAAAAGTTATAAAGAATAGACACACTGAAGAGAACGGTGATAATCAAGTTCCCTTGCCTGTGTTAATACCAGAACTTCAAGGCCCAAATGCTGTGACATTTTGTACCATCAAATGAAAAAACACAAATTGGATAATAGACTTGATTAATGCTGCTCTTTGTGGCTCACAAAATGCCCATGAACAGATTGAGATTTTCATTAATATATTCATGGTTCAAGTTTAGCCTAGTTTTGGATATTTTTTTAACTGCTTTATGGAGATGTTGAAATTTTTTCTGCAAGAGCACAAGCTGGTTGGAAATACATGACACATGGTAAGTAAAGAAGAATACATCTGAAAAAAGCTATTGGTGCACATCACATGGTGTTTGTCAGTCTTGAATAAGGTGAGTGGAACTTGGGCAAAATAGAAGAGTACAGAAAAACCGAACTTATATGAGATCCTGATAAGGTGCAGGTGTAGTATAGAGTCAGAAAACAGTAAGAATTAAGAACTCAGGCTTGATTCTTTCATGACAAATGCAGATTTACTAACAAAACCTAACTCCTTGGAAGAAGCTGAGGTATCTCTTGGTAATTATAATGAATTTTCCTACTTTAAAAATTATTTTTCCTTTTTATGCATGATAACAAAGGCTACAGCCAAAACCTGTCTATCATCCGAAGTTTTAGGTTTAGGATAACATAGCAATTCTTTCCGTTTTCACAGCACTACAGATTTGCATGCAATAAGGAACCACATACCTGTGATCACATTTTCAAAATTACACAGGGCTCTTGAGAATCTCTGTTGGCTCATAATTTTTTTAAGAGCTGATCTTCTGCAAAGGTCAGTCCCTGAAAACTGTTGAATCAGGAAAGGAGTTGCCAGCAGGTAAAGGGAGATAACTGCCCCTGTAAGAGGGGCTCATCTTGTTTCTAGAGGCCTGCCAGCCTCACCTTTGATTTTATCTTAACAAACATGGCTCCTCAAGACATCTAGCAAAGTTTTACATATCCTTTCCCATTTTCTCTTTATACTTCTCTTTCACCTCCAGTATTTCACTTCCTTTCCTGCTGTCCAGTTTAGGACTTTTGTGTCCCCCCCCCCCTTTATTTTTTCTTTTTACTTTCTTACAAATGAAACAGATCTTTCAACTCATACTCATGAAATTGAAACTCAAGTTCTATGCACAGGAGTGTTGTCATAGATTTAAAAACAACCTCTTTTCTTATCCACCATGACACTGTCCTGCATGGTTCCACAAATCTTGTTAACCTTGTTATATTCTTGCCTTAAACTCCCAAGTATGGCAAATATTGATAGAAGGAGAGTTTGTGAATCAAGATCTGAAGTCACATTTTTACTACAGCTGACACTAACTCACACCATTGAAATGCAAAGCTGAAAGTTGCATATGAGCTTTTGCAATTGCCACCCATGCAAAGTATAGCAAAGAACCCTCAAAACACAAATTTAAAAGGCACAATTCTTTTTCTGTTGAAAATATGGGGTCATCAGGAAGTCATCTCTTTTGTGCTCAGGGTCACACAACCCAGGAGAAACCTCACTTCTGTAATCTCCACATATAAAAACACCCTTTTCCCTCCAGTTCTTTAACATACTATTGCTGTTTGAAAGAGTCTGCAAACAGGTCTGGAATCCCATCATAACTGATGACTGTGCTGCTAAGCTAAAGAGTAGGGGAAGTATTCCCCTCTGTACAAGAGTTTCTGGCCTTGACCTTTTCTCCTAAAACCTTACACTTGTCAAGGTTTAAATTATTGATTCTGTAATTTCTGTTCTAGCACTTTAATTTAGCATTCCCCAAAATAACAATTATGATACCGTCATGACTGTTGTGGTCCCTGTCATGGCCTTTCAGTCAGATTCTTTTCATTGGTTCATCATTCTTTACTCTATCGATTACTTCCATCACCATCTTTCCTTCAGCTTGTTACAGACCTGATGAGGACAGGTAGAACAAACACTGCAATGCAGAGTCAGCTGTTTGCTTGCAGATTTGAAAGGCAAAGCAGGAAGGTACATTGAGTGTTCAGCCAAATGCACAAGCTTTGTCACTCTATGATGCAGAGAACACTCAAGTATCTCACGGCCTTTGTGATGAACAGCTAATTGCAGCTAATTGTGTAGCTAAAACTCATATCTAACTGTCCTTCTGGTATTTTGGTATTTATATGCTGTGCCTCAGGTATTTAAGATTCGCACACTTTTGTCACACACTGCTTCCTGAAATTTCTTTATTTTAGAAAATAATGACTTGAACCCCCATGTTACTGGTGCATGAGTATTTCACTTGCATGAAAAGGTAAGGCACAAAAGGAGGCTCAACTGGGCCCTCCTCACTTCTCTCTTCTGATGCATTACCCTGTGTAACAAAGGCCCAAATTTGCTCCGCTTCTGTTCATTCTCCATTTGGCCAGTATTGAGATGTAGATCCATAAACTATTACTTTTCCTAGGAACCTGCTTTTACATCAATTCCCAAATCCAATCGAACCATCACCAGTGTTCATACCATTGACTTATTACTAAATTACACCCTTTGTTCTAGCTAGGCTGCCTTCTTCCCATACCAAAGCCTGGAGTAACTATCTGAAGCCATTGTTAAGTAAAACTAAAAGTACCACAAAAGTCATCTGCATAACCTCCCTTCAATCTCTTGCTTTCATTTATCTATTTGAAAAGCATCACTGAAATTTATTCCCTTAGCAAGTAATGCAGGAGACAGGCTTTTCCTTGCACCTGGAAGTCAACACATGCAGCTGAAGCTCTCTGTTGAGAAATTTTACCACCTTTTACCTCGAGAACACCAGCTGACTGTATCAGTAAGTTGCCCTTTCCGAAGCAAAGGTATTTGCTCCAGCTTTTTTTGATTCACTCAATTTGAACCACTGTAACACTCTTTTTGCCAGTCTCCCTGAACACACAATTAACAGGCTGCAGCTGGTACCAAATGCTGCTGCTGGGATTATGAGTGGCACCAGGTGGAGTAAGTGTGTAATTCTACCTGTCGCCATCATACCCATCAGATCTTACATTAGCTTCAGGATGCTGTCCCTGACCTGCACAGCCCTTTAAAATCTTCCATCATGCTTTCTCACTGATGGCATCATGTTTTATACCATTTCATGCTGGTCTGCTGTAGTGCACTAGTAGCTAAGTGTTCATGCACCACGGAATTGGGCATGATAGAAGAGCCTGAATAAAATATAAGACGACAACAGCAGAAGAAAAAAGTACTCTTTTTTAATAAATATTTTTGAAAATATTTTTAAAGGGTTTTTTAATTAAAAATATGAAAAGCAGCACAAACAGTTAAACATTGTGGACTTCTATTGATAATTTTACTGTGCAACACATCTTCAAATTACTTTAATCTAAAAAAAAAAATATATATATACACACTCTAATAAACCTGCATTATTCATAGATATAAAAATTCAATCTGCTTTGGACTGCAGTTTGAATTTATATGGGTCTCTTGTTATTGTTGAAGCATTTCTACCAAAATGTTAAAGCATATAGTACAGTATATGTAGAGAGTGTTACTTTCTGAATACCACTCCTTCCCTGTGAGTCCCTGGACGAATGTGTCAAGGATGCTGTTGTCCAGCATGTTCCTAGCCAGGAGATTCATTGCTTCCCTTTTGAATTGCTTGACTTTATCACTTGTACCATTAGGACACATGATGGAGGAAAAAAACCCATAGGTATGTCAAAAGCAAAGTAGCTCACCTATGAAAGAACAGAGGCAAGAAGCTCCCAGTGGCTTCCACTAACTCATAAAGCCTCTTTACAGGTCATCCAGTTAACTAGAGCCCACAGTGATGCAGAAGTTGTAAAGTTGAGTAGGGCTAAAGCATCCTAGCTAAAGGTTTTCAGGGGTTTTAAGATTTCCCTACAGTTTACAAACGGATCCATTTTTTTGGAACAATCAAAAAACTGTCCCTCAGCTTTGTTGAGGATTTGTGCTCAGCTATGAACCTTAGAAATTGGCCTGAGCTGTTTTCATTTTGGTTTTTATTTCAACCATGCAATGAAGACAAAGCAGCTGCCACAATTGTAACAGCTGTCAGACTGTTTGAGCAGCAGAAGACAATTGAGAACAACCTGGCCTGGTTTAGGATTAGTGTTCTAGAAACTCAGGGGTGTACACAAAAATTACAGTGGCAACCATGGTTGACCCTCTTGCTAACAGAGAGGAAGCATTTGCCAGGTCCAGAATGGCAAAAAAACACCAACATATTTGGAATATGAGCATAACTCCACTCAGGTCCCCTTCAAAAGTTAACACTCCTCTTTTTTATTTCTTTAAATTAGTCACTATAGTTAATAGTTTTATTACTTGCTAACTAGATTTACTATACCCCACAGAGCCCATCTCACATTCTAGAGAAAAAACAGTTTGCTCCTATTTTTCCCTCACTGTATTTTTTATAACTAGTACCTAGTCTTTGTGCCATAAACTGTGTTGACAATGATAACCAGCATCTCAGAAGTAGCAAGAGAAAAGAGGCAACCCTGAGTTGTTACTGTGTAAAGCCACCAATGCAACATTCTATGCAGATAACAGCATGGTATAGCACTGACCAAAACAAAGGTCACACTCAAAGAGCTGCAATGAGGATGCTCAGCTTTTTAAAATCCAGGACAATCTGAATTAGCATGGAAATAAATTTACTGTCCACAGACTGAATTGTCTTTTGTGCTTCATTACCTCACTGTAGCTATGAGAACCTTCACCCATTTCACCCCAAGCAGCCACTCATCCTGTACCTATACCTTGCTTTATGCTTCTCTTTACAACTGCATCTTCTTTTAACTTTCCTTCAGGAAAGTTTGCTTTTCACATGCAGGTGGCTCTCTGCCCATCTTTATTTAGCAGACTTTATTATCAGTAAAACCCAAAAAGACAAATTCATTCTTTGTGCTGATGCAAAAAGCATTTACTTACTATTGTCATCTACTTTTACAGCTAATTAGCTCTTCAGTAGATTATGGTAGATGTCAGACGTCATCTGATAGCTGATCCTGATAAACTGAGTGTAAATATTTCTTTCTAATTGTACATGATTGCCTCTTGCTGCTACATTCTCTCTCAAATTAACATGGCACATTTAACCTACTTATTCAGAAGGAAGAGTATTAAGCCTGGATTAAAAAAATTACTGTTTCATAAGCACTCAGAACAAAATATTTCACTGAAGGCCTGACCTAGTAGGTGAGGGTGGCAGACATATCTAATTAGATCCTGGTAACAGCAGTCCTGGGCCATGTTTTCTCTTGACATTTACAGCTCTCAGTATCAGTATCTATAGACTATGTATTGTGCATTACAGGTATGTTGTTAATCAGTGCTTATGCCCAAGGGGTACCAACAGGTCAGGGTACAAAATTAGAAGTCTCCACCTCAAAAGATTTGCAAAGTAATTAATTGGTACAACATTCCTGGGACCAACTAATCAGGAAGATTGAGAACCACTCCCCTTTCACTGCGGGACAGCCTGGGGGATAAGACTGTGTTTGCACAGCAAGAAAATACTAAATCACTCAATACTTAGACTTACCAGTAAAACAAAGGACATAGTTTTATTGCCATTAAAAAAAGAAAATAACCCTTTTTTAGTTTACCAAAAGTTTCATAAAGCTGAAGTTACTGAATTTGAAGAACTTGGACATGTACAGAGTTCTAGGCAAAACCTCCCAAACATACAAAAATAAAATATTTAATTTGTAAAACAGACAACAGTAGTGTCAAAAATAGATTAGAAACTGTTGTAAAATAGTTGATAACTGTTAAGCATGTACTGTTAGTTTGGTTATTGTAAAAGGGGTAAAAGGGTAGTTATAAGAAATATGGTACTCAACGTACCGTATTACACCTAAGTAAAATGCAGTACCCCACAAGCAAAATGAGACAGCCTGGACAGAACTGTAGTGGGCCACTCAAGCGCCTTAAACCTTCATGCAAATGAAGGATCCAAGCAGAAACCAACCCAAAGGAACAAAAAATAGGATGAAAAGGGGGCATCTGACCCAGTGAATCCATGCTTTTCCACCTGAAACACTGGGAACATCACTCCTCAAGAAAGAGGACCCAGTGCTGGTGCTGCAGCATCCTCAACAGGAACATTCCTGCTCGAACCATGGGCCCCCATGATTTAGACCTTTCTTTTTTATAATAAATGCTGAAATCACTTTTAGTACCAGGAGAGTGGTCCCATTTTTAACAGTAGAATCAATACTTTTCACCCAAGAAGTTTCCTGTATGTTCTTCTTACTGGTTTTAGGGCCCCTTCCTAGCACTTGGCACCTAGAGCAGGTTTTTGCTGCCTCTTCCGCCAAGACCAGGCTTATCCAGTCACCCTCCTTTCATTTGTATGCATTTTTCCAGAATTAAAACTACAGCTGTATGTGGTCTATAGCAAAAGTATGTCCTTGGTTGAACTGGAAGGAGCTGCCCATAAGCTTCCAGTATGACTCCAAGATGAGGCTCCAGGATTTTGGTAGCTGGAAGCTTCCAAAGAAGCCTTGTTACCAGCAATAGCTGTGTTTCTTGAGAAACTTCCCTGGACATGATTTTAACTGCAGCACCCCAGGGTTTCTACACTACAACAAGCATTTCCAGGGAGCTGCTGTGGCAGCACAGCTAGGAGCCAAAAGTGAGCACCCTCAGGCTACCCCTGAACAGCACAAGGGGACAAGGCAGGACCGAGGAGCCCCTGGAGGCTGCTCAGGGAGGGCAAGGCTTAACTTAACAAATCACAGCTGTATCCTGCTGCAAGAGGCTCCTCAGCCCAGCTCAGTCAAGGGGAGCTGTGAGCACAAAGAGCAGGGGATGGTACTGTGGTTCCACAAGCTGTACTGAGCAGCAGCTTCCATTTAATCAAATGTTATCTCCAGAAACCACAGCTGCAGCTGAGGCCTCTAAGAAACACAGCTTCTCTTGGGAGCCCTTTCCCATGCTTCAGTGAGAACATGAGAATATTTGTTTGGGTGATGTGCCAGCAGTCTGGATTTATACCTGGCATGTTAGCAAGTAGAAAGCTGCAGACTGCAGGGTGAGGGAGAAGGACCTGCACTATAAAATACCCAGTTCTCCATGACCCTCAAGAGCTTCCTTCTGGAAACTCTCCTGCTTACACTGCTTGGATAGTTTTAGTCTAATAAAAAACAGGTTCAAAAGAAGACAATGAGTAAATAAATGCCAAATTAGAGTCATACATGCAAAAGTCAGAGGAGGGAACACAGATAAGATACACTGCATGAGCTATGGTCTGCTGTTTCCAGCAGTTTGAGAATGAAGTTCTTGACACAAAACCTCCTCCAGACCCAGTTTGTGCAACTGGATATGATACATACACAACAAACCCAAACCATAATGCATCAAGGCTTTTTGGGCTTTACCTAAATAGAGAAACTAGAAATTAGTTACATTTCCTATTACAATTGATTATCAATTCTGTTTCTAAGGTACTTAATAAAAGTATTTAAGTTTTCCATCAACACATAATAAAAATAGTTTTTCATGTGATGTTATCTTGTCCAGAGCTTCAACAAATATTCACCACTCTATCACTGACCAAAATAATTGCAAGGATTCTAACACAGAAGCTTAGAAAAACAAGGCAACTGTCTTTTTTCCTAACCTTGTGATCAAAACATCTCATCTTTGAGCAAAAGGAACACTTCACACCACCCTCAGCCTAAGTAGCCTGAAACATGCCATGCAATTACCCTATGGCACAGCATGCACTCAGCAGCTGAAATACTCACATTCCTCCTTTCTTGTGATTCAACTTTAACTGAACTGCCTTAGTTCAGGGACCTTCTCTTCCAGCTGGCCTGGCCAAGAGGGTTTTACTTCCAGCCATCTAATTTTAAGTTGCATTTCATATTTAACTCGGGACACTATTATTATTTTTTTCTGTTGTCATTATGTAGAGGTAGAGGGGGAGTTATAGATTATCTTGGGCAATGCTTTCCCATTTTTCATCTGAAGTCAAATATTGGGCAAAATTCTGAACAGTCATTGATAATTTTTCCTTTAGCTTGATGATCCAGCTGCAGGGGAACATACAGATGTGAATGGGAAAAGGACAGATAATTTTGCCAACAATCTCACAATATCACATTAGCAATGTATTGTTGGTTCCTAGTTAAACATCTTTGGAAAGCCTGTTATCAAAGATAGATTACCAAAATGTAAGTGTTTTGAAAGCATAGGACAGTTATTTCCTGTCATTTACCAGAAGAAGCTTAAGCACAAATTTTTAGCTTCAAATGCCATGCAGCCAGAACACCTACTGTTTTATACAAGTACTTCTTTAATATTAGATATTTCTGGCATTCACAGCTGTCTTCAGTGGCAATTGCTTGAAAATAATTTTGCTGTTCTTTCTGTGTTAAGAAATCAATGCCCCTTTTTTATCATTTATCTATCCAAAGATCCTTCTAATTTATTATCAGGTCATTAATGTACTGCCTACTACCTTTTAAGATCATTAAAGAAGTTAAATAATATCTTAAACCTTCTTCCTCAGCATTTTGTGCCTCAGACTTGTATTGTATATACGTGATTAAATTCACCTTACTGTTTCAAGTCTGGTCACCCCTCACCTCTCCTCATTTTTTTTAAGGGGAAAAGATTTGAATCTCCAACCTTATAATTTTAAGTGTAACTAATAATTTCTTCTAAAGAACATTCATTCTCTATTCATCAAATCCCATGTCTTCCCTTCCTTTCAAGCAGAAATAGCTTAGATATTTCTAAGACTCTACCAGGATGGATGCTAAAAAAAAACTAATTTAAAAAACCACATTAAGTTTCCCTGGTTACTTTTGTGTTCTGCTCCAGTAGCCATCTGGGCAAAACAAAACCCTGCCTATCAACAGAATCATCTCTCCAGAGAGGGGATCCAGAGTTGCACTGCCTTCCCTGGTCGTCACTGGACTCTGTGTACAGCATTCACCTGTACCTCCTGTCCCCAGCCAGGGAAGGAATTCTTCCCCTGGAACAGGTACCTCAGAGATGCTCACTCTTGTGTTGGTGCCCTACTGTCAGCTGAGCCAGATCTATTTCTCCATTTCAGCATGGTGATTAGCATGAGATGCACTGGCTTCTCACACATCTTTGTGACAACACTATATACTTACTGTTTCTACTGTTAAAGGGTTTTTCTTTTTGGTGATATGTAACACCAGTTTTGAGCTGTGTCAATGCCCCAGCCATTTCTGCTTTTCCCACATTCCTGAGACTGCCTTTTCAAGTTGAGTTTGTCACAAACAGGACTATTTCTCTGTGCAATCCTAAAGCCAAAAAACCCTCTCTCTTTATGTCAGCAACACTTTCAGTCAAGGGATGGAGGACTCTGCCTCAAATTAGGAATGACTTCAATGAGGAATGATATGCCAATTCCATCAGCTATGGATAGCCCTGTATTAGTTTATCATTAATAAACAACAGCAGTATGACTGTCGCATCTGATTAAGACGATGTTTCATCTAACTTAATTTACACACCACAGATCTAAATTCTTCTCTCATTTGCTTTCCAGTCATTCAATGTCCTGAGAACTCTCTGCACACAGTCCATCCCCGCTCACCAGTAGAGTCCATTATACTACATCAGGCTATTCTCTGACATGTCTCAGAATAAAGCTACAACTTAATGCCAAGCAAAAGATTAAATGCTCTGCTCAAAGAATCAGATTCAGTCAGTGTTCAATGGAGAGTGCTTTAGTGAATGAGATGCAACAAAGCCAAAAACACCTTCCCAAGAACCGGCTTCTGCCAGGACAGCATGCCAGGTCTTTGAACAACACTAATGCCCTGCTTTCATTTCCACCCTGTAACATGCCATCTGTTTTTACTACTTCTTGCTATCTGGCAGGCCAGACAGCAGGAAAACCCACTGTAGTGGTTTTGGTTAGTTAATTTCAGATTACATGACACCCACAAAGTTGTGTTCTGACAAACAAACCTCAGCAATTCCTCAATTCTAGTTTGCCAGCTGTCTGGAAAAGATGAGAGGGAACAGTTGTGAAGCACATCAGATCAAGGTGAAGGCTAAGATAAATCACTCTACCAACTGGAAGGGACTTGGTTTCAGATTAAGTAAAACAAATCCCATTGATACAAGCAGCAGGAGGGCTGTGTTACCTATATCAGAGATAATTGTCCCAGTCCATCATCTCCATCATGGGGAGATGACTTAGACTTGTCCTACCTCTCCTAACAGCGGGGCAGAGTAACATCTACAGAGATTACCTCCTGTGCTAGGGACTAATACTGTATCTCCTGAGACAAATGCCAAGGCATGGACTTCAGTAACACAGGGTAAAGCAGAAGACAAGGCTTACTGAGAGCTAAAAGCAAGCCATGAACAGCTGTGGCAGAGACCTGGCTCTACAAGCAGGTATTGGGAACATCACTCTGAGCTGAAAGAAATGCTGTATTTAAGATCAGTTACTACTTCAATTAAATGAGGTCAAGGATCACACAGTATCAGACGAGATGCTGAACTATGTCACTTCCTTTAATGCTCGCCAGCTTTTTTTTTTTTAACAATACTTGGCCAGACAAAAGTACATCATTAACTAATTGGTATGATGTATTCCTTTAACTCTTCAAAACTCTTCAACTTCTGTGCTTGGCAGAGTATTCATAGTATTACAGACACCTATAACAGCAGTAACCTTGATCTAAATATAATTTAGAGATTTATAACTGAATTAGAAACCTTATCAGTGGTGGATTTGCAAACTGTAATGCAATTTTTTTTTAAGGTAGGCAGACCTTATTTTCACATTTCAGTTACATCATTCACACTGAAGCCACAGAATTCATTCACCTTATACAAACCATGGACTCCAGTGAGGCAGAGGTCCACACTGAAGACTGGCAAGCACACATTTCTGCATGGGAGTTGTCCAGGAAAAAGGATGGAATACACTTGCTGCATACATTTCGCTGTTCTTCCAAGAGTCATCTGTTACTCAGCTACTACAACTCAGTGCACCCCAACCAATTAATCTCACCTCACTGTGGATAAGGACTAGCTCTACCAGCCTGCATGACCCGAATGCCTTGCCTAGTGTTTGCCTTTTCCCTTCAAGGATTACAGTTTGCTCTTAAAGAAGAGGACATCACCCTTCTGTGTGTCTTGGTGCAGATATCTGAGGTTTTCAAATGTTTCCAGCATCACAGGGTATTTTTCATGTCAGATTCCTACAAATTCCCCAACAACAGGTCATCTCCTTCATCTATTGATGATACACACATGGCTTTCTCCAAGTTTCATATACAGCAGTTGCACTAAAAACAAACAAAGGCTGCTAAAGACAGGCTTTCCATCCTCTGCCTCTCCATCATCTTGCTGATGCTTAGTGTCAAACTTGCAGTTCTGGCCTGCTTGCTCTACATCTGCTGTGTACCTATTTTGAAAGCCAGAGATGGCACAGGCACAATCAATAGAGGTTATGATGGGAGGAGAGCTACTATGAACATTAGATTGTTTTTACTACTGTGTAACCAAATATATGGGGGCTAAAACCAATGTGATTTGACTGAAAATATGGGCAGCTCTTAGAAATAGCAGGCAAGATATTTCCAGACACTGATAGGTACAAGGTAAACAGTAGAGCAAGCAGTTTGTCTGTTTAGGATCAATTTAGTTCCTTCATTGTTTCTTGATACAACTTCCTTTGTTAGCTATCAAGCTCTCATAATACAACACCCCTGCTTTGAGCTGCAGTGCTGCCTAGGTATTGCTAGCAAGCCCGTTTTATTTATTTTGGGTTTTGCTGGGTTTTTTTAAGCACCACAGTAGAATGAATTATGATTTCTTCATGTCACAGGCCCCCTGGGCTGGTTTTGTACACACAGAAAAAGAAGCTTCTGGCATTTTTCACATTTCAACCAGCAGTGTCTTGGCTGCATAATCAAAGCAGGGCTGGCAGATACACAGAGCAGAGCATCCAAGACCCACCACAGACACTGCCTGCACAGATGAACTCATAGCACAGCTACTGCTGGGCCACAGCAAGGAGGCCAGGGGAAAAATAAAAACCAATGGAGACAGGGCTGAGCCATGGCTGTAAAGAATCTGCTTTTCTTAGCAGGTGCTTTAAGCTCCAACATCTGCTGACCATATAAGTCAAAGAAGCTCCTACAACTGTTTATGCAAATGAATGACGTGAACATAGAAATACACTCTAAGGTTTTTTCCCTATTACTATTCTTGGCATTGAACCCATAGAGAAGGTTCAGAAACTTTTTGTCAACCAGAAAGGTTATGGTAAGAAAAATACCTAATATCAACTGGTGTGTGGCTTGTGGAGGAATTCTCAGAGATGATTTTAAATGAAAGATTCAATAAGACTGCCTCAGGTATTTTAGAATAGGGCTCCTCCCTACTTTTAGCTCTATTGTATATTCAGGTCACAGAACTGATTTTACTCAAACGAAGTATTACCAGCATCATTTAAAAGAGGATTTTGCTTCTATTTATAATGGAATTCATTAAAAAGAAAGCAAAGCTTTCAAAATACTCTGATGATCTCAAGCTGAACTTCATCAGCTTGTCAGGTCACATAGTTATTTGTCACCTAATTATAAAATGCAAACAAGTCCTCATAAAATTGATTTTCTATTCTACACCTACTCACTTATCCCTCTCTTATTACAGCAATGAGCTCCTCACACTTTGAGAAGGTATCCTTTTTTGCACACCTTTACAGAATATGCTTTTCTGGTCTGGAAGGTTTCATGCTTTAATTGTTGTCCTGACCAGAATAAAAAAAAAAAAGTGTTGAACCTGTACATGTATCTCTAATACAAGAAAATTAAAAAAAAAAAAAGAAAGAAAAAATTAAAACCAGATATTTCATTCATGGGGACTTAATTATGTGAAAGCCATAGCTAAGCTAAGCTGAATAAGTGTTCTTTGATAATGTTAGATAATAATTAATTTGTAGCATTCTCCTTTTCCCCCTGACCTGGTACACATCTTGCATACACCACACAGCATCTCTGCTGACATGGCTTGCAACATAATCATTTCCAGACACCTCTGGCACAAAAAGCTGGAGTGTCTGCTTGGTATCTGGCACAAAATGCATCTTGCCCCATCTGATATTCACAAGGCCAGAACACAAACCCTGTTTTCTGTTGGGCTTGTTTCTCTGAGACATAAGGGTACACAAACTGCATGTCCAAACCAAAAGGCTGCACTGAGCTGTTCACTCATGTCTCACACTCAGTCCAGGAAGCTCCTCCAAGCTCACAGCCTGCCTGCTGTTCCCCCACACTGTCAGTCCCACTGAGCAACAGCTTCTGGGCTACCACTGACAGCCAAAGCCTGCTCCTGCTGCCCAGCCCAGCCCAAGCAGCTGGGTGGAATTAGCATTAAGGAGAGGTCATCATTTGTGCCACACACCTGAGTCTACTTTCACTGGTGCCCACACAGCAGTATTTCAAGGCAAGGGGAGCCTGCATCACAGTGAATTCTGAAAACTCCCCTCTGCCCCCGCCAGGGGAGGAAAAAAAAAAATCAGTCTACCAAAATTAAATATGAGCTCCAGAAGGGCTTTGAGTTTTGCTGAATGCTTGCTTTAGACATATATACAAGTGACATCCTACAGGCCCTTTCCAATGCACACAGTGCCAGATATCCCCTCTCTCCAGTCTCAGAGGATATACAATTGACAAGCAGCCAGACTTGGCTCCCAGTGATTCTATCACATGGAACAATTCCTATCAGCTGGTCAGCTCTGTGATTTAGTCTTTTATTTGGTAGGCAATTTAATTTTTGTAGTGCTTCCTTATTCTCTTTCAGAAACACATAGAAATGAAGTATCTAAAATCCAAAGACCACATATGAAGGCTGCCATCTTGTAGAACTGTCTTAACAACAGGGACCATGTATATTTTAGCTGATTCCAAAAGAACTTCTGTTCCTTGATGAAGATTTCATGTAATGTGGAAAAGCATTCACTGCCTAGCTGCTTCTGTCAGTGGTTTCCTACTCCCTGCCATGGATGCCAAAACTACCACTAGAGAGAGATATGCCCATGGCCGGGCATGAAGTGCCACCCCTCTCTTCAATGGGAAACTGCTCAGTTTACAGGCAGGATCTTTGGCTCAAGATCCTGAGCTCATAATGCTTTCTGGTCTGTTTTGAAAAAAAAAAAAAAAAAACAAAAAAACCCAATCCCACAACAATTTTTATCGACACTTTTTCAAATTAATAACCTAATACATTTGAGCTACTGGTTAAATTCAAACTGTCAAATGTTTTCCTTGTTGTATCCTGGCAGTGATGAGATGCAATCTGTGCAGTCACTTGGAATGCCCAAGAACCAGCTGCAGAAAATGCTCTGTCAAGAATAATGGCCGAGTGCTGAAAAATAACTATATGTAGCAATCTACCCACAGAAGAGACATTATAGACAGATACCATCATGTTTATTAAAGCTCATCTATCCAAAGCAGTGCAACATATCACTGCGCTTCTAGAGAACAGGTCCTGAGAGTCGTAATAACAACAATTAGGACTTCTAGAAAAGGAGGTCCAAGTTGACAAAGTTCATGGGCTTCAAAAAAATCCAAACAACAAAAAAATCACTTGTCTCTTTAGAAAATACGAGTCTAGAAAGCACCCTCATAATGCATGTGAACAAAAAGTATAGTTGGAGCAAAGCAGAAAACTACCACCTAAGAGCAATAAGAACATGCCATAGAAAATACACTAATAGAGAAAAATTTTACTAGACTCAATTTGCTTTCCCAGCTTTGAGCTCTCCTACACAGTATGCTTTCATTCTTGCCCATTTACTCATTGTAATACTGCGAGTGATCTGAAAAAAAAATCAATGTGACCCTTCCAAGAATAAACTAAACAATGAAAAATAATGAATGTCTACCCCTAAAGAATAATTTATCTTAGTCAAACCTCAACAGATATCATAAAACCAAAAAATTATAATAATGATTGATATTGAATCATTATCACCCTGGATTTAACACAGGTTCTTTTGCAATATATCAGAACAAAAAGTAGTGTAAGAAGACTGTAGAACAGTGGTAAGTATTTAAATGGTATGTGATAGCTTTTTAAAACAAGTGATGGGGCTGGAAAAAAGGTAAATCTGTGCAGGAACTAATAAGCTCCCATCTGCATAATGGAGTTCACAAAATGACAATACTGTGTCATTAGGCTGGCACAGCAGCTGAATCTCTAATACACCACAGCAAGCATGTGCAGGACCAAGTCCGGACTGCTGCCTCATGGTTGGGCATGCTGGAAGGGTCTTGGCCCTTGCCCAGGGCAGCTATGGCTGTGGACTACTGGAGTGACACAACAAACAGACTTGTGTGGCTTGGCATCCCTGAATGGGTTACGGGTGTCCATTTCATTCAGAGCTTCTCTACACCTCTGCCATAAGGAAGTGAATAATGCTGCACAAATTCAGGAAGAGATTTCTTCAGAATGAGGAAAAAAGTAACTCCCTGTTTACTAAAGATGGGATCTCGCCTCTATTTTCACATCTTGGTAATGCCCAGATTCCTGGCAATTCCTGGAGTGCTTAGAGGAGGGGTCAGGAAATCGGTACTCCATGTCTGTAATCTCTCTGCAACCACTGTGATCATTGCTTTTACCCCCAGCATTCTTCCACCCATCCTGGGATCCCTTTATCTGTCATCTGAATATATATTTGCCCTGCGGAGGCGGGGTTTTCCTCTTTTGTTTCTGCTTGTTACCCTTCTACCCTTCCCCTCATACCCAGCTGCCAACGTTTCCGGGCTTTTCCCTGCCCCTCCCCTTCCAGGTTTCCCCCCGCCCATTCCCTGCCTCCTCCAAGACTCAGTATAAAATCTGTGTTCGCCCGTCCCGAGAGGTCTTGGGAGCCGTGCCGGAATAAAACCACCTTGTTCCCCTCCCAAGTCCCGTGTCACTTCTCTCCATCCCCGCGCCTGAACTGAAGCTGCAGAGCAAAAGGGGGAACGGCTGAACTTCCCCTCCTCTCCTGCCGTTAAATCTCCCGGGGACAAGACGGGCGGGGCGTGCGCTGCAACAGATGGTAGCAGAGATGGTTTCGTTTTTCATTTTGTGATTCATGGTGGCGCCCGCCTCAGAAGAGGATGGAGGGAAGAGAAACACCCGCAGCCGTGAAAGCTCTGCACCACGACGCTAAGAGGAACCCAGCGCTGAGCGGAAAAAAAACGAGGTTCCCGGACCCTCTTCACGTCTCTGCGCTCTACCCTGGCCGGAGACAGCCGTGCTGCAGGACAGCCATGCTGCAGGGAAGGGGGGTAGACTTACCCCAGGACAGAGAGGGAGGTTTGGCAGTGGCTCGATGGACTGAGCCCGAAGAATGGCGCGTCAGAGCTTGCTGCTGACGGCACTTGCTTGAGACGACCAGAGACTAATAGTGGCTGAACCCAAGGCTTCGGGGACGAGCCTTGGTTAACGGGAAGACCTGCGTTTCTGGAAGAGCCAAACCATGAAAGAAAACGTTCCCAGTTCAGCGCGATTTTTCCATCACCCAAGGAGAACGAACAAGCCACCACCGCCCGTGCCCGGAGGGTAAGCGGGACTGGTGCAGGGGGATCCCTGGTGGGTGGCTGAGTTTTCCATTTCTTTTTTTTTCTGCGTTTTAACCAATGCCTGCGCCCAGATCCGGGCTGTATTTTTGCATGTCCGCAGCGGACGGGTGGATTTTTTCTTTTCCGAGGGGGAACTAACCCCACTTGATCTTTTGTGGGGGGGACTCATATTTGGAGGCTTTTTCTTCTTCTTGGAAGGCTGTCCTTTCTATCCTCTCCTCCCTGTTCTGGGCTCTGGGGTCAGAGAGGCTAGAAAAGACACAAATGGGACAGAATTGTAGACTGCGACACGTCAATTTCCCCTTTAGCTTTTGTAAAGCTCCCCATTCCCTTTTCCCCACCGACTTTCCTAAACCCTCTCCCTTGGGGATGGCAGCATATGAGCCACCCCAAGTGCCCTGCCGGACACTGCTGCTCTCGGTTAGGGGTGGCATTGGCCGTGCCGCCCCGGGCGAGATGCAGCGTGCCCGGCACCCACTCCCAAGATGGCGCTGGCCACGCCACTTGGAACCCATTTTCCCGCCTTGATCCTTCTCTTCTGCCCCGAGTTTTCCCGCCAGCCCCACCCCTCCCCCAAGGGCCCTGCACCATCCTGCAGTGAGGCTTGTCCCTGTTGTGGGGAGGCGGGGTTGGATCAATCCCCCAGTCCTTCTTCTGGTTCTCCCTGTGGGGAGAAGGATTGCCGGGGGAACCTCTCATTAGAGGACATTTTTTCTTAGGAGATCAACCCCGTTTTTGGGGGGCGACCTCCTTTGGAGGAAGGTGAAGCCAGAAACCTGAATCAGGAATCCACCATTTTGTTTTCCCCCTAAAATGGTGGTGCCCAGATCCACCCCTTACCAAATCCCCTTTCTATTGTCTGATTCCCCTATCCCATCCCTTAAGTGTACCTTACCCAAAGTTCCCTTTTTATTTCAATGCAAGCATTTTTACTACTTTTGATCCCTTTCAAATAATTGTTTTGATTGAGTTATATTTTATAGAAAGAAAGGTCATCCTCCTTGATTATTGTTCATAATGCTGTGCCCACTTTGCAATCAAAAAATCAAACCAGAGAAGCCACATCGCTGCTTGCTGCTCCAGCTCTGCAAGAACTTAAATACCACAAGTGTTGCAACAGATCAAGCCATGAATCCTGCTTGTACCTCTGATCTGGAAGAGTTTGTTTGGGACAATTTTACATGTTTTGTTTTAAGTTTTAAAGTGAAGAAAAATTTTTACCCCATGTATTGTAATTAAGATTGAGTTATCCTTGTCTGTTATTTTTCAATTTATGACCTTTTAATAATTTGTAATATTACTATATGACCTTTATGTTTTATTAATTTGTTTAAACATCACAACTCTCTTTCTTTTTGATAAAAAAGGAATGAGCTGCGGAGGCGGGGTTTTCCTCTTTTGTTTCTGCTAGTTACCCTTCTACCCTTCCCCCCCTCGCCCTTTCCCTGGTCCCTTCACCCCCATACCCCGCTGCCATGTTTCCCGGGCTTTTCCCTGCCCCTTCCCCTTCCAGGTTTCCCCCCGCCCATTCCCTGCCCCCTCTGAGATTCGGGTATAACATCTGTGTTCACCTGTCCTGAGGCCTCTTGGGAGCCGTGCCGGAATAAAACCATCTTGTTCCCCTCCCAAGTCCCGTGTCGCTTCTCTCTGTCCCCGCGCCTGAACTGAATCTGCAGAGCCAAAAGGGGGAGCGGCTGAACTTCCCTTCCTCTCCTGCTGTTAAATCTCCCGCCGCTCGGGCGGGGTGCACGCTGCAACATTGCCCTGCAAGCTTTGAGGATGGCAAGAGCCTCCTCTGCCTGTTCCTCAGATTTCAGCACAGAGCAAGTCCAAGCCCCAAGTGTTGCATGTGTTTCCAGTCTCTTCTGAACCTTGCTGAGCAGCATGAACACCACTAAGATGGGCAATTGTTCCTGAGCTGCCAAAATTAAGCTATGATTCCAACACAAGATCTATCACTGGAGCCAAAGCAATAGCACAACTATGCCTTTGTATTACATGGGCTGCTCTCCAGGAGTAATGTGCTTCAAGCCTTAGTCTGCTGTAATAAAAACCCAAATACTTAACACTAGCAAAGTGCTTGTATTATCAGAGTCCTGAGCAAGCAATGGCTAACAGAGATATTGCCTCCAAAACAAATGAGGTCAGATTACATACCAAAAGGTTAGAACACAAAAGTATGCCCCAGCAATTCTGAAGGTAAGCTAATTAGGAATATCAATATAAAATACAGTCTTTACTCTGAAAGAAGAACTACTTCTTTGTGAATAAAACAAGTGCAGCTCATTGGTTTAAAGGGGAAAATATATCTCAGGCAATATATGGATGAATAAAAATAGAAGTTCTAAAAGTTTAAAAAATTGTTGCATAGAGAAATACACACATTAGACAGCCTTCTGCTAGCATAGAAAAACCTAAAATTAGAGCACCTTTAACTGAAACTGAATTCTACTTTCCCTCCTCAAACCAGCCTAGTTTATGTGGCCAGCTAGCATGACATTCCTGGCCGCAAAAAAAAAGCCTGCAGAGATCAAACTGGGTCCCAACCTGACCCCAGCAGTTCAGGTTCAGATGAAAGCACTCAGCCATCTCCACCTCAGAAGAGTTCACAAGACAGTATAACAAGGACCTAGATGCAGATGCAGTCTGTAAGTACCTTTTACACAGGTGTCCTTCACCCCTTTTCTACTGTGGTTGATGCAAAGCCAGTTCAGAACATAAGCAGAAAGAAAGGTCTCTCATCAATAGTGGTTTGTAACACAAAACATCTCCAGAATAGTCTGTAGTGGTCCCTAGCACTGCTAGGACCACAGTCAGGAGACAGCTGCTTCCACACAGGAAACACCTACATAACCACCAGAAAAGGAGGCAATTGACTTTTTGAGCACTCATGAGAAACATGACCATTTCTTAAGAGGTTGTATCAGTGGATGTTAAAGTATTTTGCCTACCTTGTGACATATCCAGAAAGCCTGTCCTGGATACAACTCAAAAGAGGTTTTGCCAATGTCTTGTGCCATATGAACACACAGTTGTTTCTCCTACCTCATAAAGTTTGTAATATGAGTTTTGATATAGAAAGAACTCTCCAGAGAGAAAGGTGGGGAGGCAAAATGTTGTTGAAAAAAAATTAAAACTGACAGAAAACCCTTCGAAAAAAGCTGCCTGGGTTGAGTTAATTTAGTTATAAGGTATCAAGGCCACACTATTAACTACAGCTCATTACTACAGTATGAAAGCATGTTTGGCCATCAGTTTCCTATTTCTGACACCATTTGCTTGAATGACCTTGGTCAAGTCACTTAAGCTTCCTATCCTTAAATTAAAGAGACGGGCCTTCTTCCATATCCACCATACTTATTACAGATATAATCTTCTTAGAAAAGTAGGCACCTCTGATCATGTTTGCAAGAAGTCCTAGGTTTTGCTCACCTTTGCTAGTATTTAACACAATTTTTAATACTGCCTAAAGCAGTTAAGACCAAATACTACCACTGGTTTCATCCTCCATAAACCTAAGCTAAGCCACAAGAGAAAGGAACTACCAAGTTTAAGGTTTACTTAGACTGGCCAAACAAAGGAAGGAGCTTTGGGTGGCTTAACAAAGATTCCCAAAATATAAAATGATACCTGAGAAAATCTAAGATAAACTATATGCTTTCCATTTATATCTCTCAGGACAAAAAAAAAAAATCATAGATGAAAAGTGATTGTATTTCTTTCTCCTCAATTCCTGGCTAGATCAAAGAATTACACAAGGTAGCAAGGCAGGGAGAGCTGCCGGGCTGCTCTCAGTAATGTCTGTAGAGTTCTCACATTCTACAGATACCAGACTCCACCACATTTATGAAGACCGGGGGTGCCTAATTCACTGCCAGTGCTCCCCCTTTCCTACCTTTGAATCTGTATCTTTCCCACTCCTCACCCCAGAGCCTGTGAGGGAGCACTCTACTCGTTCATAGCTCTAGTCCTTTGAAGTGCCATTGAAGTCAAGCCTTGGGGAGCTTTCTGAATCCTAATGGCACCCTCAAACACAACTCAGTCCACACTACAAATAAACTTGCTCTGGTGAACCTGCTAGCGGCTTCAGTGTGCAAACGTCAGCCTACCTCTAAAAAAGGGGCTCAGCAGCACAGGCATTGCAAAGGAAAATAAAATTCTCAGCATGGAGCCCCAGAGAAGAAAAACAGTGAGACATTTCAATCTAGCCATTTCTTTTTGAATACTTGGGTGTTCTTTATGGAGGGATTTTCTCCCTCCACCGCTCCCCACCAGAAGCGTCCAAAGTGTTACTCACTTTATTTACAGAGCTTTGATGTGAGCTTCCAAATTTTTAGTTCAGCCTTTAAGAATGTGAGGGTCAACTGATTTTCTTTCTGGGGAAATTAGGCTGAATTTCATACCACCATTTATACCAAACAAGGAAATACATGAAGGAATCCTACTTTAATTCAACAGCAGTATTTAAAATCCAAGTTTAAAATCACTCCACCAAGACGCTTCCTTTCACTGGTCATTTTTACATGCAGATCATGTCTGGCCAGTGTAAATGAGCAGCATTACAAGATCTGTTTGTGGTCAGTGGTCCAAAGAAAATGACATCCCTCCTGGACAGAAGTTAGAATTCTCACTTTGCAGTGGGAGAGGGCTGCTTGTGCAAAAATAGCAAGTCAAGAAATAACTGGAGTCCTTGAAAAATGTCAAGCTTGACTTTCAAGCTGTGCCCTCAGAGGTAATGTCTCCTGCTGAGAGGCCACCACTGGAACAGGAACCACGCTGATCTGAGCAGGTCTTCCACCCACAGGTAGGGCTGCTTCTACATGATGGATTCCCACCCTTCAGGTAACAGTAATTGCTCTGAACTGAATCAAGTACATGCTCATAGCCCCTGGCATTTCCATTTATTTATTTTGATTTACTGACTTCATTGGCTGGTGTCTGAGCCATTTTTTCCCTGTGGCTACAGCAGCCTCTCAAGTATGAAGTCTTTCAGTGAGAGAACAATTTTAATGGCATATTGAGCACTCATTTGTAGAAGCAATCTTAGTCTCATTAAAACTTTCAGCAGTTTTATCATCCACAAAGCTCATAGCAATCATGACAACAAATTGTCTAATAGGAACAGGAAGAGGATCCCTCATACCTGAGCTGGATGGATTCTGGCTAAAATCAGTCAGGGACAAAGACAAAAGACTCTGCATCTACTGAGATTTGAAAGAACAAATGTCTCTAACCCTGGAGTCAGATGAACCAATAAAACACAGCTACAAATCAAGGAGCTGACTCTGCAGAACATTCCTGACTTCAAATCTTCCTTCCTGTTGGGAAGCACTGGAAATGGTCAAGCACAACAGGCTTTGTAAAATATATCAACATAGCATGGGGGAGCACCACCTACAAACATTTCATGTTCCCTAATACCTCATCCCTGAGCCCATGCCTGCAGAGGCATCCCACACACAGCTCTGTGCCAGACACCTCTTCCTCCCAAAATCTGAAGGGAAGGGGAACTGACCAAACTCTTACCCTCAAACGCTGAGGTTTTACTTGAAGCACATTCACCAGCAGAATGCAATTCCCAAGCTGACCACAGGTAAATACACGCACAGAGCAACATTGTAAGCACATTTATAACATGTACAAGTCTAAGGCCAACTGTTCCTGAACTAGAAAACTAAAAGGAATTCCTTTCTCTGCTAGTTCATCTTTGGCAAGCATTGCCTTGAAATGGAAGTGGCTTGGATATTGCCAGCAATAAAACCATTTATGTAAAGAGTTCATTCCTGTACCTCCCTTCCAATTTTCAATCAAAAAGTGCTGAAATTGGTCATCAGATCAGTTGCTGCCCTGCTTTTTGGGTTATAGATAGACACCAAGAAGGTCATTTAGGGTTTCATTGCAAGCAACAGAGTGCCATGTGCCTTAATGCTTGCTGCATTAAACTGAACTCACCTCTGATATTTAGGTTACCCATGAGTAATAAAGAAGCAATCAGGTACACTAAATGGGGGCTACATGGGGACCAAGCAGTCCTTACTTATAATAACAGAGCATTTTCTTACTAAACTCACTCAACAGAGAAACAATATGCACTTCAAGCTGTGAAAGAGACATCAAGCTGGTCCCTGCCCCAGCAAAATTGTGCTCAGGCAGCATTAAAATAATCAAGTAATACAGTTTTAACTAAGATATGGTTTCAGTGCATCTGGCATCCCACTGGTTAGGGCTGAAGCTGCAACAACACAAGCCAACACTTCAGATGTCTTAATCTATAGTTAACTAAGTGTGAGAGTGAGCTCACATAGAGGCCCCAAGGTCACCCTGCATTTATGCACAGCAAAATGCTTCAGATGCTTGGCTTAAAGCTGTCTCTTATCTCTTCCTCTACCTTTTTGTGAGAGAAAACTTAAATATGGTTAACTTTCTGAGTTTAGAATTCCCAATTTCATGTCTGTGAAGTACAATATTTTGTTTAATATTTGCTAATCACATAGTTTTTAAAATGTTTATTTATATTAAATTATTCTACATAACTTCACTGTGAATCACTAGCAGGTATGGAAAATTAAACTGACAACAAGGTACTTATACACAAGGTACAGTCTCACATTGAAACTCAGTTTAGCACCTAATCCATGCTAATCTTTCAGAGCATACATGTGTATATATTAAAAATAATTATAATGATGTATATTATGTTTACATATAATGCATATTCACAGAATTTTCTATACATATTTCCAGCATTATAAATAGTTATCCATCTCATACCTATTTCCAAGAAAATTTCAGACCTTGAAATGTCTGCAAAACTCTTTGTGTTGTACTTACTAAGCCAGGGAATGTGTTGTACATTCACTAAGTTTCCCTGTGAAGCAGAGTAGAGAATAATTTGCTGAGCTCTTTACTGTAGCATCAACCATCTAGAAACACAAGACTTATATTGAGAAGGAAGCAGTTGACATGCTTTAAATACATCTATATTTTCTCTTTCCATGCCTAAAAGGAAGAACTATTTCTTGTACCAAACTATGATATATTTTAGAGTCAGGCCAGCATTTAGCGCCAAAAAAAAAAAAAAAATCCCAAACTGATGTACTTTTGTCTTTGGATGCAATTATTATACAAGCCTGAAATTAAAAGAGATTCTAATCTTAAATACAGCCTTTTCCAACTTCCAGGGAAACCCCAAGAACTTGATCTTCCCATTTACAGATACATTTGTGAATTCTTAGCATCAATATTAGAGTAGATTCAGTTATTCTATTCAATATCTGAAGATAGTTTCTCAATTCCTTTGAAGCTAGTAGATGCATTTTTTTTTTAATTTTCTTTTTCAGAATACTGACCTATAGTTTATGCCAGCTTATGAACAGGGTATTACAATAGTCAAAAAGGCTTAAGACCATATTTCCTTCTACAACTTAAAATGTGTAGGAAATTATGAGCAATTTTAAAGCAAATGTAGAGTTAATTCTTCTGGCAAACATTTCATTTATGATAAGGTCTGGACAAATAATTAACATGACTGTTTATGAAAAATCTCTGTTAAAAACTGGAAAGACATTAAACAAGCAAATCTTATTTTTCTGTTGAGAAACACCCAGTAAGCTGGACAATCTACACAAGATGAGTTAACTAAGTAAATAAGTATGTTTTTCAGAAGGATCACTTCTTAGAGGGGAAAAAGGCACAAAGCTTTACTGAAGGCAGATTACAGCAGGAAAGAAGCTTTTATGGCATATCACCTTTTAGGGACATCACCCTGGATATCCATCACACTTCTCAATATAGGAATTTTGCCATGGACACTGATGGAAGCAGGATATTCTTCCTAAAACATGAAGTCCCTTCAAATTAGATTTCACTTAAGAGGACAAACAACAATATCACCACTTGTGTTTGCATGCAAACAGCAAGAAAAACAAGCAAACAAACCAAGGAACAGCAGATACAGCTCCAGTTAGACATAAGCAGATGTCTAAATTCTGTAAGTGTAAGTATTTCCTCTTAATGTGCTTTTTCAGGACACACTGGTAGGCTTCACAGTTTCAAATAAGGCAGACTAATGTCATTTACAAAATTTAAATTTAAAAAATTTATTTTTATTTTCACATTGCCACTAATCCAGTGAAGGCATTTGAGACCCTGATCCCACAAAGATTTAAGCATGTGTTTAACTTCAAGCACTCAAACTTTCCCACTGACTTCTGGTGAATTACACCCAATGACGTAATTATGTTAGTTGGCTGTTTCACAGAAAAGCAAAAAAGACAAATTCATTAGTATTTGTCCACAGCAGTGACAGTCACCACAAAGTACAACATCCGGAAATTATTAAATGCATATTTATTGCAAGGTTAACATAACCTCCAGCATTGAGCCATCAGTATAGGAAGAAATATTGTGGAGTTGTTTAACACTTTGTGCATGGTTCATCCTGCGCACCAAAGCTGATATGTGGAAGAAATAAACAGGTGCTTATATAATTGAAATCCATTTAAAAATATCCTCACACAAATACACACACATTCCCAGAGCTTGTAATTTAAATAAGTTACCTTAAACATGGTATTTCTCAACTTCTGAGAGCTTGACTTTGAACTTTGGAATACTGCTTTGTTTAAAAAGCTTTGGGGTTTGCTTGTTTTTCTGTCCCTTCTGTGCTGTCTATTAGGTTTTACATTTACCTCTGTAAAGCTAGTATTTGCAGTAAACCATGTGCAGTTACCTAAGTCTTCAACCTTGCTTCAGCATTAAATCATCCAGAAAAGCAATTTATTGCTTCATATATTCCAACACCATGAACAATATCCATTAAAATTCTGTCTCATACAGTGACCACATTGCTTTATGCTTGGATTGCAGTCTCAATATTACAGCCTCTCCCAGACAGTGGATTACTCTCTCCCTGCCAATGTGAGGTACAATACAGCATCCTGTGGCACTCAAATTCCCAAGATGTGCTATGTGTTCTCCCATCTGTGAGAAAACCGTCTTCAGTTTAAAGTGTTTCTCTATGGTAAGGCATAAACATTGAACCCTAGTCAGTACTTGTTCTGGGAGCAGAGGAACCACCAAATTGTTCCTTCAAAACGACAACATAACCATCTCAGAGGCTGCAATAACATCTCAGTGCTAAATCCCATATAGAACATGAATTGAAAGTCTCATAAATGTACCACATAAAATCAATTACAATGTCAGAAGCATTTAACTTGTTTTTTTCCCCTGAGCCTGTACATCTTGTTGAAATAAGAGCCTTTCAGTCCACTTTTAGCCAAATCTGAGTCTAATGGATATTGCTTTCTAAGACACTAAAATCACTTTTATTTCTTTCCCTGACCGTGTAGAGTAGGCTCTCATTAATGTACTGTGATTATTTTTTAGACTTTCTTCCTCCAAGACCATTGGAAATATGTATTCAGCAATTCCAGCTTTTGGTGCCTACAGTGCAGAAAGGATTTACAATAAGAAATTACTATTATATGCTCACTGAGATAATTTTTGGCCAGTGGTTAGAAAAATCTGCCAAGAAATCTGCCACTAACAGTGGCTTAAAAAGCTTAGTGAAGACAGTTTCTATTTCTGCAGCAGCTTCCACCAGATTTATCGCACCTTTTCACCTAGAGTCTGACACTTGGATTAGACAGGCCAGCAAAACTCTAGGAAAAAAAAACCATCATGCAACAGGTATTCCAAGGACATTTCTTCATGGGCAAATGCAGCACACTGACAGTCAGGGTGCCCCATCTGCCCACAAAAGAGATCATAAATCTCAGCTTAGGTGACTACCACATCGGGCATTTCAGGCAGTTTTTTCAACCTTGGAGGTTTGGGCAACCTGCCAGTAATGAAGATGTATTAATGCTTAATGCAGCTTAATGTAATAGGTGTCATGTTCATAATTTACAGAAGCTCTTTCTAAAGCATTAAATTCATTTATACTCCTTAAAAGCTACTCAATCCTCAAGGCTAAGTTAGTTTGGTTGGTGGGAGGTGGCTCTTTTTTTAGGATGAAATGATATATAAATTGTTAACATAGCCAAACCCATCCATTAGTGCATGTGAAAGCAATAAATGTGCCAAAGTAGCAATAACATGATCGAGGAAAGTCATTATGGTCATTAGGGATGATAGGGTTTCATTTATGGCACTGAAGAGAATGAAGGCTGTAGAATAAACCTCAAGAGTCCTGGTGACCAGTAGGCTTACCTTAGAATAGAAAACATTATCTTTGGTTTCATACTATACCATATATAACTATATGGTTACATATTATACCAGCAGCTTTATTACCTCTGCCGCCATCTTCTCCTTAGATTTGGAAATTCAATTGCAGACAATACAAGAGAGTTGGGCACCCAAATGCAACACTGATCTGGAGTCCTCTGCACAGGAACTCAGAGACGCCCTGGAATGTTTGCATACCTGGAAGGGTGGCAGGAGATTGGCAATTTGGGACTTGTTAAACTCTGGGATGCGCTTGCTTGGCAGAGGAGCTCTTGCTGATGTAAGGAAAGGTTTGTGTTGCCTCCAGACTGAGTGGCAACAACACATTCCCTACTCAGGACCCTCCTTGGCAGATTCCATACCTCAAAGTCCGCCTCCCTCAAAGGAATTCGTGCTGCTAGAACAGGAACAGAGCACTAAAAATACAGAGAAGCATGGGACAAGGACTTTTTGCCTTCTGTGTGCCAGTAAAAGAAAGACACTGGAGATGTTTGTGCTGCTAACAGTGAGACAGGCTCTGTAGCTACCAAAACAGACCAAAACTTCCCTTGGTGACAGCTGAAACTTAGCCCAGTATTGGACCAGTGGCAAAACTCCTCTGGGAATCCAGGATTTGACATACTAGGTCTCTAAAGAGCTGTAAAACCCATACTTGCAATATTGTAGTTACAGTCACCCCATGTCAGAAATCTTAGCTACTTGCCACATCCTAAATTACAGCACTACCTTTGTCCTGATGCAGCTCTGGGTCATGTTGTAGAACTTGGTCAGCATTGAAAATTAAAAGCTTCAAATGGCTTTGCCTTTTTTTTTTCCTTTTTGTTTCTAAAACGTTTCCAAACACCAGCTCCCAAACTGTGCTCCTGCTAAGCTAGAGATGTCTAGCTGGGGTCAGACAAGTTGGTCTGTACTCCTGCTGAGAGTCGAGTTTGACCAGAGCCACCAATGCTGAGAAAAATCTATACAGAAGACTACTACCTGTTCTTTGTCCTCAAGGAACAAGTATTCCCCAAAAAGGTAGAAAAGGGAGGATGATCACCCAACAAGGACCTGGTCAAAGACGGTACCAGATGCCCCCAGTAGCAGATCACTGGCATTCCTCTGTTGTTGTTTGCCTGGTTTTTAGTCTGTGTTTTTTCAGCACAACCAAAAGCTGCCTTCAGGAATCTGCATTGACACCAGATTGAATTTCTCAGTGAATGGTGCCCATATGTGTGTTACAGGTACACACAGAGCCAAAGCTGTGCCTCCACATGCACCACTATGGGATCAGTGTGTCTAACAACCTGTAATTAAGTCATGTCATGTAGCCAGATTCGGCTTGGAGAAAAATGCCTACAGTAATTGCATTTAGTTCATCTTGTAGCATGGTCCCCATCATAACTGCTAGTTCAATTGTATGTTCATTCTGCCAGCTCATTGCCATTAAGCACACATTTAATTACTTCAATAAAGGATTAATATGCAGCACACAAAAGGAAGGACATCATGCCTTGCCAAAGCACACAGCTGCCTCACCATTTACTGAGGAGATAAAGAAAGAATATCATTGGGTAGTATAATCCTGTTACAAATACATCATTATTAGATGAACATTCAGGACTTTTATTTTTGTGCTTGTTATTCACCACTCAACACACATATCTTTCCTTGGCAGCAGAAAGAGCCATAATACACAAGTGACAGCTCTGCCATTGTTGTCCCAGTGATGGCACTGCTGGCCCCCCTCCTTGCTCCCCCACAAGCTTGTAAGGTTGCTCTTATCTCGTCTCCAGGCGAGGGCTTACAGCAGCTACATTACAACATCCTGAGATAAGGGGCCCTGCTTGACATTATTTCTGTCTGTGCTGCAAACAACTGACAAGCATGGCAAGTATAAAAAAGAGCGAGAGCAACAAAGGTGGCTGCCCTCTTCCCAGCTCCCCCCTCCCTCCTCAGAAGACAGCTCATCAATTCTCCAGGATGTACACAATCATTATTGTAGGGGAAACAAAGACCAATGTCAATTGTGTAGCGTTATAAAGCAGTCCCTCAAATTAAAACCATGTACCTAACTGCATCTGATGGCAGAAGCTATTTAGCAGTGGTATTTTACGGAAAGGCAATGAAAAGCAATAACTGCTTTATTTAATGTATCTCTTCAATCCAGCTGCCTTGGATGGGCCTTAATAGAAGTTGTCGATCAATGTCAGTGCCTTTGAAATAACTGCAGCAGACTGCAATAAACATGAAGGAAAGATAACTAAAGCTACTGATCAGCCTCTTGTTAACTTCCTGCACCCAGAGATTTGTCATTTGTTTGTACTACTTATAACAGCCAGGGGTGGATGATTATCATGGGTGCAGGAGGCTGTGTGAGGGGAGGAACGGAGCCAGCTGGTGAGAGCACTCACCAAAAAAATTCAACCGGGATGCAGTGAATTCAGATGCTCTATCTCAACACACAGATCTGTCCTCCTGCTGTTTCAGTTCAGGACTAGTCCCTCACATTTCTCTGGTCCACAGATGAACTTGAAAAACAGTGCCAGGTACGATGCATCTCTTGCTCATCCAAGTCCACATCACATTAGCAACACCTCAGCTCCTCAAATATTCTTACCATAATTATAAGAAAAGATTATTTACATAACTAAACAGATGCTTGAAGTGTTGAGGTACAGGCAGGTGGAATGTAAGCAGCTGCCTCTTAGGGAATGAACTTACTCAAGTCAAGCCAAACAGACACTTGTGAAAGAGAAGGAGCAGAGCCTGATTTGTTTGGTTTGGGAAAGCAATTCATGATTTATCCCTCTGCTGAACCAGACATCATAATCTTGGCATTGTGCAGTAGGCAGCTCCTGAGGGAAGATCAGACAGCCAAAAACCCCCAGCCTTTTGCAAAAAGGCAGCTTTCAATGGCAAATGCAGAAGCTGAGTATATCCCATTTGTCCAAAAGCAGATCAACCTAAGCAGGACAAAGGCACACAAGCCTCTCCCCAGCACTCCCAGGAATCCAAGATTTAGGAAGGGGCCAATACATGAGCTTAATTCAGTGCAATGGAAACACAACTGTTGACATTCAGCTGGTCTGGTCAAACCATTCACCTTGTGTTTAAATAACTCTTTTAACAAGATTTGATTATCTAGTTTTCTTGGCAATATTTTAAAGCTGCATGTTGGCAGCATTCACAGCAACAAAATTTGTTGTCATTTTACCCCCAGAGTCTCAGCAGGCTCTGTTATTTGTTTTGCTTCAAGGAGGCTCTGTTATTTGTTTTGCTTCAAGGAGGCCAGCAAAAGCTCAACAGGGACCTGTAAAAATTCAGGAAAATACAAAAATATTCTTCCCCCTTTTTGCAGTCTATCGATTTTGCTCAAAGACTGTTAGAATCTCCCTCAATATACTGAAATCTTGGTCCCTGAAATTTTATCTGTTGGCCTCCAAGGAACAGCAGGTAAGAATTTTGTATTACCATTGAGTCTGTGACCAGCATCCCAATATTTCACATAAAATACCAAGTTATAAAAGAGTATCAGCAGAATCTAGGCTTCAATATTTACGCTATTGGACTAAGAGCTTCTGCTTTTCTCTCTGGTATCCAAGTATTAGGACAAGGTCTAAACTGAACTTCCATTAATTACAGATTTGTAATTGTAAATGTTTGCTTTGGGTCAGCATCCAAGCCTAAAGATGGAAATTTCCTTTAGGAGTTTTTCTTGGCAGTTTTGTAACTTTTTAGGGAACAGATCCTCATTTCATATCATCTTCTCATTACATGGCCCTCACCTATGCAAGTGGATACTGAAACCATAGGAAAATAGGCTCAAATGCATGATACCTCTTCTGCTTCAAAGGCAGAGAATGTAAACCAAGCAGTAAATTGACTCCTCCAAGGGCATGCAAGAGCTGCAGCATATGCAGACAACTCCTGCATGTCAGAACTGATACATCCAGCCCCGACCCTGCCCATGGGTCCTAAGGGACTGGCAGCACTCGCTGACCTGGCATCCAGCTGCAAACTCTTGAGAGTTTAATTACAACCAGCTCTTAGAGGGCAGACTGTCATGCCCAGCTCACTTCCCACTACTGGAAATGGCACCCAAAACTCTTTGGACAGACAGCAGCACCTCTACAGGAGTCCACAGCAAAATGTGATTTAAGGGAGAAGGCAGCAAGGACAGAGCTCTGCTGACAGCTTGAGAGATAAGGCATTTTAATGTCTCAATTTCGTTATTGCTTCTGCAATATGTCCTTGCTAGCTACCTCTCTGCAGGGTGCCCTTTCCTTTCAGCTCAGTGATGTTACTTTCCAATCCATATTTTTTCGTAACATATGCTTCATTCATAATATGGCACGTCACAACTTTTAAAAGGATATTTTTTTCTTGCTCTTGGCTCTACATCTGTGAAAAAGAAACAAATGTGTAGGGCGAAGATAGATATGGACTCCTAACTCTCTCATTTGTCTAGATGAAAGCCTGCTCTGAGTTTGGGCAGCAAACCATGCAATTAATAGCTCTGTCCATTTCCAGTGCAAATTCAGTTTTCCTCGAAAAAAACAGAAACACCATTAGACTAGATATTATCCAACTCAGTGACTGTAATATACAAACTCCAGCCATTTCATAGTCTCAATATTTACAATAAAAATTTCCAAAATCTTTCTAGGAAAAATGCACAAAAAACTCCCACAACTTGGGGCATAATTGAATGCCATGGAGAAATGCTCAGTGTCCAAACACTACTGTTTTAAGCAGAAAAGATCTGACCCCACCACTGATTTTTAAGGTGAGGTGATCATGCTGCCATTTCTGTATTTGCAAGGGCTCCTGCAGTGTGTGCAAAGTTAACAGGGCTACTCAAATGACCCCTAATTTGTTTTGGCTGGATCTCCCCAGATCTCAATGAACACAATGCCTCCTGTGTTTCCAAGGCACAGCTCAAGCAAAGCTCTTGATACTCCTCCTAGACATAGGAGATGTCTAGGAACAAGAATGAAGAAAACTGAAAGTGTAAGGGAGGGTATGTAAAGTATCTGAGGCTTCTCCTTGGAATAATCTGGTAGGACTTGGATTAGTTATTTCCAAGACCAGGTGTGGCTACTCTGGTTTTAACAGGAAAGGCCACCACAGAATGAGATTTAAACCCTTCAAACAAACATCTTACACAAAAGCATTTACTGGAAGTGATTTGCCAACCAACGATTTTCATGAGCCTTGTGACTTAGAATTTTGAAAATTGTATATAGGGGCTAAGTCTTGAGGAGTTGACTTTTCTCCCTGGGATCAAAAATCAGGGAGATTTATCCCATTTTTTCCATTCAAAAACCCATAGATGCACATCAGTAATAATAATTTATAAAATTATATTAATCCCTTTGATTAACACTTTTCTGTTGGAATGCCTCACCAGTTTAGAGGTATGAGGCTTGTCATTGCCACCCATGCCCTGTATTGGATTAAACTAAGAGAATCTCTACAAGTACTCTTAAACCAGTGTTTACAGCCTTTCTCACTAAGGCCTGCAGTAACATGTCAGCTGCTTGAATACCTGCTGATATTAAAGCAGAAAGAGAACAAAGAATAAGGGAAGAAAGTAAAGGTCTTCCACATTTTGCCATCATGGAGGGGCCTTGATCCTCCGACAGCATGCCCTTGTGCTGCCCAGGGTATATCCTGGATCCAAGAACTCAGGTCCTTTTATCCCACTCACCATCTGAAAGGAGCATGATGAATTGCAGTTCATCCTCCTACACCTGAAATCTGCATATCTTCATCATCAGGATGCACAGACAAATATCCAACAAATAGGTCCTGATATAAGCAGTTATTAGCAACTGAGCTAATAACCTTAAACATTGTCAAGGGGCAAAGCCAGGGTTGAGAAACACTGACCTAACACAAGGCTCCTGCCAGCAAGAGGAGACAGGCTCCCACTGTGGTAATAACTCCTCACATCAGCACCAGCCACTTAAGTGCTTAACATAGGGGATCCAGTCTTTGCCCTACACTTGGAGGTAACCACTGTTATCAGTCTGAAAGAAAATGGAAGTTTCTCAGATTAAGGAAGAAAAAAAACCCCACCTGTTGCAAATTAATAGTGAGCATAACTCTGCAGGGAAACTACTTTATGCCTCATTTTGGTCTCCCACCTAGGGCCCACACAACTGCTGGCAGATGGCAATTGTGACTTCAGAATCAGCCCATGGGGAGAGGCCTACAAGGTCCCATCATGGGCTGGCTGGGGGAATTTAAAATGCTGAGGCCATTAGCAGAGGAGTGGGCACAGCCAAACACTGTCCAATTCCCTTCTGCTGCTAGGTTTCCCACTGAGCTCCCACTTCAGCCCCCAGGCTGGAGAAATCAAAAGAGCAGGAACTACACCACTTAACACAGCAGCAGACACATTTTCAAGGCACCCTGAGTTTTTATCCTGAGAGAACATTTTGCAAAGTAGTTAATGAGAAAGACCCCAGGAAAAACACAATAGCAGCAGATGGGTTGTGAGGCAAGGTATAAGAAGCAATTCCTGTAGCTAAATTAAGGAATGGGTGAATTGAAAACTTAGAAATGGAGCAGATTATAAACATTTAAATGGACAGATACAGATATTTAAGCAGCTTTAGCTCTGCACAACACTGAAATTCTTTTTCTTGTCCTTCCTTTTTTTTTATGGCTTAAACTTCTTCACTTTGAAACCAAGAGCAAGAGACCCTGCAATACTGACATGATTTTGTCCTAACCTTTTGAGAATACACACAAGGAAACTGAGCAAGCTACTAACTCATAAGCTTACTTTAGCTCCCTCCAAACTCCATGCTGTGAATTTGCAAATGCTAGAATCCAAAACTGAGTTTGTTTTCCATCCCAGGCACTTCAGAATCAACAACAATCCCCTTTGAAGCCCATTGTATGAAGACTGTCACCTGTAGATACATCCCTGATGTATCTACAGGTCGTGTATTGATACATCCCTTTCCCATTTTTGCAGTATTTACTCTTCTACTTCCTTTCCTTAAAAAATCAAAGTTATCATTTGCTTTCTTATTTCCTACAGCATATTTTTTGACCATCCTACTCACTGAGAAGTATCAACCATTCAGATGGCCTCCTGCATCTACTTTGAAGGTACTATTAGTGGTAGAAGTCATACATTTGGAGAGCCAGAATTGCCTTCCACCAGCACCGGCTTAACCACTTAGCAGAGTACATACATTAAGAGTCAAATTTCAGCCATAGCAATAAATTCCAGACCTCCTTTGCTTTGGACAGCACTACAGTAGGCCTTGCTGCAGGGTTAAGTGTTTGTTTGTGGGACTTCTTGACAGCAAAAAAAAAAAAACAACAAAATACCTGGGAATCATGTTGAAGCAGAACAAAGGTTATGCTTTTTTACGGGTACAACTGGTGAGGCAGACCCTGTTTCTCCAGACTCCCTGAAAACACTGCTGGCCATTTCTACCATATGACACAATGACTTCACAAGGTAGGCAAATGTCCACTAGAGATGAACATGAGGCTGCTGACCTCATTTCCACTTGTGACCCAAACCTGCATTGATCCCACTGTCTCAAGGGGTAAAAGGCTATCATACTGTATTAACCCAAAGTAAGGGAGATATGTTTCCCAAGTCTCTCATCTCTTCAAGTTTCTCTTACTAACATACAGCCTCTGCCCCTCATGTTGGCCAAGGTCTCACATAAATCAGGTTTGCTTTTGTATTTTTCAGAGATTGGTAATTAACACTTATCCATGTTCCCCAGCATTTCTTCCATCCAGCCGAGTGCTGCAGGCTCACAACTGAAAGTCAAAATCTTTCTGTTTAATCTGTCCAAAATTGTGCAGCACTATCAATGCATAACACCTTGACCAACTTTTAATTCTACACAAACAGCCAAAAATAAAAGCCATGAAGTATTGTACGAAGGGTTCCTACACTACATAGAGAGCAGATCACATGTGCTCTTGGAGGAAGAGTGTTTCTGTGTCCTGTACAGGTGCTATTTCCATGTCATGCTGTGAGCATTTTTCTTCCTTTTAGAGGCCGAACAGTAAAGTCACAACTGCCTTCCACTTAATCAGGTTCTGTCAAGGCAGAGCCTGATCCAATTTTTAGATAACCAAGTCCTATAAAGACATACATAACTAACATTGTTACAGAGAGGACTGAAGCAAAAACATTTCTTAATTAACTGAACGAGCAGGAGAAAAGGTGAACTCATGACCACAAGAAGTTACGTTCCTTTCAATATGGCTTCTAGTCTTTTTAAATCAATAGTTGAAAACACGACTTCTGTAAGTTACCTACTACACAGACACACAGATAATATATAATAGGCATTGACACTGCTTTGTAGAACAAAACCAAGCACTTGGCTATTTGTGTTAAGTCAGGAACAAACACAGTGTTGGCTATATGCAGCACTCAGCATCTCTAGATCTGCACAAGCAACACAACTTGTTTTCATCATGTCACGGGGGATCAAGAAAACAACACTTTTTAGAGAACCTGGATGTGAGAGTTTATACAAGAATGTAAATGCGTAAAGATGGACAGATTGCAAAGACATTTTCTTTCCTTTATTTCTTTCTCCTTGTTTGCATTTAAAAGCAGCCATAAGTAAACCATTTAGAAGATTCACCCATATGTGACAAAACCATGGAAGAGTCAAGCATCACAAGCATCCCAATTTCTCTGGTTTACTTTAATAATAAATATTTTTTAAGTCAGGGGTTTAGAAAGTTATCTGCAGTAGGACCCCCATCAGTAGAATATCTAAATACATATATAACTTGTGCTATAATCTAAGGCCACGTTGAGCAACCAAGGAGCTCCCACTGTTTTGAGGTAAAACCAGTTACTTCAGTCAGCCTGGGTGTAAGGACACAAAAATAACCACTGTCTGAACTAGACGAGTATTGGTTTTGCTACACACAACCATTCTGCTTTCTACTCCTCCCAGAACTCTCACATCCCTGAGATCATTCTGTGCAAGAGGCTTTGCATTTAGACTTAACTATCCATGTATTAAAGCAAAGCCAACAAATCATGAATATTAGACAAGGAATGATAATATAAATTTACCAGTACCTCTGAAGATGTAAGAAGAGTAGTCCCAAGGGGTGAACTAAGAATAGCATCAAAGAGCTTGGCTACAGTTATTGTCTCTAATGGACAAAATTGAATTGACCACATACTGTCTGCAGTTAATGGCCAAAGTAAATTAATTTACAGCAAATGACACCATTTGGTCAAAAATTGGTGTGATTGGCTACTGACAAGTCAATGACAGGCTGACCACAGGACACCACTAATGCAAAGATGGGCATTTAGAGAGTTCTTGAAGCTACAGGATTGCAACACTACAGCCAGGTCCTCCTCAGGGATAACAGCAACATCCAAACTTGCTTACTTAGCAAGTTTCGTAAGACTGACTTTCAAAAATACATAAATTAGAGATCTCAGTTTTATTTTTATTGCATTTACTAATCTAAGTGTTTGAAAACACTTTTGGTTTGCTTTATTTGAGAGCTGCACAAGCATATAAAAAATTACACAGCTTCCTGTTCCATTTCAAAAAACAGTGCATGTTCATATGTAACCCAAGTTAACTGCAAACAGCAACACCAGAGTTATGCTCAAGTTGCCTGATGACATTGATTCAGATTTCTCAACTCTAAGAGACCCAGTTGTTAACACGCACTAAAGGGTTGTAGTGAAATCTGTTGCCTAAGTGGTGTAAGAAGCCACTATTTGGAGTAAAAAGCCTCTTATGCTGACCATCTCTGAAATGTTCAGTGGGTCACCACGCCTCCCTCAGCCTCTCTGTGACAATACAGTGAGCCTAAATTCAGTGACTCATATACTCTCATCAGTTTCCTCCAGTATCCACACCACTAAAGGTTCCAAATCTTTCCCAAAGCCTATTGAATGTTTTCTTTCTACTAAAGTGAGTCCTGCCATATGTAACAGACTTTCCAGAGACCTCAACCTCTCTGATGGAAAACTGTGGGAGCACACTAGTTAAGTGCAGCAATGAGGCTGCTGAAATGGTCTCTCAGTGCTGTTGTCCCAGACTGAGAAGCAAGATGTATTCTATTACCATCTGTGTATCAGTTATCTTCTGTTAAGTGAGCAGTTTTCCTTATCTCTTTCACAACCAATCCTCTCTCAGGGGAGACATCTACTGGTAATGGGCTATTGAATGTCACTGGGTGACTGATAAGAACTGTAACATCCCACTGAGAGATACTCCGCCCAGACGGAGGAGCCAAGCATTTCCATCTAGATATAATCTTGAGTTTCTAGAACACCAGCATGGCTTTTCCCGCACTGGATTTCCCAGAAGAACAGCTGTCTCTTCCACTGCAGGAAGACTACACCCTTTTTATACGAGATCACTGCTCCAACAGAACCACACCTGCCACTCCAGAAGTACTGCAGCCATAATTCCTTATTAGACTGCTGCCAACACCCTAACAGGGTATCAGGTTGTATTCTGACTCTGTCAGTGTTGTTTTAGTTCACTGCATTTATTTTCTTCCCTAATAAAGAACTGTTATTCCTGCTCCTATATTTTTGCCTGAGAGACCCCCCTTAATTTCAAATTTATAACATTTTGGAGGAGGGGGTTTACATTTTTCCATTTCAGGGGAAGATCCTTCCTTCCTTAGAAGACACCTGTCTTTCCAACACCAAGACAGCTGCCCAGCAGCAGAGGTGAGCCTCAAAACAGGCACCTCCTCCAGTGCAGGCTGCCAACTGCAACTCTGACCTCAGCAAAAGCAACACACACAGGCACTGAACAGGTGGGGGAATTGTCAGAAGAACAATTGATTAAAGTGTTGAGGAATAAAATGAGGTTAGATTTAAGGTCTTGCATCACACAAAGGGTCCTGCTGAATTACTGACAATGAAAGGCACTTTTATTGCACTGCTTAAAAGCTCTCAACAGGAAAAAAAAAAAGGCCATGAAATGACCTCTCTTCCTTCACATTGTTTTGATTTGGTAAAGGTCTACTATAGACCTTTAGTAGTTACTCTTAATTGCCTTTTGCTAAAGCTTCCAATTCAGTTGCTTCTTAGCTAGGACCGAATTTTTTCCACTCTGACTGAAGAAAACCAGATCCTGAAAAGGTGCAAGTCTGACACCATGTTTCTATTTGTAAAATCAGATTATTCACAGAGCAGGAAGATTTGGCCTAAAAAGTTTCATTTCATATTTAGCATTCCTATCTCCCCCCTTTCGGTGGAATTATACACATGTAAGGTGTAAGCTCGACACTTAAAATAGCCACCAGCTTTCATTCATCTGTATGAGATACACACATTGCCTGTATCTCCAGGCCATATTGCATAAAACATGGGAGCTGATGAAGGCACTAGAATAATGTAAATAACGTAAGTAAAAGAGCAGTCTGGTACCACAGGCATTGCTGAGTCTTCACTTAGTGGATCACCTTGGAAAGCCACTTAAGGCATCTAGGGTAGCTGAAGTAGTATTCTAGCTGTAATCTCTAATACCTCTTGCAGCCACCACAATCTCTGAGGAATGCAGCTACTATCAAAGATTTAATGCTTTTTCACATTAGTGATGTCAGCACAAAATGGCCATCTTCTCTGAATAATTTATCTCCCCACTGCATAATTTTCTTATCTCTTTTTCCCTTTTGGCTTTTTACTGTAGATGGGAAGGCAAGTGGCTGTTAGTCCTCAAAAAAAACTATGGCGCATCCTTTCCATCAATCAATTAAAAAACACTTACCTTACACTCAACATGATTTATTTCTTGTTAATAGAATTGTCTCACTATATCCTTCTATTATTATACCCTTAATTCCATTAGCCATTCACTTAATGCTCTCTTTAAAGCTGACCCCAGGCTGGGGAGAAGGGAAAGAAAAGTTCGTCTGATAGTGGCAATGCCAATAAAATTCTGAAGCTTTTCTCTTAAAATCCTGTAGGTCACAGGAAAGACAGGTCCTGAGCATATCCTGCTTGCTCTACAGGAGAGTATTTATATTTCATACACTTTCAGCTAAATGGTTTGTTGGCTCTATGCTATTTGTATTTTCATATTTCATTATCTGCTGCACTCCTCTGACACAGCAACTTTACCAGTGAAGACAAATTTCTCCCATTTCGCCACTAACAAAAACAACTCTGATTTTGAAAAAAGCCTTTTCAATTTGAGAAATTTTGGCTTATTCCTCAAATAAGGTTGGAGCCTGACACCCTCCTGCCCACCAGCCCATGCATTTACTGAGAGGATGCTTTAAAACAACACCTAACTACAGAATCCTCACCAGATGAGACCAAGATTACACAAGTATGTTGCTTACGTGACTGACAGTATCCTCTGTCCAATAAAGTTCACATAACCATCAGATCAATTCTTGGGCATGAGAGAGTTTGCTAGTGCCTCTGCTTCAAAAGACAAATCCACTGGTAATAGGTTGCTCATTTGCTTTCCTGGCAACACTCAGCTTCTGCTTCCTGAGAAATAAATTCTTAAAGCAGAAGCCAGGACCACCTCTCCTCAGGCTGAATTGTCACCTTAGAAGTCATCAACATGCAGAATTCCAGACCTCTCCTTCAACAAATCACAGTTCATCTGCGCAGCTCCAAGTTCACAAGGACAGAATCAGAACAGAAAACTGACAAATACAGCATGCCATGTTCCACCTGCTGACCAGCAACTCGCAAAATCAAAGGCAGAAGGACCTTTGGAAGAATGTAAAAACCTGTGGATTAATTGCATCAGGATCATTATGCTTCCTTAACAGCTTCCAGGCAATTAGTCTTTTCTCTGTGTCTGGATTCTTTCCCTCAGTTTTGTTTTTAAATAGAGTAATATTAGCAAGGCTGTGAAATATTTCATACCCTTCTCAGAACACATTCATGCAGAGATGAATCTGTGCCAAAGGATTTGGGTTTGGATGCTAGGCTGGTATCAGTAACGGTCAGAATCTCAGATTTTGGCTCAATCTCTTCAGGCAACCACCAAATGGTAGGTTTCAATTGCTGAATCCTACAACTTTCCACTGCAAAAAGACATTCATTCATGCTGCTGCCACAAAACTCAAAGCAGTTTGCAAACTACACATATTGCAGCTTTATTTTTGTTCCCTTTTTGGTATGTAACAAGGAGTGTTACTTCTCATGCATTCACAAGCAAAGCACTCATTCCATGAGCTCAGCTGAAGCCAAGTCCATAGAATGGGGCAAGATAATGCTCCCATCTCCATGAGAACTACAATGTCAACCCTTGCCCACCACAACAGCTTGGTTATAAAGTGCAAAACTAAAGGAACAGAAAGATATATCTATCCTGAGCATAACAGTAGTAATCTCCAACCAAATTTACACATTGCCAGGAACCAAGCCATCCTCAAAGAAGCATAATGTGCCTAACCAGGAGCTGCCTGTTAGAGGTTCATCTCCAATAATTTTCTTTCTTCCACCTGTATCACCAGAAATTTAGGCAGTGTTTCCAGTAAAAACACACAGGTTTCAGGTTTTGGTGTCCTTCTTTTGTTACATCATGCTTTTTATTGCTCTCTCTCATCATCACTGACAACAATTCAAGAGCAGAACACTTTTCATGGTTTGGGGTAGTGCTCTGCATATTTAGCAGCTTTCAGAAAGAATAATAAGAAGTAAATGTTTTTCCCAGCACTTGCAAAAACTTCAAGCCAGTTAAAATAGAGCTGCTAAGCAGAACACACTTTACCATAGGGCTTCTCTTGTCACTGGCATCCGTCAGCTGAACCCTGCACATTTCACTGGATTTTCCTTTACCCTGGGAGTTTCCTCCTGATTCTCCTCTGAAAATTCCTTATTACAACACTGTTCATTTCACAAAAGCAATTAACAGCAATAAGTGTGCATGTCTCTCCTCATAACTGCTATGCGTGACCATCCAGTAGGTGTATTCTGCTACACCTTGCTAGGCAGCAGCAAAGCAGTCACAAAAATAAATGGAATTCCGATTTGATATTGATCTACTTTCAAAACTAATAAACAGGGCTGGTGCTGATAATTGCCAAACCTCTGCCCAAATAAAACTATGACACTTCATAAATATCCAATAGAGATAGATCTACATGTGTCCCATTTTCCCCAGTATTTATAAACATATCCCTTTAACACTGAATCTTCTGTTAAGAAATGTCAGCTCAGTCATACCCAGATGTTCTATTTTAAGCACGAATCTTTCCTCTTTGACTAACTCAAACAAACATCCCTCTTACATAAACAACATTCTACCACATGCATTCTTATTAGAAGTTACAGAAGTGAAAGATGAAAAGAAAAACCAATCACTAGGGTAATCCAGTTGCTCTATTGGCCTCTAGCATGAACTAACCCTGTACTAGCCAGGTTAACGTATCTCCAGTGTCAGGCAAGGGATGAGCAGCAGCAGTAAGGAGCTAGCTTCCCCTCTACAACCCCATACAGGAATGTTTTGTGCCACTGATAGTTGCCCTTGCTCTATTTACACTCATCATTTCTCAAGAGTGAATAGAGGAATTCTCTCTTGTCCTTGGTGTTTATAACACTCCCTGGGTACCAAAAGGTTTAGCCACATCCCCTCTGCATGTCCAGAGGCCACGATGCCCCACAGCCTTAAGCCCAAGCTTTAGCTTGGTTTGAGGCCTAGATTGTATGAAGAGAAGCACTCCTGACAACTGCTTCTTTCCAGCTGATCAGAGAAGAAAGACAAAGTTTTGAACCACACAGCTTGATACCACCACTGAGATATTTGTTAGAGAAAGGAGGCCCCTGAAGGTTGAAGACTGCTGATACCCCCCTTCTCAGCAAGGAAAGCCTGTCTTTTGGTCATTATTAAACCCCAGAACTCTCAGGCTAATAAACACAGGACCTGGCCTCATCTTGGTACAGCCTGCCTATGGTGTTTTATTGTTTAGACTGAACCGCTTTAACAGTAGGGGGAAAAACTTCAGATGTGTCATGGAGAGGAAAAGGTAGAGAAAAAAATGGTAGTTTCTTTCCACACAACATGAGACTTTCCTGTAGTATCAGGAAAATGAAAAGGCATTTCTTCTGCCCTGATCAGTCATAACATTTAAACCACAGAGCAAGCCATGAAATTCTATGCATCATTTAGGACTTTGATGCTGAACTGACTTCATAGTAAAAATGACTTGGCAGGGCTAAAGCACCTGCTGTCAAAGGAAATCACTGATTAAAGGGGCGTGTGTTTTTTTTTTAAAGATGTCTTGTTCACTTTCACAAAACTGCACAAGGGTCATCCCTGAGTTATACCTCTGATGAGTAATTACTCCTGCAGTGTGCCTAGAGAACTGCTACTCAAAATCCTCATTAAAACCCATATGTATTTCTTCTGCATTTTCCTTTCAGCTATTATCAATGAAAATGATCCATGTATAAATATACACTTTCCTCCTTGATGATCATCCCTATTTCTTTTGCCTGAGCCATTCAGCAAGGCTACAGTTCAATGCTTTTGAGGTCACAATGGCCTCTATGGGAATTAAGTCTGACATCAGAAATACTGAATCATGGCTTCGGTGAATGAATTAAATGGGGAGGATTACACTAAACATCACTGAGAGTGATCCTGCTCCCATAGCCAATGACAACCTCTTTACTATGGAATCAGTTAAGGACCTTACTTTAGGCAGAGCCCATGAAAATAATTTTACCATTTGGGACAAGCTGTTTTGCCATTGCTTTAAGAAGAAGAGCATAGTTACATACAAAGTGCTGCTTTCTGTTCCTTTTGTCAGTATTTATAGGGTGGGATCTCCTGGCCAATGGCAGACATTTTTAGGCTTTTTTCATTCACCTGTCGCCTAAAAGTGCCCAAACCTACACATGGTGGCCAGGAGAGAATCATTCACTTTCTGAAGAGAAATACATTCCAAGACGATGCAGCTGATCTTTCCAAATAAAACTATGGGCTCATTTCCAATGCTCTCAAATAAAAGACTAAACTTGCTAGTGCTCATTTCGCCATCTCAGTTATTGGCTTCTTACTGAGACAAGGCTGCTAGAGCAACACCAGTGTTACCACCTACTTTGGAAAGCTATATCAAGATTAATGGATCTTCAGAGGAAAAAATATTAGGAGTAAAATTCATTCAGCTTCCCTGTGCCTCAGGCAGTAGCAATGGAAAAGCATACTGATTAAGCAAATGAGAGAAGAAGAAAGACCCAGGATGGGGTGAGCTGGAAGAGAATACAGATTCTCTTCCACAAGACTCAAGAATGGCTAGAAATATGCAACATGCACAAGAAAAAACAATCTTTGCAAGTCTGAGAAAACACCAACCCTTAGAAGAAATTAAACTTTAAATCAAAGCAACCTCATACTCTGCTGGTTTTACTCAATTTATACAATTTCCTCAAAGTGTCCTTGGCCTTCCCAGCTTGTCTTTGGAGCACAGGTAAGATGTTATACTGGGTTCCACTACCTTCTAACTTCCTCTGTTCCTCAGAATGAAGAGACATGTTTTCATAATAGAGCTTCAGAGGGGCCAGCACCTGCCAAGGCAGCTATCTCTTCTTGCATTTCTCTTAAAATATGGACCTTGGCAGTAAAAACAGCAACAAAATCAGCAGTTTTCAAGAATCAAACATCTATTTCAAAATAAGCATAAGGGTTTAAAACAGTAGAAAAGCAATTCTTTCTCTCTCTTCTGTTTCCCAAGGTCTAGGGAAAAAATAACAAAACAAAACAAGACAATTAGTTTTGAAGCTTTTCATCCAAAATCTTATTGTCATCACTTTTTGAAAAGTGAAACCTGAGCTTAATTTAAGTTCTTCCAACTTAATTTAAGTTGCTCTTCCAATTCAGTGTTTTACTTCAGCAGTAGAAAATTTCTGATGGGACACCAATACTTGGCAACATCTGGACTTAAAAAGTTCACTTTCTCAAAATCAGATCTGAAGTTGTAACTGAACTGTGAAGGGACCCTACCTAACACCCTACTAAAATCATCCAAAATAACCAGCACTATAGGAGTATAGGCAACAAAATGATGGATACAATCACCAAATTCAACTTCTTTTTCAATAACTTGAAGTCACAGCCTTCATGGCTAAGAGGCTGATGCAGAAGCCTATCTGTCTGCATACTTGTGCTTAGAGAGAAATGCCACTTGGGATACTCAAATGTGCAAAATAGCAAGCAGCACCTACAAATCAATTAAGCAGACTATGCTGTTAGAATTTATTCACAACATAAACAGCCAGGACAGAGCAAGCAGGTAAGATCATAGGAAAACACTGAAAATGTTTACTTTATGACATAGGCAAGCAATCCACAAAGGATGCTCTAAGAGGAATGCCTTGAAGAGAGTTTATTCGCAGGCAGCCCTTCATCAGAGGTTACTCAGCACATAAATTGGAGGAAGAAAGAAGGGAGGGATATTCAGAGTGATGTAATTTTTCTTCCAATGAAACAATAAGGTGTGATGAAAACCTGCTTTCTTGGAGATGGCGGAGCACCTGTCTGCCAATGTAGTGTGGTGAATGAATTCCTTTCTTTGCTTTACTTTCACACAGACTTTTTACTTTACCTATCAAACTGTCTTTATCTCAACATACCAGTTTTCTCACCTTTTTGTGTTTCCTATTCTCTCCCCCATTTCACTAGTGACGCCCACTTGACTTAAGCACCACTGAAGACCCAGGATACCAGCTGTATTCACTTCTCCCTATCCCTACAGATATACAGGTGCTCCTACTTTCCTTTGGAAATTCTGGAAAAGAAATAACCTCAAGGAAATAAAATGTGAGGAAGGCCCTATCATTTGCAGCATAAACTTGGACAAAGCAGAAGATGCAAGGACAGTCACACAGCATACTGGAAATTAAACAGGAAGGCTATATTTCCACACATGACATGACAATGCCATTTAGAAAACATTCAAAAATATTAGATGAACAAAACATAAATCTGCTTCAGGGGTAAATAAATGGCATCTGTATCACTACCTCAAGACCTGTTGGCAGTTTCAGTAGGGAACCTACAGCAACTTCACAACAGGATGACTGTTCTAGCATTGCTCTTCATAACTGAAAAAACTCACTAGAATTATATATTAGCCAACAGAGATACTTGGAACAAATCTGTGTTTACATAGTCTTTCTATAACAATTGCTCAAACAAAAGTTTTGAATGTTATTTACAGTTGTCTCCTTTGTCAAACCAAAATAATAATATTAGTACTTCAGCAATGCCAAATGTGATATTCAAAACATTTTTAACTCCTACTAATTCAGCAGAAAATTGTCTTAGCACCATATATGTGGCAGTATCTGTTCGAGGAGCAGGAGTAAGGCTGCACACACACCCTGGGGTCAGTCAATCCAGGAGGCAAAAATGGCACTCAAGAAGGGCAGAATAGGTTGGTGGTGGCAAATCAGATCAGCCACTAAGGGTTTTTAAAAGTCTTCACCAATAAAACACTCCAGTAAGGAGCACACCAGAAAAAAGCCATACTTCTTGTTTTGAGCTTAAATAAGAATCCCAAACCTACAGGCAGAGAGTATGAAGTAAGGGTAGCTGAGCTAGCTCAGGAAGTTCAGGTTCTAGGTGTCCTGACATCTCTTTAAACTCAAATGAGGCAGTTATTCTCAGCTGCCTTTGAGGGAGTCTCTGTGACAGGACTGGCTGGGGGAAATCAGTGAACCACTTAAGACACCTGAGAAAAATCACTATCTAGAAGTCTCTTCATCGATGCTGAAAAGCATGTGGCCAGCCAGGAAATGCACAGGTGCCTATATTTTGCAGAGATTGATCTCTCCCAGTGCTAGAGAGGCCTAGCCCAGGCTCAGGACCAGACAATACAGACAGTTAATTGGAACTTGAACCATCTCTAGCACACTTGCTTCTTACGTATTTTTTTATCCATGTTTTTAAAAGCATTTTCCTTTTACAGAAAGCTCAGCTTTCCATAGGTTCTGTACAGTGCCACAAGGAAAACATGTGGGCTTATTCTGCTGTTTCTGAGTATAAACAACATGTTTGCAGTAGTTGCCCAAAAGCTTCTTCTTTTGCAGACCCACAAAGCAACTGGTCTGAGAGCCATTCCCCGGCACATGGGCTTTGAGCCGGAGATTTTCCCAAAATAAATATTCTTGTCATTTTGCCACAACTTTAAATGCACAGAATCACAGAATGGGTGAGGCTGGAAGGGACTACAGTGGGTCATCTGCTCCAACCTCCTTTCATTCTAGGAAGGTTCCCTATTTTGGATAGTATAAAACCTGGGGTAATTTAAGAGACAGAAATAGCCATAATTTTTCATCATGTAAATGGGAGTATCATTTCATAAAATGCTTTTTATGTGAACCATTTTCACAATCTACTCAGGTAAGTTGTTATGGCCACTGTATATTTTCAGCAGTCATACTTCTAACTTAAAAATAATGGTGCTGTATTGACCACAAGATAACCCTTCTTCATTATGAATAACATCAGATTATATATCTTTCACAAGTTTTTGCTTTATTCAACAATTTTTGGTGTGCCTGACCTTATTCTATTAATGTTAAGCAGAATTAATTAAAGCTATGGACTCCTTTTTTTCTTAGTGCAACACATTTTTCTTAAAAAAGTAATGTATCACTCCCTGACTAATTTTTCATGACTTAAATTATTACCTTTTCCCCATGGTTGTCATTGTTCCATATTTTTTTTATGAGCCACTAATTTTTTCAAGTATAAATTTGAACCTGCTTTACTAATGTGTAACAGCCTAACAGCTTTTAGGCTTATGCAACTAAGGCAGGGCTCCCAGCAGCCTTCTGCTGAAAGTTTGACATGGAGACCAGAAGTCGATGGCTGTAAAGCAAGATCATTCTATATTTTACATAGGATAATTATATATAGTAGCTGGCCCTGACACTGGTCGTGAGTTTGAAAGTCCATACCCAGCTGAAAACCCACTCTCCAGTTAATTTTTGGCCCTGATTTTCCTAAAACTATCCAAAAAACAATTGTTGCCTCTGCATTGTATTTAAAATCATTCCACCACAACCACTAAAGTTCTCAGCTGTGTTTACCCCATATATTTACATACTTGTGCCCTATCTCATAGCCACATTAGTCCCAAGCCCATGTCTTCAAGTATTCTGACTAGTTCTTTCCATAAACCTGGATGATAAATGGCTTATGATGTTTGTCAGTTTATTGTTTATAACATTTATTGGTTAATAATATTATTCCAACTGTGCTGTTTTAATGGATCAAGCATTACAAGGCATGTAGGAAGAGCCACAGCCATCAATAGATGCACAGGTGTAAATGGGAAGAAGGGTGATGGGACTTTAAGACATTCTTTAGGTTCTCTGACCCCAGGGATTTTTCATGCTTCAGTGCAGCTCAGATCACACATGTTTGATTTCATTTGTATAGGTACTCCCATGTCTCAAGTTGCAATAGCCTGTTTCCACAAATACTACTCCTATTGTACAGTATTGCTTAGATTTGTCAAAGTGGGGTACAGATTATGCCACATATCACTGGACATATGGAAACCATGCGAGGGTGCTGTGTGAATGGTTTCTGGCTGGTTTCATCACTTCCCTATGAAGGCTTTGATTGTGCCTGAATCACACATGTTTGTAGAGTTTAGACAGCTGCAGTGAGGCATGGGAAGACTTTCAGTGACTCTCTTCATGTGCATGTGAACACTGGAAAATGGGATTTATACCTCAGGCCCCGCTTACTATGGTGAAGGAATATGCATTGCTTCCTAGCACTCAGAGAATACCTCTCACATTGCGGGGCAAAATGTAGAATTCCTCCAAAATAATTATAGCAATGCTATGTAGATCTGTAAGAGAAATAATGAAGTTAAATAATTATGTGTCCAAAAATTGTGAAGGGCAACATTGGTACAGAGAGCAGATTGGCTGAAACTGAGCATTGGTTTTATAAAATCTTAAAGGAAATGTACACTGGGAAAAACGTTTCCCTAATCCTAAAATCTTGGTGAAGTACCAGGATTTGTTCTAACTTGACACAATACCCTGCTACGTCTTTGCCAGATTTTCTCTGCCATGATTTAGTCACGCTTGCTGTATAATTTCACTCAGAGCCTACCTCTTTCCCTGCCAATACAACTTGCATCCATTTCTCCTATGTGAATGTAGGGTTTTGTCTATCAAACTTCCACCAAATGGAAAAGACTTCTGGATATTGTGATCAAGACTTTTAATATGGCAAAACTCTGCATCCAGCTATCTGTTCCTGAATCTATGCTTTCCTGCTGCTTGCTCGTACTCCTTTCATTTCTGCCTTGTTGACAGAGGGTGTTGCCGTTCCTTCACAATGCACAAAAAGCACCAAACTAACAGAGCTAGAAATGCAACAGTGAAGGATGTATTAAAAAACTCCTTGTTTTTTCCAGGCTTTCATGGAAAGGAAGAGTCCTCCACCAGTTCTCTCCTAGATTGTTTGCAGCATGGCTAAAACATATAAAATTAAAATGCAGGGAGAGGAGGAGAACGAGATGGCTGATTTTTTTATAAGCAGAAAGGTCTGGAGTCAGAAGTGAAGCAGTTAAAGTAGCAGCAGCATGTTTACTAAGCCATTTGAAGTTGATAGCCCACACGGCCTGGATTTTTTCTCTATCTTCGTAAACCACAGTGAATTGATGGAATGACCTGGACTTGATCTTAAGGGCAACATGTCTGATGGCACTGCTGGATTGATAAATTGATTCAAAACTATTACCATGGTGAAAAAGCAATAAGGTCATAAAAATTGCATCAGCTGGCTAAGTAAATCCTGGCATTTCATGACAAGTAATGCAGAAGAATCGCAAGAGGATCTGGGCATGAGGCTGAATGAGTGAGCGAGAAATGACTTTGAAGAGCTCATCATCTCCGATCTATTCTTCCTGCCAGCGATTCATGCCTTCGCATAGTGCTACTTCATTATGGGGAAATAACTGTACACTTCTAGCATATTCCTGGCCGTCCCTGGCAGCCCCTTGAGGACCCTTAGCTGGTTAATACCTCATCATGGGCTTCATTGAACACTTTAATCTGCACTTGTGTGATCAATAGAATCCTGGTGTAAATTAAAAGGACAATTTCATGTAATCAAGCCTGTTAATGCTCATTTTGAAAACCATTATTTGTGGAAGGCATTTAGGAGAAAATTACAAAGTGACAGGCTGATGCACTTGGAGCTGATTCAAAAGGAAATCCTTTTTTTTGGCTTTGTGGATGGATGGTGGGGGCCATCAGCAAGTACATTGCTGTGCTGGGCAGGACAAATGGGGCAGGAGGAGACAGAGGGGTAGCAAGAGAAGCAGTCCAGCAGGAATATGCTTGCCTTTGCGAGGGGAAGAAAATGAAAATTTCCAGTGTTCTATTTCTGTGGCAAAATCAATTACTGTGGGGACTTGTTCAAAGCGGTGCAGTTTCCAAGAGGCAGAAATTGAAAACCCAGCAGCTAATGAAATGGCAAATCACTAGTAAGTTCAGACAAGGGCTGTCAGTCAGATCAAACACCTAGAGAAAAACAGCCACTTCCTTCTGGGTGTCAACAGGCAGCCTTTCCCCCCAACTCCCACAGCAGACACCTCTTTGAAAAGCAAAACAAAACATTCGAGGGCAGCACAGTAATTTTTTCCTGAAATTAAAATAATCATCAGAGTAACATATTGCATATTTCAATAGCTGCACCATCCAAGAAGGTAATTCCTGCTCTTAAGGGTAAGGTAAGCTGTTTTAAGCAGCTGAATGAGGATAGCTCTTACCAGAGAACAAAGCTGCACACTTCTGTGAGAAGTTCCCGTCTGCACACCTGTGTCCATAGCACTGCAACCTCCTTTGTTTCCAGTCATTCAGAAGCTGACAATTCCAAACCACTGGGAAATAGAGAGATTGGAATATCAGAACATGTTTCAACTATTTTGAAATGCACAGCATAATGTCAGCTGGTCAGTACTGCCTGAAAGGCAGATGTCATTTTCTGTTGAGCAGAAGGGTGAACTGATAGAAGAGGAAGCTAGAAGTTTATCAGCTTTCTAGGATGCCCTTCTATGCAGTTCTTTCAGAAATCTCTCCTTACCAATACTGATTCTTTCCTCAACAAGACGTGTATTCATATCCAGTTATCCAGTACCTTCTCTACATCTAAGGTATTGGATCCATCAGCAACCACATTACACTATGAAGACGAAGCTCCATTAAGTGACACAGCCTAGGCTTTAGGCCCCTAAAGCATCTTATGCTTTAAGTGCTTCTAGTTCATGCCCTCTGCACCTGGAATCACAACCATAACTAAAATCTTTACTGTTCTGTAATGTCCTGTCTCTCTTCCTTTCTCTCTCGGTTCTGGAACAGACAAGACTTTGTGATCTGTTCTTTTCACCTAGATGAGCTTCACCTAGGTGGTAACAGAAGAAGATGCTGTTATGGACTCCAGTCTGAACTCAATTCCAAAATTACAGCTGGTTCCCAAGAAGAGGAAGCTAGAAGATTACCAACTTTCTAGGATGTCCTTCTATGCAGTTATTTCAGAAATCTCTCCTTACCCGTACTGATTCTTCCCTCAACAAGACACGTGTATTAATCTCCAGTTATCCATATCTCTGCTGTCAGTGAATAACCATTCAATAATCACCCAGTCTCTTCTGAATAAGTCCTTGAACTAAATATGGTACATTTGATTTAATATCAGAGAGCCACTCACAGTGTGATCAAAGGGAAACAGGCAGTCTAAATTCAGCATATAAAGCACATAAAACTTCCAAGTGCAAAGAGCTAAGCTACTCTTTCTGCTTCTAGGTTTCAATTTTTACCACTCTAAGTGAGAAAAACTGGTAAACAAGTCAAGATCCCATATTTTTTGTGTGTCTTTTTGTGCCACTACTTTTCTCAATGAAGTAACTTAAACTTCAGTTGCAGTCTGAGCTATTTGGTTCAATTTCTGTGGCTTTATTTCTCTTCTGGAAAGGGCAAACAAAATAAAAATAGATTAAAATGTGTGAACAAGGTGTGGGGGTAGTTGTACTTAAATATACAGTATATCATGTATTTATTTCTATATAGGCAGATTTCTCAGGGCCTGTAACAGCTTGGTTGCTTGCAAAAGGAAACACTGGAGGGCTTACTTTATTCATGCTTTCTTTTCCTGCCTGAGCCAGCCCAGATAGACATGAAATGACAAGCTAATTTGTTTAAGAATAACTGGGAATGTGCTAATGTTCTGAAGATTAATCAGGAAACAGAACTAAGCAACTCTTATAAAAAAAAAATAAAACTTAAGAAAAAGCTACAAGGAATGACATTAATAACACAGCGCTTCTGCTACTTATTTTTATCTTGTGGTCTGTTTTGGAATTAAGATCTTTGTGCTTCTCCAAAACTGAGAAAACAACAGCACTAAGTCTTTGTTAATGAGACTAATCAGCAGAAGATGTCCTGTGAACTTGACAGAAGTTTTTCACTGTCTGTGAAAATTTGTGTTGGCTGTGCAGACAGAAGTTCAAATTCAGCATAATTATTTTGAGAAGGGCTACAGAAAATAAAAGGAAATGGGAACAACATGAGTGAAGAGAGCAGAATTTGACCCTACACATTTAGGAAAAGGAATTCATCACACTAACTTGGAAGTACCAAAGACGTTTTGTGCTAGTGAGAATTTAGATTTCATCTTCTTTAGAAAGATGAAAGCCAATCTCTTTAGAAATTTTATTAAAACTTGCCTAAGGAAGCAATGTGATCCCTGATTTTCCTTTATCCTGTATAGCTGCAAAAGCCAATACAAGAAACAAACTTGGAATTAAATGACTACCCAGTCAGCATATACATGGTTTGAAGAGTAATAAGCTGTACATTCCCTACTCCAGGTAATTAAAACTGAACATCTGATTTAGTGAGTAACAGCTTTTTCTGGGATTAAAATGGCAGGATCTTGATGATAAGATACAAAATCTTTTGCCGAGTTAAAGGAGAAGCTTAGCCCTTATTTATGGATATATAAATCATGCCTGAAGCCAGTACACAAATCCCAGAGGTACGAAGGAGGCATCAGGATGATATTTTGACTTTATGTTCTGCACTTAAATTTTAAATATATTAATATTTTTAAAAGGTTCTTTTTTTTTTAAAGTGTAACTACCCCACAAGTAATTTTCAGCCTGGCTTGTTCTTGTATTAATGTTTTCATTATACACAGGAAATTTTTTGTGTGTAGAAATATTACTTTTGGTTGTAAGTGTTAATTAGTTTATTTTCTGAAGACGCAAACTTGCAGTCATACTGTTTTAATGTCCCTTCCAGTAACTTTTCAAACCAAGAACTCATTCTGACCAACTCCAATGGCAGATAGGGCAGATAGAGCACTCTACAATACACAATTTCCATTGCCTTAGGAAAATGTGTGGCCGGGGTGGGGGGAGAGAGAAAGAGAGAGAGAGAGTGGGGGGGGGG
>QUSF01000025.1:10054925-10123636 GCA_003676055.1 Chloebia gouldiae
GAGAGAGAGAGAGAGAGAGAGAGAGAGAGAGAGAGAGAGAGAGAACAAGCCTCTGTCAGTGCCCCAGTAGAGATCAAAGCTGCAGCATAATCTCACTATCAGGGACAGGCAAACGTGCTCTTGGACTCCTTTCAGAGACTCCACACAGAAGAACATTCCTGTGAGACAGACCTACACAGAGCCAGAGTTTATCAGCTCCCCTGGTAGAGAAATGACTTGTTCCACCCCTTTGGCTCTGGCAGGAGTAACCCAAAAGGACTTCTGCACCCAAAGAATTGTAGTTGCACAAAACAGGCGAGGAGGTGGGGGGATCAAACCACTGTCCCTTGGAGGTGGCAATGTAAGGATGGCTTCCACTGCACGGGCAGTGAGCCCATTTTCACCATTTCACTTTTACACTGCCATGGATGTCATGGGGCTGAAAAATGAAAATAAGAGTAGTCCAACAGGAAAATTCAGTGTCAGCTTTCTGGATTTCCTGGCTACATTCAAACAGATTTACACAATCACATTTATGCCACATTCCAATCACTTGATCTAAGCATTAGTTGGCAACAACCTTGGTGGAAAGCAGAGGCTCATAAGGATTGCTGCAGAACTGCTTTTGTCCAAGGTAGTTCAGCCCATGATCATTATAAGTATGCATGATGTTGTAGAAAAAAATGGGTTCCTTTTCCCCAGCATTCACAGACTTCAGTTTTGAGACTGGCTCCAACTAAACTAACTTCAAATCTTCAGCAGAGCTTTGCTGAAATCAGCAGAGCACAGCATAGGAGATGACAGTTCAGCCTGGTCTTTGAGACTGGGGCTGAAACTCATGGAAAGGAGGACAGAAAATAGTGAGTCTTGAAACATGTTACTAAATCTAAGCACTTACTGGATAATAAATTATTTGATAAAAGTCTAAGAATAACTGGAGCCTTATCCTGATTTTACTGTTAATTCAATCATTCTGGAGTTCTTGATGTTAATTAATTTTTGTTTTATAATGGGCATATAGTTCTGAAATATAAATTGAAGATGCCTCACGTTTTTAATAGTTGTTCCTTAACCTTTAAGGCATTTCGTTTTGTGTAGTCAATGAAGCCAATGTGATCTTTTTTCCATTACCTAGAGGACCTTTTCTGAGGTATTATTTATCAGGCAACTGAACAGGAAGTGCTTTGTCTACTTACTTTTCCCTATTTGTCCCTCTGTGATGCATCCATACATACCTTTATCCATGGCAGATCATCCTGTTTTGACACTCAGCAGATATTCCAAGTATGGTCTCCACTTATTCCATTTTCCCCTGGGCAGGCATGCCGCGTGCCTCGCTCCCAAATAGTCCCGCTCCCGATGGAGCTGTGCCCCGGCTGGCTCCTGCCGTAGGCGAGGCGGGCAAATCAGGAGCCTGCCGCTGGACCACCGAGTGGCTTTAGCAGGCACCCTCGTGGGCTTCGCGTGGACACAGGGCAATACCCAGAGCAACGAAGAGGAGACTCTCTCTGGTGTAGCAGCTTTGGTTTATTAACAGACAGAAATCTCCAAAGCACAACCCTAACAGGACGGGTGCTCACCAGAAAAGAGCCCCAAACAAAGGGGAGCAACAGTTTAAATACGGTGTGGGAGGGGAAACAAACGACCAACAGTGAGCCAGCAGGGGATGGCCAAGGGCATGAGGGACAAGGGAAACCTCTAATGGGGAAAGGGCACGGGAGGGGCCCCAGGTCCTCGTCCAATCACTCGGTGCCCTGGATGGAAGCTTCTAGATATGTGGGAAGGAACACCGAGTGACAGACAAGGCACCTGGGAGGGGTAAGGGGAATGACTCGGCACTTTAGGGAAGATTGACATTTCCTGGAAAGGCGGGAAAAGGGGTACAAGGCGGGAAAGTCTGGGAGGGACCAATACATAATAGGGGAAACCGGGACAAACCATTACAATATTAAATAAGAAAACATCATATAACTTAAGGAACATAAAAACGCACCACCACACAGGCACAGGCAGCCAACCCATCCCCCAAAGGCCTCCTTCCCAAACTGTTCCAATAATGCCTTACAGGAAGCGAGTCAGGTTGGCTTCCAGGAGATCATCAAGCCTTGGCAACAGTTTAGTAGTGGTTAGATAGCCTGAATCTTGTCTCTGACAGTGCTTTCTAGGAGATGACACTTTATTCTTGTTGTGGTTGTACCAATACCTGAAGGATATCCTCAAAAGCCAATCACTATGGATGGGCCTCCCAAAAAACTCCATGGTCTACACCTTGCCATGGCCACACTAGGGTTCAGAGGCATTATTCCTACTCTCCTTCCACAGTGATATCACAATAAATATCTTCCCAATGTGCAGATCATTCTCCCTAACCAACTCAGAGCATTGTCAACTTCCAGCTTTATTGGAAGGCACCTCACAATCCTTTGGGGATCAAGCCTTGTTTTTGGAAATCATGCCACTGTAATGCCACACATGTCTTAAAGAATTGCTTATCAAGGAGGATGGGAAGCTGAAAGACTTCTAAAAACCATGAAATCATATTGGATTCTGAGAAACATGGAGATAGAAGTACAACAGGAGTTAATGGGACCACAAGCTCAATGAAATAGTGACCTTTTCGCAGTAATTGAGAGATGATGACAATGAGCAAATCTGGGGGTTGGGTTTTCTGCATCTCCTGTTCCTATCAGTCAGCAGAACATCAGATATAAGTAATTCTCAAGGTACTTCTTACCATCTTGTGCCTTCCAGACAATAAGTCACATCTTTGGGACCCTTTCCCAAAAAATACATAGTCCAGTGTGACCTCTGAGAGCTACATTCAGAGCTCAGCTTCTCCCTCAAGGGTTCCTGAATCCATAAGCTTAATTGAAAAGTAATGAAGATATCCAGGCTTAGCATTTCCCCCAAGACTGTTGACTGCTACAATCAGGCTTTTTCCTAGACATGTAAAGAATGCTTAAAAGTGCTCCTGTCCCTTGGGTATTGCCATGCAGCTTTGTTTACTGGCTGTCCAGGAAATAACTCTATCAGTCAGAGGTAGATGCAGAATCTACAGGCACAGCTGGTACTTAACTTGACTATAAAAAAAGCCTATTTATCCATTCTCCCTTCAGACAAGCAGGAAAAGATTTAAGCTTAATGTATGAGGTGGAAAAAAAATCACATTTTATACAATCATATAAAAGAGAGCAATTAACACAGATCATTGCTAGTTTTTGACAGGGCTTAGTATGTCAGGAGCCAAATCAATGTGAGGATTATCACATTTTAGAGTAAAAGATGCCAAAACCAGATTTGAAGGGCAGTGCACTACAACATAACAGAAAAAAAAAACCAACTCCCTAAAAGAAGCTGCAAGATTAAAACAAAATAAATTACATGATAGGTCCTAGAAGCATCACCTCCATACCTTAACTTCAGCAAGACATCTTTGTGCTTCTCACCCTGAACTTCCTGTTTCTTTAAACACTTAAGATAAATTTTGAAGAGCGATCATCTTTACTGAAAAGAAAAAGCAAGAGGAGATGGACTTTTCTGTTCCCATTTTCCCCAGCCATGGTAAGCCTTAGGCCCACTTTGGGGTGTATGTGTTTGTCATGTCACCTGCCCAAGACAATCAGCAGCAGTAGTACTGTTTTAATAAAAATGTTGTCCCCATACACTGAAATTTACTAATATTCAATTTTGAGTAGATTGTCTTCTTAGGACTGATGCTGTTTCCTTTCACTGACTTGTCATGAAATAGTCCATTCTAAGTAATTTTTAAAAATTGTATAGACTTCAATTAAATCATTTTCCCCAGAATATTCTCAAGACCACAATTAGGCATTTTCCATTCATCTATGAAAACTCTGTCTTTGCTTATCAACAGCTACAAAGTCACAAGATTTCAGTAGCCAAAAAATATAATTGCATTTATGAGTCTGTAGTAAACGCTGTTCTTTATTGAAAGGGTGAGACTGGCTTTTCTGGTTGCAGAGAAAGATACACTGTATTCTCGGCATGCTTAAGGATGATTAAAAGTGGATAGAAAATGCTATCAAACAAATTCTATCACAGCAGAAAAAGGATCTCACATGGATGAATCAGTAGGTCTCACTAGATGCATAGGGAGATGATAGAGAGAAAGCCATGATCTGCAAAAAAGTTGGGATTGTTCAGCCCTAGGAGGATAAACTGGATGTGGGACCTAACAGTCATAAATACATTAAAATTCTGCTGCAAGTATTAAAGGAGAAGTGTTTATTTTTTTTTCCACATTCACTGTGGGTAAATCAAGAGAGAGTATCCATAAACTGTGGGAAGAGGAAAAAAAAGTTTAGTCATCCTTTCTAATAGGAAGGATGATGAAGGTCTCCAACCTGAAGAACCACATGGATAGGCTGTGAAACTTCCAGAAAGGGATATCTTTAAACACTAACTGAACCAAAATCCATTGGGAATGACAGAAGGATTGCCAGGACTGCTTGGGGCAGAGGAATCCACAAAACTACTTCCAACTGTCCCTCCAGAGCTGTTTTTCTACAGTTTTTGATGGAAATTCGGGAATGTATCAAGGGCAAAAATCATGGCAGCGAACAGGGGACCACGTGTACCTTTTTACTAACAGAATCTGCAGGTGAATTTGTGTCCCATTATTGCTGTTTTATGTAGAGGAACGACACTATGAATTAAATCCAGCAAGTCCTGACAACATTAATACCTTATTAACATTCAGAGGACAAGCCATTCAAACTTGGATGCCAAATGCTCCCCCTAGGTTATTTCAAATATTCTATTGGAAGCTGTATAGACACTTCACAAAAAAAGGTTTTGCTCACAACCTATGCAGAAAAAGAGAAGTTGGGAATGGATACACACCAGGATGGCTGGATATGCCCTGGGGGACAGACAGCTACATGAAACAACATTTTTGAGTGACATGCAGCCATTTATGCCTTTTTTCTTTCAGCCTCCACGCAATCACCTGCTCAGGCTGTAAACAGCTCAGTGAAAGGACAGTCTCTATCTATCTCTAGCCCTGCATTTGAACAGCACCTAGACCATCACTGTCAATATATAATTACCTTGTCCATTATAATCTGTTACAGAAATGAAGAATACCAAACAACATGGAAGCAAATATTTAAAGGAAACCTATGCCAGAAAAAAAAAGGACATTACTGCCAGAAGCAGTAATTTGATAGTACACACATTTAATGTTCTGTGCATTTAATTACATTTAATAGTCAATGTTTCAAGAGGCAAATCACTAGTAAAAGAAGGTTGGGCATCTGTATAAAGCCCTTTTTTAGAGCTGAGTCAAAGAAAGTCGGGCAACAAAAATATCTATTCTACAGGAAATGTTTATTAAAACCTCTTTGAAAAGACAGAAGGGCCCATTTTATGAAGCTTCCAGTTCAAGGCCCAGAAGAGAAGCAAATTTTTAAAATGCTAAGTAGGCAGTGTTATCCATTTGACTGTTTGGTTCAAGAAGTTCAGAGGTTGCTCTTGGGACACACTAGGCTGAGGCTTTCATGGAAATCATGATAAATGTGTTTTCCAATGTACTGACCTGGATGTTAGCATATTTTTTTGCTGAACATTATGGGGTACTTCGCCTGCTACATAATTGATTTTCCAGTAAAGCTTAAGACTTCTCTCTGATTCCAGTAGAAATCTGCAAACCATTTTCTTTATTACCACCATCCCACACGAGGGGAGGGCGTAGGCTGGAGTGAAGCAGGGGGGAGCAGATTATGAAAATCCAGCAGCATTGTAGAGTACCAGCTCAGTAGCTCCAACAATAACCTGTTGAATTCTTTGTGTCTGTATGCGCACACTAATACATTCACTTATACAAGGACATCTGCAAAGCCCTAATGGTCTTTGAAAGCACAATAACATTTAAGTAACCCAGCTCTTTTTTCCAGGAATCTTGGAATGAGACCTGACAAAAACTCACAGCTAGTAGGGTTATTTTGGTGTGTTCTATGTATGTTAGTTTTCCTCCTTCATCCATGAACCTTTAGCACAAATATTTCAATATTCAGAACTCTTCTATGCAAAGCTTTTTTTATTCCTCACATGTTTTTCTCTACATTGAACCCAAACTATCCTCAGCACAGGGAAAAAAAATAAAACAAAATAAAAATCAAGGAACCTTGGTAAATAAGTTTGCTTTTGATATATATGTAAGATGTAATTTGAAGAGATCTCAGAGCACACAGTAGAGGAAATTAGTGTGTAGATAGAAAACCACTACAGGAGTACCTGACAATGAATCAAGGCACCTTCTCAATTGAATGAACCTATTTAAGTCTCAGGCTGCCCCACAACTCCTAACTGATACTCTTCTCCAGAATAGGCCAAATTAAAATTGTTCCCCAATATAAATGTAAAAGTCCCAAATAATTTTAACTCCTTTCCCCTTTGTAATAATTTAGTTTGCAATCATGCTCTTCTTCCAAGAGATCACAATGTAGATGGAGAAAAAGCAAGCAAACAAGCACATCACTGACAGTAATGTGTGGAGAAGACAGGAAGAGCACACCAACTGCATTAATGTCTCTTTGGGTTTCCCAGAGCCCCATTTCTAAAAAAGGTTCATCATATTCCAGCAGCGATGGCTTTGACTGCTTTAATTCAGCAGTACGTGTCCAGGGGCTAAGGCCACCTTGCCATTGATACACTTGACTGGCAGGCATGGATCCTCCCTGTCAAAATACTCAAGTGTTTAAGTAATGACTAGTGCCACTTGAGTGTAAAAAACTAGGTGAGCTGTCAATACAATGGGTGTCACAAGCACATTGTTACTCATCCTAATCACAGTAATTGTACACAGCGACAGGCAGGGAAGAAAAGGAAATGAATGCCTATCTGCTGGCAACAATGCAACTTCATTTAACCTTAACAGACCAGGCTTTGATATCATTTCTTCCTGGCACTCTCTGCGATCCTGATGTCAAAATAGCTTCTCATTTGCAATGTATGACAATTTCCTCACATCTGAAAAGACACTGCTGCAAGTCAATAGACTATAAATTGCACTTGGAAATGGGATAATCTTAACTAAAGCCTGCCTGCTTTCCCCAGGAGGCCCAGGCCTGCTTCCCCCTCCTTTTAATAATTTGTATGTTTAGGTGTTTGGTCAATTTACTCTACACTTGTAATGCCTTATAGGCAAGACCATCAATCAGATTCAATGTGACAAAAACATCCTGCTGCAATATTACAGGTTATTAAAGGGATGATGGGATAAGGCTGCATGCATTTACTGGGCCCCTTTTTTCTCATCTCAGGAAACTTGTCACAGATCTAAACTGGTGATTCATCTTCTCTTCACTATCAACAGGTAGCAGCCAAGAGTGGACTTTGATGATCTGCTTTCACTGCTCTTTCCTCCACAACTTCTGGCCTCCTCTAGCTGCCTCCCAGCCCTACATCCAGTTTTCCCCACTCCTGGGAGAATGCATGGCCATGGGGAATGCTGCTGTAAAGGCTCACAGCTTCCAAAAAGGCAACAATAGTTCCAGTGTCTATGGAAGGATTTCCAGCAAGGGGCCCATCACAGTCTGGAGCACTGTATTTTTTCAAGGAGCCAAATTCACCTTGCAAACATTTTGCCTAAGGCTCTAAAACAGATGGTGATGAAATTATACCATTCAGATAGTTTTTAAAAGATTTTTAAAGAAAAAACAAGCTAGATTATATACAGTATTCTTACATTCATTGAAATATATAGTAATTATACTTACTAAGCCTCGGAGTATTTTCTTTGAGCTTTACAGCCTAGGGCAAAGCAGGGAGGAGCAGAAGGGAAACATCTGACTCCCTGATTTCCCAGGCTACTGACTGTGCACAAAGTGTCTATTTATGACATGGCACATCACCACCACAGCCACATATCTGTCCCAAAATTGGAAAAGAAAGGGACAAAATAAAGTAATAACTACAAAGAACAATGTGAGGCCTACACAATACCCTGGGATTTCTACAAGTGACAGTCTGGGTCAGAGAGGCTCTGAAAGGATGCCACAGCCAGCGTACAGACACCAAAGACTGTTGTGGGATCACTCTTCTCGTGTTTAGTTCAGTGGGAGAGAGTGTCACTGAGACTGCATGTGATATTCCAGCAGCCTTAACATTAGATTCCAAGGGCCTTATTCCAATAATGTAACATTTCCTGCCTTCTTTTGGAATAGAGATGATACAACATGGCTCAGTACCTACGAAGCATACAAGACAATTCTGTCTTCAAGAGGCAGGTGCTCACTAATAATCATCACACAGTGAAATGAATGTAAGAAAATAAAGCATATTTTACATAATTTCACATAATTTCTCCATGTTTCACCTGTTCAGTCCCAGATAGCTGTTTTGCTACATCCTCTTTACTCAGATTCCTCTACATTGCCCTTTTAAGAAATGAACTGGAGGAGGATATTTTCTGCCCCCCTGACATCCAGTCCTGTGTGCAGGTTGGAAACCTGTTAGTTGTCTCTCCTGGGGTGACTTTATGATGCTGAATTGTATCTCCATTCATCTGTTTAGCCCAGAAATAAGTTTTTTTAAGACTGGTGATAGAGTGAAGTGGGGAAGAAGCAGGGAGTTTGTTTTCAGACTTGCTCCCCTGCATTCCTTCTCACGGACTGTGTTGTTTGCAGCACAGACAGCAGGAGAGAGCTCTCCTTTGCTTTTAGTTAGTTATTAGTTGGTTGAGGCAGAGAAATTCCCCAGATTGTGGCTTTTCTTTTTCTTGGAACTGATCAGCCCTTCTCTGGACTGAACACCCAGAAAAACACCAGAAGCTTGCATCTGTGGCCCACCGGGACCCAGGATTTTCCAATGAAGGAGGGACAGATAAGAGACTGAGAGAGCAAAGTTACACCCCATGATAAGGACTTTCTCTCTCTCTCTCTCTGAATTTGCCATCTCTTCAGAATGAGAGGTTCTCTTGTTTAATATTAGTAATTTTTCCATTTTTGTGAGTACTTTGCTTGTTAAATAAACAGGTTTTTCCACTTTTCTCAAAGGAGATTTGTGTCTCCTGAACCAGTGGATTGAGGGGCTGCTTGAATTTTTTTCTAGAGGGACCACTTCAGAAGTTTCCTGCCAAAATTTGCCCTAAACCAGAACATCACAATACCCTGAAATGCAGTTTCCCACTTAAAAAAAAAAATTTTCCTCTGGGCTGTGCAGAGCTGGAAGGGCTTTTACATGCTATAATACAGACTAGGATGATGATGGTCACATCATTAGACAGAAAAGTTAATGTCTTCAAAGAGATGAAACTATCAGTCCCAGAGAGACCACTCCACAAGTAATGCATGAATGTGCAAATTGCATCTAAAGCTTTGTGTAGAATGAGTGAGGAAGAAAAACTGAGTAAAAGCATGAGTTGCTATAAAGACCCTGTTGATGGCATAGGAAAGGAGGTGGTAGGGCACTCTTACCTTCATTGAGAAGCTGTGTCAGTCACAGAATATGAGCTACATCCTGTGAACTGCCCACAGAGGCAGAGGCCCCCTTGGAAGCCTTCTACAGCTGGGGGCTGTGCAGCATAGGGACCCTCCAACCCCAGAATTCTTCTGAGCTCTTTGTGCATTATTGGTGACTGATGTCAGAAAGGCTTTATTTCCCAGAGGGGAAAAATGTACAAGAAAGACAGGCAACAAGAAAAGAAAAGTGTGTTTAGAGCTTAAAAAGTAATGGAGCCATTGCCTTGTGCTCTGACCTGGATGTCTGTTGGTGCTGAGGCTGCCTGGAGTGGTGAGCATCCAACATGCCACAGCCCATGGGCCAGTGCTGATGTGTCCAGTCACATGTCATAACTTGGGGTGCCCAGGAAAAGCTGCAAGGAAGTCCACAAAGAGATAGGAAAGGTGAATAAATCACAGAGGCAGGACTGCTAAAAGACAGCATCTCATGCCATCCCAAATCACACCTGGCCAGCAGTGCCCTTCAGAGGCACCTGCCAACTGGTATCTTCTGCATTGTGAGCTGATGAAGCATTTGGGTGGCTGAGTGGTGAGAAGGCTTTGCAGCAGGTAGGTTCCCCCCCCATCTTTCCTCCCTGGCTGGAAAAGCCACCTGCTAATACACCAGTGCTTTCACAACATGCATATTTTTCTCTTTTGTATTCACATCATCATCGTTGCACAAAAACATTATTTGTTTTTGTGTTTTTAAGAATGCAATTTTGAGCATGGTTGAATTTTGCCTGCTGTTTATCAAAAGAAAAGGTCACAGCAATTTTGCATTTCAAGCCATTAAAGGAGGATGTTCATAAGTCTCTGATCCTCAGTGCAAATTAATATAGCCCTGAAACAACCCTGGGCTTCACAGTTCACTTTTCCTTAGCACCAGTGCTTTCTGTAATCTAGGCAGCCACACAAGAGGGCTCAAGGGCAACAGCTTTATCTGCATGGCTGATGCAAAGGCATATGAATACAGTGAATGCTTTTTTTTTTTTTTTTGAGCTATGATAAATTTAAAAGGGGCAACAAAGCATTCCCCAAATTACAGGCAATTTCCCTAATTTACTATTATCTAGTGTTGCAAAATTTTGACAGCAAGGGTCAGGGAGTGAGTTACTGCAAGGCGTGTTGTAAGATGCTGTGATCTTTGCACAGCCAGCCCATTTTTTAATACTGAACTTTGAACACACTGTAGCGTTTGTGCCTGTGGAGAGATGGTCCAGGAAACAGATAGAATATTAAGTACCTAGTTGTATGTCTCCCAAAGGAGGTTGCTGCTAATATTATACATTACAACAACATTGCCCGAATGGTTTATTAATGGTAGCAAAACAGAGTGAATACGACATACAATGATAATAACAATAAATGTTATTTATATGGTGCCTAGCCATGATAACGCTCTAGAGGCCTCACAAAAATACACTTACCATGCTAGCATTGCAATATTAAAATATGCCCAAGGCCTCAGCAAATAAAATGGATTTGGTGTTTAAAATGTGATTTACTTATACGTAGTGTCTTTAGCAGCGAATTTACATTTCAGATGAACAGACAGAGACTTTCAAAAATCACACATGGCTGTCATTGCCCAAGTGTTTGGAAGTCAGTTTACAAAAAGATTTTGAGTCCAAATTATCTGCAGGTTTCTTTTAGGACTCAGTGCAGATTATATGGAATTACAAGGCTCTGAAGCAACCAGTTTTGTTTGTCTGTCTGTGCAGGAAATTATAACTGCAATAAAAATATAAATGAACTTGGTTTTAAAATGTAGCAAGATTGTGAGGCAGCCAAGATAAAACAAAATATCCCCAGAGTCTTTGATCTTCCTTTTATGTTGCTGAATAAACAGGGCCACATGTTTGACGCTCCTTTACTTCCGGGACATTTCCAGCCTTGGAAACACCTTTCTTGGAGCTTATCACGTGTGCTGGGATTCGCCTCCTCAGGCAGCCTGTATGGATGAGGTGGTCTGGAGCAGGCAGTGTCTGTCTCTTGGCCTCTGAGCCTGGCTTTCCATGAGGGATTGGATCTGCTATCTCATACCTTCACCATGCCAGTCCTCCTTCCACTATCCCAAGCCTCTCCTCAACCCTGGCACTAACCTTATGCGCATAAAACACGGCACATTCTCAAGTATCAAAAGGAGTTTAGAGGAGCAGTAAGCACCAAACTGCACAGGCAATAATTTTCAGAGCTCACTTGCCCTCCAGGATTACAGGGCCTTTCCTTTCAGCATCTATGGCTTCAAAAGCTATGAGCAAAGAAGGAGTGCTAGAACTGCCAGAAAACTCTGCAGACCAGCCTGGGGACAGAGCTGGGCAGGAGAGGTTAGAGACTAAATTAATGTATTTATTAATAGTTGGCAATGATAGCTGGGTTAACTGCCAAAGTCATACCTAGCTCTTCATTCTTGGATGCTGTGTCTGATCAAAAAGCCAAAATCACATTTCACCATTGCACTTGGTATGCAGCTACAGAGCCATCCTCTCATTCTTTGTTTTACAGTGTTTCATAGCCCAGAGATACCTGAACATATTTGAAAGGTTTATCAAGGGACAGTAACAAGACTTTGACCAATGCCCTCTTAATCTGCTACAACCCTTTCCATATGCACTTCTGACAGCACTGTAGAATAACTAAAAGGAGCATAAACTCATCTTTCTGCCTGAAGGCTTCTCTCATTGAACATGCAGAACTAGGAACGAAAACATCCCTTGTTCCCTCACCTCATCTCCCCACACCCAGTAAATTTAAAATGGAAAGCACTAAATATGTAAGGAGTGCATGTGGCACAACCCAGCGAGATTTTGATGTGCTCATCAAATATGATTTTTAAAAAATTAATTTCTATATATACATGCATGTTGTTTGTATAGACACACACATGTTTATCACTATACAGTTTTCTAAAAGAACTATTGCCATACCACAGAGACCACACTTAGATCCAGATTTACTGTGCAAAAGAGGCACATCTGCAGGGAAAATCCACTTCTTTGGCCTAACTGTTACCATTAATATATACAAGTTATTAGCATTTAAATATTTAAGAATATGCTTTTATTTATCTGGAAAAAAATAAAAATCAGTTACAGGGAAAAGGTCTTAGACTCCATAAAATGGAATCTGACAAATCGGCACAACATGAGGGTTAAAAGAAAATATTAAAAATTATCAATTAGCAAAAATTCAGTGGATTGCAAGTAGCAGAGGCATTTTTAACCACCAGAAAACTTGGCCCTGAATTCTCCACTGAAGATGTATAAATAATGACAGTAAAACTGTTCTTAGTTCCAGGGCTTCTCTGAGACTACACCAGGATCTTCTGCCATCCCTCTCCACATAATAAGCACAGCCTTTTTCTTTATCTGTGAACAATGACAATTTCTCCATTATCAAAGAACCCAGGGGAGAAGAATCATCTTGTCATTGCATAAAACACCACTCGTTTTTATGCTTTATATAAAATAATAATGAATGTGGAAGGATCACTAAGTTCCAAATCAATCACAGTCTTTTGATGTTATTATTAACTGCACATACTCCATTCTTCTGGTTATGGTATCATCAGAACCTGTCAATTGATTTATGCCCTAGTGATCTAGTTGTCTCTATTCATTATCCCATATTTAATTAATATATGCCTCAGAAACAGTTGTCAAAAGACGAAGTTAATTATAGCAGAAAAAAAAATCTAGTTGAAATCATATTTTAGTTTAGTGACACAAAAGACAATTTTAGCTGCTTCTGTATTTTTTCTGCTTGTCTGAATTAATACTATTGTATTTTCCTGCCCAAGTAAGAAAAAAAGACTTGTCTCTACTCTTCACTAAACACTTTAGAAAGATTTCATAGATAATAATTAATGTTGTACTAAGTATTTGCAATTCTTGAGCTATGCTGAAAAATCTGATCCTGAAGAATGGAGAATTTGACCACAGATTATTAACCTTATTTATTAGGCTCAAATAGCACCTTTTATGAGAGGAAAGTGAGTATTATACAATCTATAGGTAAATACATAAGAATTTTTTATTAAGAATTATTCCAGCTGTGTGGGCAACCTTCTTTGAGAGGTTTTCACTGTGTTCAAACAAATTACTCCTTCTGGAGGAATGTTTGCAGAAACAGTATATTTTAATTTCATGCTGGAAAATGTTGATGTAAAATGAAAATTTTAGGTCTTAAGTATAAATATTCACTGTAGGAATTTGATTCAAAGATTTACAGCAATCCAGTCAGAGGTGTGAGACTCACACATCCAAATAAGTCAGGTTGTCTTGATTTAGGTATATTTAAATAAAGTCTGTCAGAGCCCACTGCCAAAAAATACTGATTTTAAGATACATCTGCAGTATTTTAGTAAATTATTTTGAATTATGAATATATTGAGAAAATCTTACTTGTTCACAGGTATAACTCAAGGAAAAATAAAAAACATCATTACTCTTAGCAAGCTGGGGATGAGTGCTGCTGTCTATGTAGCACTTATACCCTTTATATTACACATGCTGATGCAGGGGAACTCTCATGCTGAGTTTTAATGATTTTTTAATGTTTGTTGCTTATGATTCTTCTCTCAGAGATCTATATTTTGCTACTGACTTTTATTCTAGGTCTGACAGTAAAATCAGAGAGCAATGGCAAAGTTAGAAATATAAACCATGCCAAAAAGGGACTCTTTCATCCATTAAAAATGCCCCTATTCTATATTCTCATACTTTTCATTGCACAGACTCTTACTATATGCAGCAGCTGTCTAGATTCCTTTGTAGAAATCCTTTTATGGGCTTCACCAGACATTGATGTGTCTTCACCAGTAAGATTCCTAGACATTTTAGATTGTTTGATTTGATTGCTGTCACCCTCCTAAATTTTCTTCACCACTAGCACTACTGGTTAAAAATCTGTGATTATATAGATATTACTCTACGTCTGAAGACCACTTATAATGATCCCATGGGATGCAAAATTTTCTGAATGCTGTTCCTGGCTTGAAACCTGCAACATTAACATCCACTACAGTCATGCTGTACCAGAATGTGTAACTGAAAAATGTCTGCCTCTGTGGGCAGAAATAACAATTACCCCATCAAGCTGGAAAATACAGCCCTCTATCCTCATTGTCCACTGCCAGAAGAACACAGCCTCACGAGCTGTGTGGATGTCAGCAACATGTACCAAACAGAGAGATGGCTGGACCAGTTGCTCTTCTGTAGAAAACAGGACTACTAACAAAGACTTGACATCTCTCAACCTCTGAAGCTGTCATTTCAGAGCTGGGTGGACAAGCCTGGATTCCTTGGTTGGTATTTCAATATTTGATGTATGTTCAAAGCATATACATTTTCTGTGTGGCAGCATATTTCACTCCAAGAAGCTGTTCCACGTACAAAATTGATACCAGTTTCCAGTGCTTTGTTAATGTCTAATATTTGATCTAAGACTGGCACTGTGGGCCCCACAGAGCCTCCATCCATCTCCTTTTGGTTACAGTACCACTAAAGGCATGCTCCTGCATTTCCCCTGATCTTTCCACAGATCCCAGGGGATGCAATTTCTGAAAGAACTATAAACATCTAACAGAGCTTTTCAACTTATTCTTTAACTTACCCAAACAAATTGAGCAACATTATTTTGGTTCATTAACCATTTCTGAGCAGACTTCAGCTTTATACCTATTCATTTACTTTTTGTAGAAAGTTTTAGCAAGCAGAGAAAGCATTTAAGCCTCACTTCTTATTTAAACTTCTTGAATGCATGCCTTAAAATGTTTGAAATAAACACAAATAAAGAATAAAAAAAACAAATGCAAAACATAAATATGGATAAATATATTATTTACAAAAATAGTTTAAATGAATACTACTATATATATTATTATTATTATTATAACTAATAATAAATAAAAATAATGTCTTATAACTGAAACTATGTCAATATATAACAACATAGGTACATACAAGTACAAAGAACATAAACAAAAATCAAGTTAGGAGTTGTAACTATGAAAAAAGCCAGAGGTGTAGCATGTACAAGTCATTAAAAAGGGAAATATACTTTGTCTATGCTTGCAATATTTGACACCTTATGATTTCTAAAAACGAGACTGACCACAGAGCACCACAGATTATAACCATTCATCTTTTATAAATCTAGTTATTGACTTCCATATTTTTCTCCCAATTTTTAGCTTTGTTCAATATTTTTTCTCCTTAATATGCATGCATTCACAGATTTGGGATTTTCTAATAAATCTCTTTAGACTGGATTATTGACATTTATTGGTGAATTCAGTTTAGATTCTGTCTCAGCTGGGACAGTACAGTGACCAGAATCAGAGAGAAAACATCTCCCATCACCTTCTCAGAGGCACTTCCTGCTCCAGCAACTGTATTTAGGGATAGAATACAATTTTCTGGCTGTATTCTTTTCAAGTATGGCAAAACACACACTGGCACTCAGATACAGTGTTAAGATAATGAATATGGACTGTGAGAAAAAGGAAAACAAACCTGTGTAGAATGGAGGGTATCAACATTATTTCATCCATACAAGGATACTAAAAGCACATTTGAAAACCTTCATCAGATCACAAATCACCACTGTCCTCATGAATTTACAGAGAAACCTAGTAAGTAAATACCTCTTCTTGACTTGTATAGTAAAATGGAAAGGAATAAAAGGTTGTGAAGTGTCTGCTTGGGAGTATATACAAACTAAATCAAAGATATTGTTCAAAATTTACAGCAGGTCATCTCTTCTTTTTTCCTATTTCTTTTCAATATCGCATGAAGGGCTGACCAGCAAGGTCAAACTTTCCTTATTAATGAGGCATTGCTAGAGCTTTGTCTCATTAGGGCACTCAGAACTATGCATTTACTGCAATTTGCAGCACTTAATAGAGAAAGGTCAGAGCGGGTTACGTTCAATTTCCACTTGGCAGAGGGAGGAAAAATGGAAGTAATTCATTTGCACAAATTTGAATAATTCTTCTCAGTCTCCCTTTCTTTATCTCTGTCCAAATAATTCCTGCATCTTAGCCCACTCACAATCATCCCAAACCTGCCAACAGCAGGCTTTCTATGAAGGCTATAATGCAGCTGACAGATTCTATGGATCCAGGTGTCAAAATAAAGCCATTCAACTCCCTCTCCTCCCTCTCTCACAACAGGGAATATGAGCTGCCTCTAGTGAGCTCTTAAACTTATCATAAATGTATCAAGATTGCTGTGAGCCATGAAACAGCTGTAGACAATTAATCTTACCACAATTCTTCAGCATAAGAATTGCTTTCCCTGTGAAGTAACATCTGCCATGCTGAGGTGATTATTCATGGGCAATGGGCGCCACCATAGTTTTACACATAGAGCCATCAGTGGCAATGAAGCAAAATTTATAGTTTTCCCTGGTTCAGTAAAAATAACATTTCAGCTGCATTAAAATGTCATCCATCAGCATTGTCCCAGAGCACAGGGCTCCATCTCATCCAGAGAAATTAAAAAGTATTCATTTTAATGGTAAATCGTGAAGCTTGCAGTGACATGGATTTTTTCCCTCCTCCCTCTTTTTTTTTTTTTTTTAAGCAATATTGAGGAGAAGGAGGACTAAAGGAAAAGGTTATGTGGTGCAGTGAAGCTGAGGATTACATGTGCTACTAGGGAGTAATGATATACCAATTACTGGGCTGCTGGTTCTTATTTATTCATAACCCCTGAATGCTTAATCAAAAATCCTTGAATCAAAGTGAACAACTAAAGAAGGAAAGTTATTTCACAGAGATAATGTAATTCTTCAACTTAAAAAAAAAAAAAAAAGATAGAGAGAAAGAGAGAGAGAGGGGCAGTGCCAAATGGATATAAAGGCAAGACGTTGCACCTGCCAGAGTGGTAAGGTCAGTCTTTTAAAACATTAGCTTAAAGGAGTAGAAATTTAAGCCGGAAATGTAATGGCTGCCATTTACAAGCAAGTTTCTATTCTAACTCATATAGTAAAGCTGATTAATGTCTGCTTTGGCAGTGTGCTCAAGGGAGAGAAGTGTGCAAAAACTTATTGTGTGAGTTTAACACATTACTCTGCATAGCTCATGTGCCACTATATCAGATTGTTGAGGCAGCACCTCGCTCTGGAAGCACTGACTGCTCAGGAACTGAGATGACATTCACGTGAGCGAAGATAACACATCCTGGATTTTAGACTATTTAGATGCTTACATGGGTAAAAGACATTTTTCCTTGGTGAAGAAGTGACAGAAATAAAGAACTAACCACATCTGCACCTTTTGGAACTGGACCTGGACTATGCAGACTCCACAGCTCAAAGACAGTGGCAAGCTGCAGTGGGTCCAGTTCCCATTTCTGAGGTACTACCACTTCTTTTAGGGTAAAAGAAATTGTGTTTGGAGTAGTACATTATGTACAGAAAACCTTTCAAAATCTGAGAGCTAAATGTGTCTACATTCAATTTTTTAGCAAAACTGTGCTGACTCCATTTCTAAAGCATATTAATTAAACCATCTGCACATTAAAAGTATTTTGGAATGAGATTTAGAAAATGTTTTAGCTTTTAAGGATAGACTTTTTACAAAGGCATATAGGCAGTTAAAATACTAGATGAAACACAGCACTGAAGGAAAAGCTTCCCCACCAGAGCAGATTTGGCTCCAGGCAGACTGAAGCACACACACTGCAAGTTTTATCTTTTTTATATTTTGTTTACAGACTGATTTTACTGATCAGTTTTTGCATTGTACCTTTAACCACTCAACTGGGTTTTTTCCACATGGTGTTTCTGTGGAGACAAGATCTCCTTGAGGGTTAAATCCTCTGTTTTTAATGTTTCTCTCTCTTATGATACACCTCATTATGACATGAGTGCCCAAAACAAAAATTCAGGCTTGGACTAGGAGTCAAATCTCAAATCCTTAAATAAATTAAGTGATACCAAAACATAATCTGCCAAATCTGTAACAGACTGAATTTCAATAAAACACCACAGCAGGTAGATGGACTTTTTTTTTACACTACCTAATTCTGAAACTACAGCTTGCTATAAGAAAAATACCTCCCTCTCTTTCCTGGGAGTCTCTAAAAATTGCCAAACACACAGTAAGAGACAAACTCCACAGCTATGGTTTTTGTCTGAGAATGGAATTAAATATGATCTAAAGGAAAAATTAAATTCCCTTAGTGAGACGCAGGGCTGTCAGCAGCTTAATGGTGGTGAGAGACTCCAATGAAGAACAAGCAGGTTTGTGATAAATTGTTATATGCTTGTGTTTACCTCCATTCTTCTGTTTCCTTTGCAGTAGGGGGATTGACTCAAGGCCCACATCTAGGATGAAGGGAGCCCGGGATGATCTTTAATGTATCCTATACTTCTTACTGTTTGCTGCAGAACAGAAAAAACTCATCCACGCTGTGAGACCTATCCCAAATATGGGAAGCAACAAAATAATTTTGATGGTTTGCATAAATTTTTTCAGTCCCTCTGCTGATTCATTGTAAAGGCAGGTTGAGCTCCTGGGTCCTGACTGACCTCTCTTGAATTATGAGGGACCTTGCCTGGAAGAAATATTACAGTTGGCAAGATTGGAAAACAGCAACAGTGCCTGCCAGACCCTCTCGAGACTTCAGCGATCAGCTAAAGTGGCACATGCTGAAGGACACGGGACTCAAGAGCACAGAAAATACTGAAGGGGAATTGCAAGTAACAAACCCTGAGAGAGAAAAGGTAACAGCTAGTGAGAAATCATATAGAAATACTTTTGACTTAAGGATAAAATACAGGATTACTCATCCATGTAGAAAGGAAAAGACAAGACATCTGACCAAGGCCCCTCTCAATTTCAACCAGCAATCTGAACTTTCCTAGATTCTGCCTATCCACAGGAAAAAAGCAACAACAATCTTTGTTTTGTGTTCCATGGAGCTGCCTGAAAGCTTATAGCAGACCATTTTAGTTTAAGGTAAGAATTGGGTTTTATGGGCACTAAGAACAGACTCAAGGACCATTTAGTACTGGACTTATCTCTGCAAGCCACAAGTGGCAGACTCCCCAGAAATCTGATAAGGACAAGGCAAAGCATTTGTTCTCCTGGATATTATTCCCAGTTTCCAGCAATCAGTGTTTCAGGGATCTCCTGAGTCAGAGGCTGCCTCTTCCTCCTATGCATCACTTCTAATATCCAATCCTCCTCAACAATTTAACAGTGCTTTTGAACAATTACCAGTTTCAAGCAGCTCTAGAGAGTTGCCCTTAACTCAGTGCAATCCCTGCCCCTTCCCAACATCACCCATCTCCAAAGAGGGGCACTAAGACAGATGTTGGTCAGTGCTACTGGCAGCAGCCCAGACAGAGGAGTATCATGTGAAGGACTCACAGAGATATTGGCCTTCCTTTCTTCCTTGGCAATAACCCAACCTGAGCTCCCCAGATTTTCCCAGCAGCTCTAGGGGTCTGACTTCCTAGGAGGCCAAATCTCTTCTGCATTCAGAGGAGAGACAGAGCCCTCCACATGACTCCTTTGAGTCTCAAGAGATGTTAGAATATGTGAACCCCTTTATCAAAGTTAGTATTACAAGTGTGACTTGGCTTTCAATTTAAAAACATTTCAACTGAAGTAGTAAGCCACAAGGCTTTTAAATTTAGGCTCTTTTTAAAGCTGCACAGTTACCCTTCCCAAGGAATGTAAGGACAAGACAATTAACCATGCTATTGATTTTCTAAAATAACAATCTTACTGTGATTTCATCAGGAAATCTGCTGATGCCAGGCCATAACTGCACTCCATGACCACACCAAGCCATCTTTTCCAGCTGGGAAATCTCTGTCACTTTGAAAACTACTGGGTTTCACCATAACACAGGCTGAATACTTCTAGGGATTTGTGATGAGCTCTTAACTATCATTTATTATCTGAGGTCCAGAAATGCTAGTGGAAGTTCATGTGCAGAATAGAGCATTATCCAATATCTCTGCACTAGTTTGCTCTGACAGAGTAAAAATGTGCAGGGAAGGCCCAGTTCCAGCCTGGGGTATATCCCCAGGACATCCAGGGTGAAAGTCAACCTCTGTGTCCTCCCATCTGAGGTCAATTATGCATTAGATTTAACTCTTCAGGCTCCACAAGAAAGTACAACCATTCTTCCCTTTGGATGGGGGAGCATTAATTATAAACAGTAATTAGGAGCAGTGTGTTAGCTCCAGCCAGAGGAGTTTCCCACAGGCAGAAAAGAACAGGGAAACCCTGTCAGATAAGTGCTCTGTTAGCCACCAAGCAGATGAGATGATGAGTGGATTACAGATGGCCTGCCTAAAATCATGTGAGACTAAAACCAGCCTGGGAATTGTACCTACAGTTACATTATCCATCAAGCACTCTTTCGTATTCCTCTTCCTTTTTGGAACATGCTGAGAGGCACCACTGTCCAGCAACTTCTCAGCACCAACCACTGCACACACAGAAAAAAGAGATTTAAAGAGAGCTGGGGGTTTTCTGTTCATTTAGCAAACCACCATTGTTTTCTGCCCTACCAAAGTCATTTTCTAGCAACAGCAAAAAGTACGAGGAGCCAAGGAAAGAGCAAATTAAATCTTCTCGTATTCTTCCCATTGACCTAAATAACTTTTTCTACATGTATATATGGTTATTTACTATAACTTTACTTCATTGAAGTTAAAGACTTTATGTTAAATGTTGTGGGTCTTTTAAAATAGGACATGCTGCAGAAAAAGAAAACAGGTTGCTTCATCAAACACTTTAAACCTTATCTCTACCTGATTTTTAAAAGTTGTGAAGCACAAATTATCCAGAGCTTAGCACTCAGTGTCTCTTCCTTGGCCTATAAAGTCAACAGTTATGGTGTTAAAGTTTAATCAATCTCATAAAATGTTACTCAGAAAGTGACCCTGGTGTTATGGCTGAAGTACATCTCCTACATTAAAAAGCACTTTTGTGGAAGCCAGAGCAGTGTTATTGAAACAGAGAGCTATTAGGTATCTAGATGATGTTATGAAAGGGAGGAGAAAGTAAAAGAGAGCACTGGGAAAGGCAGCTGAAGGATGAAAGTAAGAGGAGAGGACAGAGAAAATATTTTTTTCCCAGTGTTTCTCCACAAAGCTAAATGTAAATACATGAATGTTCAGGTTGAAGTATAAGAAGCTGATTTGACAGTTGCTCAAAAGCAGAGATCTTCATTAATTTCATATTAAAGCCAGATGCAATTTTCACAGTCAGCACAGTAAGATTACAACAAACAAGAGCAATGGTAAAATCAGTGTAGATAGACAAGGCATGACTGATTCCTGCAAAGTATAGGCTTTTGGATACTGTTAAGATGAAGTTAATTAATTCTAACTTCATCAGAACATTGTATTTGCTGGCAAAAAAATAAAGCCAGAAGATCAGTAATTATTGTCTGTGAACATCCTTTTTGACCATTATCATCCTGATTATTGATTCACTTCCTAAAATCCAGCTGAATTCCACTGGAACCTGCAAACACTGGACAGAGCACAGTGGGCCTTGCCACATATTCTACATCCTCTGTGTTTTGGAAACAGCCAGCATCCTTCAATATTTATATTGTGGTACACAGCTCTGTTTGGAAAGTGTCACCAATGAAGAAGATGAAAGCACATGAACTCTTCCGATGGAGGAAATATGGCTTGAAATCAGAACAGTTAGGCCTACCAATAAATATAAAACTACACAGTGAGCTGCCAGACCTCTGTATTTCACCCAGCAGAATTCAGACTCCACCACTCACCAACAGATTCATAAAAGTCTGGAAGATTTCCGGTCAATATTATTAATCATGATGAACCTTTGGTGTGATATTTGATGTCTTCCAGACCCATGTCCACTGCTTACTAAGGAAGGGACAACAGACAGGGAACATTTTAGAACAAAAGAGGTGTGCTCAACCTGACAGACAGGTGTAGGTGGCAGGACAATGGGGATTGACAAGAGCATATAAGGAGATAAAGGAGGTACTGGGGAAACTGATGTGGGGATTGACAACCACTTGGCAGGAAAATATTGAAATAAACAGCTCTGGGCTAAACCATTGGGGGACAAAATGGGGTACATGAAGCAAACCATTATAAACTGATTAACAACAGACGTTTGAGAAATGCTTCAAAAGAACAATTATAAAACAGCAAACTACCACAGCTAAGGGAGGATCTTACCACACTCTACAGCTCCCCAAAATGAGGTGGTAGCAAGCTGGGGGTCAACCCCTTCTCCCTGCTAGGCAACTAGTAGGACATAGCCTCAATCTGAACCAGGGGAGGTCCAGGTTGGACGTTAGGAGGAATTTCTTCACAAAAGTGCTTATTAAACATTGTAATGGACTGTCCAGGGAGGTAGTAGAGTCACCATCCCTGGAGGTGTTCAAAAATCTGGATGTGGCACTCAGTGCTGGTTGACATGGTAGTGATCAAAGGTTGGACTCGATGACTTAAGAGACCTTTTCTAACCAAAATGATTCTGTGATACTTATGAGAAATTTCAAATGACTTTTTTTCCCACAGGGATATGGATGAGGAGAAGGCCATATTGCAGAGATAATTTCAAGTTAGTTGTACCATAGTTAGTATGAGAATGTTCAATTGCAGCATCAGATGTAAGGTGCTGGCATTTCAGCCTAGTTCAACTAAGGTAGTTAGAATTTGATGTTTATTAAAGGATTATCTTAGCCTGGTCTGGGATGGAATTCACTGGTACTCCAGAGCAACTTTGACTGCAGTAAGGATTTTCTTGTAGTCCTGGAGAAGAAAGCAGAAAAGCTCTCATCTGAAGGAAAGCTAAAGTAACATTAAGAATCACCCCCACAAGATAAATACAGAAAACATGGCTGGACAGCTCCCTCTGCCCAGGCCTTCTCAGACAGAACCAGCAGCAGCCAGATTCCTGTCACAGCTATTCTCCATAATCTACTACAGCATCCCAAGAGAAGCATTCTCCAAACCAATTTGAGTTACATCTCAAATAACCAAATGTTTGTTATGAAGTATTTACAAGAAAGGAAATACCTGCAATTACTCAAATAAAAGCTGACTTTGAGGGCTTTGCAGATCAGACTGCGCGTCAGCAACAAGAGCACAGCCTAAAGAGTAAACTATGACAAGTTATTCCAAATGTACATGTTTGCAGTTCTGCACAAGCTAAGCTGTGAAGGCTATTAAATGCTGGAACTCAGCTGAAGACACTTGAATGTACCAAGGCATCAGAGCGTGTCTTCCAGATACAAATTATACTAATGAGAATTTAACTTTGAACCTCTTGCTTTACACAACGTGAGATTCCTTCAAGGTTTTATAGTTACAGAGATGAAATTTTGCCTAGTTTTATCATGAAATATATGGCAATACAAGATGTAGCTTAATAAATGTAATCCTTTGATCAGAATGGAAATCATGGTAAGAATTCAGTTGTTACTTCTAAACAGGACTCACAACTAAAACACTGAGGTGTTCTGTACAGTGTTTATACCTAACTATGCCAAAACTTGTCTTGGACGTTCCTATTCTGACTGCAAGGCAAAAGTAATGAATAAAACAATGACAAAACCCATGTTATTCACTCAAAGATGTCAACTTTTTCAGGTGAATTTGCTGATGTGCAGAAATTGATATCAATGGAACACATCTTCTCAAGTCCTTAACTTGCTAGTGGTTCCAGATCCTCACAATGACCAAAGATACAAGTACAAAAGACCAATTAGTCTCTTGTATCCATTTTCCACTCTGACGGGGCTTTATATGCTATTCTATCTCCAAGGCTATCATTAAACAGCTTTAATCAGAGTTTTTCCTCCCTATCAAGAGACTACTGCAAAGCCATGGCTGCCACCATCAGAGTTTTCCTTCAATACTTAAACTAAACCTTTTGTCTCATTTAAATCTTGCTATTCAGATTTTTTATGTACTATATACAATAAATAATTCTTTCCCCATTTTATTTTTTCCTGATAAAAAATATTTGTAGACCATGATTTCATGCTCAAAAGTGGAGATTTTGAAAGGTAAACATTAAATTGTTCATGTCCCTGTCATGTCTCAGAATAACAAATAAAAAAATTAATTTTTCTTCAAATAATTTCACACCAAAATAAAGTTCTTTATCACAATTTTACTAGGAACATATTGCTAGTGAAGACACAGACAATCTCCAGTGGGAGGGAGGCCTAGTATTTAGCAGAGATGCAATGAATTATGAATAAATAAATAAAACTACCAAACTGAGATAAAGGTTCGTGTTTGAATTGCCCCAGAACAGAGGAAGAGTTGCTATTTCAGCATTCTTCTGATCAGTCTATTCAAATTAAGAACTAAAAAGGGTTCTTTTTTTTTTTTATTCCCTTAAATAACTTATTAGTTAAAAGGGTGTGAATTAACTTAGAATGAATGTTCAATTCATATAGTAGAATCACTATCATCATTATTACAGGAAGCTCTAATCATTACACAGCCACTAATATAAGACATTCTGCTAGCTTGCTTTTAATGAACATGACTCACATTTCACTTTAATGATTCCTACACCCCTGTCTCCTCTGAGCCTTCTACTCAGCCATGGGGGAAGGGTGGCCTAAATACCTTTTTAAAGATAAAGGAGTCACTTCCATTAGACCTCTGTTACAGGAGCTCACACTGAAGAGCATTGCAGAAATCTGAAATCCAGAAAGTACCCGGAGTCATCTCCTTTAAAAAACTCTCCAACTGGGCTACCCAAAATTGAGGCACATGGAAAAAGTGAACTCTTCAAAGGAGCTGAGCCATCTGCAGCTTTTTCTCCAGAAGATTTCTTCCCACCTTACTCAGTCAACTCCCTGTTTTCCACAAAAGAATGCAGAAGCTTAAGCAGAGCTCACAGGGAAGAGGTTTGCATTGGTGGCAATGCAGAGATGTTTAAAGTGCACTATTCTCTTCCCAAAGAGCCTGTGGGAACATTCCAAAGAGAAGTCCAGCACCTCACACCCTTCTTTCTCACCCAAATCTAACCTCACCATAACAATCAGGTATTGAGAGACTGAAGCTTCAGATTTCCAAAACAGTTGAAATGACCCATTTACCTTCAGGTTAACTATCTTCACAGCATAGACCATTTCTCAAAAAATATCCACCTCAATCAATCAGGTCAGAGTCAGAAATATCTCTGTAGCAACTGTAAACTATTGTTTGAGAAGCATTATGACATCCAGAGATAAGCACAAAGTTAGCTCTTTGTGTGTCTGCTACATAAAGAAAAAACACCCCACCAAACCACTTTCATGGCATGAGGGATAAGTGAAACTGCTAGTTTCACAGGACTTCCATTCCATTCCTTAGACTTTTCTTGCCACTAAGTGTACAATTGAATTACAGACTAAATTTCACTACAAATTCCATCTTTGAGACAGAATCCTGCTCCTAATAACCTCACTGCTAGAGCCAATGCTATGCCATGTGTGATCATAGCCTTTGCAAAGAATGAGGCTTCAACAGTTCAGTGAAATCAGGTTGTGGTTTTATAGATGGTGGTTACAGGCGTAAATAAATTTATTCTTTACACACCAAGAAATGGTCAATTGTACTCCTTAGTCAAACAGACAAATATTTTACACCATTCCTGAGAAACAGATAAAGGAAAAGCAGAGACAACTTCACAGAAGTTCCCTCACATCCATCCCATTCAGATGTGATGTCTGGCACAGAAGCACAAAACACTCAGACATATGAAGCCAGGACTGAACAATACTACAGTCACTTAAAACACTGGCATCAGTCTAGGGGGGAATGATGTCATTACTAAAACTGGTTGAAAAGTTTAATATTACAGTTTCTTTCTCTTCATTTCATAGAAGAAATGAAGAGAAGAAAACTATTTTGTCTGTTTTATTCCCCTAAATTTTACATACAAATGCCTTTCCTTCTGTCATTAAATTTAGTGAGACTGGCAAAATAAAATATCAGTAACCTTCTTAAATTACCTTAGTTGTCCAGAACCCATTTAATATCCAGTCTTACAGGCAGTACTGTACAAGAACAAAGTTTGGTCCACTCTTGACTTAGAAGTTAAAAAATATCATTGAAACTCCACAGAGTGTTCCTAGCAAGGGACAGGGAGTGCAGCTGCCATGTCAAGAGACTTGATTGCAAGAGAGGGACAAGGGGAATTTGAGGAACAGCACAGAGAACAAGAGGGGTCTCTGATACTGCTCTAAAGCAACTAAAGCGACCTGAGAAGAGCAAGAACCTGTCCCTTGCCTACTCCTTATCCCTTTACATGACATTTATGGCCATGCTTAGCTACCCAGTTTTACTCTTCATCTATTTACAGGACATTCCTTTATGTCCAGTGTTCTTAGGAGATGCAGGACGTTCCTCCATTTCAGGTTTGGAGGACCATTAGCTATTATTTCATGCATTCAGTTCTCCTGCAGTTGCTTCCTATTACTCCTTAAAACTATACTACAACCTTTTCTCTCTCTATGGTCTACAGCACACAAGGATCTGCAGCATCACAGCTGAACTATTCCTGGAAATGCTAAACACCTCATGCTCAAAATTCATCTCTGGTGTAGTTCAGCAACCCAATCCATCATTACTCAGTTAGGCCTAATGTGTGAATAATTTTCAACCAGGAATAGAACAACAAAGCCAGCCAAAACTACATTTTTTGTATGAAATGTTGAACAAACATCTCAGAATAAAATGTTTTCCTCTTTGGTTTTGATGACGACAAAATGAAGATCCTCCCCTCAGTACGCACCCGTCCCTGACATCCTGCTTCACATCTCTTACAACCAAGGATAGAACCAGAACTGCAGATTGCCATCAGAAAAGCTGACCATCAAAACTGAGGTACAAGTTGAGAAGCTTGCAAACCATCCCAAGGCAGACAGTCATTGCCTATACAAACTCCCCAAGCCTTTCAGGCCAAGTTCAGACATCTCAGCCGGTGCTGAATGGCATCTTTCTCACATGGCTGCACAACTGCCTGAGCCTGTGAGTTAGACTCTGACTTCATAGTCTTGTTCAAGTTTGCAATAATCCCAAAATGTATTCTTGTTAACAACACACAATTTTCAATACATAACTTGCCTTTCAAGTCAAATTAACACTTCACAGTCAGATTCTGCCTTCTAGACAACTCTACCCTAATTGAGACTTCTGTGATTTCATTTCAAGGGAAGGCAGAAGCCTTCATTTGTGATTTTAGCTGCAGGGACAGATAAATAATGAACTGTGTAGATTTCTCCAAACCAAATATCACGTCCTCTGAATGCAGCTACCTGACAAAAGACATTAGACTACAGGGGCTGGGACTGTGCTTAAGCTCAGACATGTATTGTTAAATGTGACATGCTCAATTTATCATTAGTTATGAAGTGAAAATGGATGAATACACATTCAATTTAGTTCAGCTGCTTTCTTCATTTATCACACTCTTTCATCATCCATCATTCTTCCCTGCCACCCTTTTGATTTGAACAAATAACACAGTTTCATAAGTTTAATCTAATTAATCATAATTGTAAGGCAATGTTCCCTTAATGAAGCATATACTGGGCTATATAAAGTTTGTTGCAATTTTAATAAAATCTGTTCCAGATAAAATCTACAAATGTTTTCAAGGCAGTCAAACCCAGCCCTATCTCTCTCCCACTCATTACTCAGGTTGATGATGATGTATCAGCACAAAGAGTTGCTCAAGCATATTGTTCTTTTATAGAACCACTGTTTCAATAAATTGGAAAGCGCTCATCATTTTATGAGACAAGACATGCAGTTTAAAAAGTTAATTAAAGTATAAACAAATCAGAAAACAAACCTAAAGCATTTTCCACACATTATTGCTACAAAATATACAATATTTGCTGTCTTCTGAGTGCATCTCTCATGTCAACATCAGTATAAAGAGGAAGTTGCTCCTTAGCAGCACAAGCAGTATACAGAACTACTAGGTTTTGCTACAGTTCTTCAACTGCAGGTTACCAAGAGCAGAGCCACTTTATAGCAGTGCCTCTGAGCATGTAGCTTCATGCTACATGATCAAGTCAAGGAATTTTAGTTCTTCTCAGGACAACTCAGCATTGTTTGTGGAAATTTTTCAAATCATAACCCCAGATTTCATTTCTACCCCTCCACCATCACTGCCTCACTGCCTGTGCTACACAAAATTTCTCACCTTGCCTTGCTCTTTGTCAGAGCTTCAAAGATTCATGAAGCATTTTTGAGCATCTGGGTAGGAAGTGCTGCAGAGATCAATATTACTTATGGTGATTATTAATGAGCAATTTAGTTTGATCATTGTTAACATACATGGGTTCTTCATACCAAGATTAGCATAACCTCCATTTGCTCACAGCATAACATATTCATTTGCATCTCTTTCCACTCTTATATTGGCAATTATTTCTAAATTTCAGTAGCAGAAACAGCACATTAGAAAACTGACTTATTTTCGTACTGACAGACTTTCAAATCTCTGGACTACTAATGAGATATCTGTCCTTTTCAAAATCTGGCTGAAAGATGTACTTCCTTGCTCGAGGGATTTTTGCCTAAGTCAGTGTCCTGGCCACAAATACTACTGCAGAAGTACTAGTAATTTCATGCTCCACCCACTAAACCATTTATGTAAACCATTTATCAAATGATGTAATGTCCATGTTTTCATTTTCAAGTGCAATTTTACCAGTTTTAATTGAGCTTTTTTCAAAACTAATGAGAAATTTCCATGAGAGAAACAATTCTAACAATTACTAAATACCATCTCCACCAAGATGAAGTTTCTCTTGGACAGAGGATGGGTGAACAACCCATAAAATATCTACTTCAGCATCTTATTCTGATGCAAGTCACTATGGGATCTTTTCTTGTTCTATCAGGAAGGAAGGAAGACAATGCAGCTCTACAACTTGTTCTCTAGTTTATATAAGGAATTGAAGAGTTTTTTCCTTCCACTTTGTGAAATGAATGTGTGATGGTTTCTGGCAGACTGTTAGAAAAAATGTGATTGTGACTCTCCCTCGTTGCACACAAGATTAGAGCTGCACAGCTGCCAGTGCTCCCTTTAGACCTGGCAAGTTATTTTACATACCCAGACAAACAGGGACGGAAAATAGGGATTTACTGGTTACAAAGACAAAAGCAAGAATAACAGGAACTAACTTCACATCTTGTCTAACACAGATTTCCTGCGGCCAACTGCTGCTTTTAATAGCCACTAACTTCTGTAGCTCACCCCCTGAAACACACGAGTACAGGGTTTAATAATCCACCAAGGACACAGAACACCTGAGCAGGAATGCTTAGACGAGGAAACAACTCAACAGTAGGAACAAGTCCTTGTAGCTGCAGCTCACTACAATAAATTCATTTGTAAAGGAGGAGGTCTCAGCCAGAAAGGGAGAGCTCTTCTCTCAAGACAAGAGGAGTTTCCACATCTTCTCAGCTGGGGGGATTACTGCTGTAGTCCTCTTTCCCAGCTCTTCCCTTTACTCTTATTTTGCCTACAAGAATTATGTGGGCCAGTGAGGTGGCAATTTCTGCTCCTTGTCCTATACCCCTTCACTTTTTTTGTAAATTTTTGACTCAGAACAGGTGTATCCTCTAAGTTGCTACAGAAACCAGTGCATCCAAAGTGCTGCTACCAAATAAGTACAAAGTATGAGACCAATTAATCATTCATTATCTTCACAATGCAATATCTGGAGCTCCAGGGTAGGCAGTCCAATAATCCTTAAAAACCCCAAGGTACTCATCTTCTTCTAAGCTGATTATTCATTACTCAGAGCATATCAGCATAGAAATTTCTTCAATTTCCAAGGTAATCAGTCTAGTAGAAATGACAAGTCATTGAAATTCTGGTGCACCTTAACTACATGAAGTTTAAAAGGCCTGTAAACACATGTTTAATCAGTGCTTTCAGTGAAAGCAAAGGAAAAAGTCATACTGAGCACTTGGAATTCAGGTTCATTTCAGCCTCGACAAAACCAGGCAACCTTTATAAATGCCCTGGTATACACTGTTACCTCTGTCCCAAGGCAGAAATACATAAGAATCCAATCCAAGAGATATATATGCAGGGGAGAAAACTACTCCCAGTAAAATGAATGACGCAGGAGCCTTCAGGCCCCTGGCAAATGAAAACCTAAAAAGCGCATATGCAAAATAGCCCAGCTCCTGCCTTCCTTGGTCTGAAATGATGGGTGAACTCTGACACAGGACAAATAGCAAGATGGCAGCACAAATCACAGAAATCCCAGGAGGCACATGTGAAAGCACTCAGACACAAAGTGGTGTTAATTGTTTTGGGCTATGGTGCACCCACTCACTTTTTTAGCAAAAAGGTATTTTATGACGTAGCATCTCAACTTTACAGAGAAACATTATTCATGGAAAAAAAAATTCAATGCCTCCCTGCTTCTTAAAATGGGTCAGTAGGAAAGAGAAAAAAATAACTCTATGGAAATGGTGAAGTCCATGACCTTAAGCTCTCCAAATAGGACCATCCAAAGTAATAAAAAGCATTATTTAGAGAAAAGTGACTGCCAAAAAGAGAACAGCTTAGATGATGTAATGAGAGTGTCCAATTCAAAGGAAAGTGCTGGTCCGCACAGACCTTGATTTACCACTGTAAGATTACACAGCTATTTTTCCTGCTTCACTTTACCCCCTGAACCTCTTTTCTGTCAGTCTCCAAATTCCATAGCTTCCCACATAACCTTGTTTCCCAGTCAAAGCACTGTTTCCAACATGGAAGTTGCTGCACAGGCCACAAAACAGCTGGAGGGTCTGGGGCCCATCATGCCAGGGCAAAGCAGGCAATGGGGCTGGCCATGTATAATCCAGGAGTGGCAAAAACTGATTTAACCAAAAAGCGAGACAGCAAGCAAGGAAGTAAGAGATTTTCAGCTCAGACATCTACAGAGGGAGTAGGGCTTGGAAAAGGGGTTTGCCTGGTGTCCAGAGATGGCTGCTCAGCCCAGCAGGATCCAGGTGAGCCTACACAGCTACTGAGTGCCTCAGATCCTATGTAGTTATTACCTGGCTGTGACCTTGCTACAGTTTGGGAAACTTTTCAGAAGGAGAATAGCATTCAAAATCCATTCAGACATCAGTTTTAAAGAAGCTTGCTTCCAGTTCAGCAGTAGGACTAAATAAGTTTGCTCACATCTGGGAAAAGTAAATTAATAGGAACAATAAACGAAAAACCAAAACCTCAGAATTTTTTTTTTTTGGTAGGAAACTGCTGACTGGGAAAATTATTTTTCTGCATATAACAGTGTTTTTCCTGCTTTTCCTTGGAAATTAGAGGGGAAGAAAGGAAAAAAAATCTTAACACAGCTGATTTCTCACATAGTATTTTTGCTATGTTCCTTCAAAATTCAATTCATTCCTGCAAAGCATACTAGAAAATGAACTTTGCAGGTATTCCATGGTAGTTTTCTTCGTTTTTCTGCCAACTCTCATGCAAAGAGGCAACATCCCCAGAGTAAACTGCACCCCTCTGAGCATCTCCAAACTGACAGGTACTTTCTCTATCTGAGCAATACTTCCCATGTATGTTTCTGACAAAATAGTTGTGCCGCTGCTGGAGTCGTCCCTTTACTTAAAGCCATTAACCTCTCCCCCTATTACTTCTTCAGTAATTTTCTCTTCTGGTTTTCCTATCCCTGCAAACTCACATACTGCAGAGGACTCGAGGCCATGTCCTACTTATTATTGGAGATTGTGTCCACTTCAGTGCCCTCATTGAGCCAGGAGTTTTCATTCGGTTAAGGTGGTGGAAGACCCTTCTGTTTAAGAACTAATTTGTTACAAAGAATGATCCCTTGCATTTGGTTGTTGTTTGCCCAGGCAGTTCCTTTGTCATTGACTTGCTTGGTGTAAGGTATTTACTGAGCACTGCATTCCTGGCAGCAGCACAGAAACCGCCTGGACTCAATTCATTAGTGTCTAACATTATATTTGTAATAAGATCCACCATTTAAAAATCACTAGCAAACATTGCCACCACATTATGTTGCAAGCACAAGATGAGAAGAGGAGAAAATGTACTAAACATCATCTTTGTTACATGTGTGCCAATGCGAACCTTGCTGTAGGTGGCTGTTATAACCTTGCTTTCAACTCTGCAGAAACAGCTCATAAAATCTGCCGCTGCCACAGAGCACTGTGCTCACACAGAGCTAATGTTTAATTAAATGGATACTTGCTAAGAAGAGCACAAGGAAGGGCAGGTTTTCACTTTCAGCAAGACTATCACTCATGCACATACCCATTGTTTCACATTTATGAGCGTTAAACAGCACACAGTCAACACCCCCAGCTCCTGAGCTTTGCAGGTGTATTTGTTCAACCCAAGAAAACATTTCTTTGGGGCAAGAGCTTTACCTAGAACCAAAAAAAAGATGATAAAAATCTTAACAGCAGGTTACCATTCAGATTTTCTCAAGTAAGTGATTATTTTTTCCTTTGTTTCCCAACTTTTGGTTAAAAAGGTTTTTTTCTTGGAATTGTTTAGAAGAAAATTGCCAGAGAATGGAGCTGATCAATTAAGACCCAGAAAAAAGGATGTCATGCATATGAATAAGCAGGGAGACAGTGCAGGGAGAAACAGAAGTGGTGATGAAAAGACAGAGAAGGAAACTATGTGCTGCCTGTGAACTGTCTTCTGCATGTTAACACCTTCTCCCAGTTTTTAAAAGGAGAGGCAGAGTCTAGAGAGCAAATTTACCAGTGTCTACTTGAAAGGTAAGACTAAACTTAGACCCTGACAATTACTAAAGAAGAACATAATTAATTATTCCTTCAACTGAATAGTCCTGAATCCTACCACAAATCAATCAGCTCTTCTTGCCTAAGAAGCTCTGACTCTATTTTAGCTCAATGAAAATAAAATCAATGAAGGCCAATTATGGCCCAACTCGTTAGAGTATGCAAATAGTGCCCGCGGAGCTGAGCTGCTCTTGCTCTAGGCACTGCCGGGGAGGACACGCGTTAGGCAAAGCAAACGTGAGCTGGTGCTGGCACCTAGCTGCATGTGCTGTGATACATTAGCTCCACACAGTTCGCTTGCAGGAGGAGGCAAACGTAGCAGAGACCAGCTGTGCCAAACAGCAGTTCTTCAGCAGCCTCCTGTCCCGGAATTCCAGATGCAGAAAGGCCAGCAGTGTGTCTCAGACAGCAGATTCAGCATTATTTACAAAAATGGCGCGTACAAATATGCAGAAAACAGAGAGCCTACCTGCCTTTCATCATCTGACATTGAGAGGAAAAGGCATTAAAAAGGCATGTAAAAACGATACAATTACAATATCCATAATAAAATTGCAAGGCAAGGATTCCATCCAAGTGCTTTCAATTAAACCTCTCACCCCTGCAAATGGCAGCCTAGAGCTCTGGGTCTCCAGAACAGAGTTGTGGCTACCAACAAAAGGCTGTAGTTCATCTCCACCCTGCCACCACTCTAATCTGAGCTTGCTTTTCCCAACTCCAAAACCACAGTATTTCAGGAAGCTTTCTCCTCTTCCCTGGAAAAGTTTGCCAAAATTTTCCTGTATGCAATGAATGGTGCATAGCTGTCTGGAGATGCAAGGCTACTGTAACATGAACTGATTTGAGTTCAACTTCTTGTTCCTACCAGTGCCACCGCAGCCCCACAGAAGCACTGAGACTGCTGACAGTGACTGTACACACATCCTTGCAGGATTCAGGCACCAGGCAAGTGCCCTGCCAGACTGAGATCCAATTTCATGCACCCACAAAAATCTGGCCTTCCTGAGTCCTGCTCATCCTGACCAATTTCCCCATCATTTGTCCACAACAGACAGGATTATACCTTTCAAGGAGCCACCCATAGGAACTGAGCGTCTCAGTTTTCTGGCTGCAGTCCAAGGACATTTTTGGCCAAAAGCCCCCATAGTGGCTTTCTGTGCATGTAGTGGGATTCTACCCTTGGCCTCAGAGCCAGCTTTGACAGAAAGCTTCATCTTTCCACTGGCTACCTAAAAATTATGATGTAATATTTACTTTACTGCCACACTCAGCAGTACTGCCAGGGCTTGGGGTAAACTACAGAGTAGCAACCACAGAAGGGTTTAAAATTAAATGCAAAACTTCTTCAAGAACAGGATGACTCTAGTTTTTTTCTTCTGGTGCAGAAACCTTGATGTTGCAGCATATTCCAGTCTTTTGAGCTGTGTGTGGTTGGGAGTTTTGTGTTTGTTTTCTTCTCATATTGTTTTTATGTTGGTCATATTACAGCCAAGGGTATTTTTTTAAGCACCTTGAAAAGGAACATGATTATGCTACACATAAAGCATGGAAGACTAACCATTCCTATTTTTAAATCTTGACACACCTTCCCAAGAGATGTGAGAAGCCAAACCTGGGAGTTCAAGTGCTCCAAACACTGTTGATCCTCACTCTCTCTGCATATTAGTTAACATTGATTTCTAAGCTAAATCCAAATATTAGCATTTTTGCAATTTAAAAAATAATCTTCCTACTTAAATACTGTACAGCTTCAGGGTCAGAAAGCATTAGAACTGAAACCTTTAAAGCAAAAAAGTGGGGAAACAAAATTGTTCATTACTTCATAAGCATCTACATGCAATAAAAGGCACCCCCTTCAAACAGTTTTGAAAACCACGAGCAAACCCTTGTGCAAAGTAACATGATGTTCAATAGCATAACAGCCTCCTTGAAACAGTATCCTTAAGAGTTTATTTTATATTTCTGCTAAGAGAATAGTGTGAAATATCTACTTTTACTTCAGGAGCATGCACAAATGCACACAATTGGAGGGCTGTGAGAGACACTATAATAAGGGAATTCTGTAAGCAGTAAAGAGGCCTGCTGGAATTGCCATCACATGCCCACGAAAAAAAAAACCTTCAGGGTTATCAAGGGCATGCTCAATACAGCACTTCTGTCACATCCTGGGATGTATTTCTTCTGCTCTCTCTCTGGACCACAACCAATTCAAACAGCAATCTTCTTAATGGCTCAGAGTTTTGCTCCCTACAGAGTCCATCTTCCTAAAGGACCACAGAGACATATACAAGCAACCTGATTCTTTATCTGTTAATGGTCTCTCTCTTCTTTAAGCCTACAGGAAAAGATGCTTCACAGCCAGAACAAAATAGCAGACAAGAAGAGGAAGTCTGCCTTACTGATAGAAAATCCCAAAGACAGCAAACTGGAAAAACTGGCAGACGCAACATACTTAGTTGTGAGGAAGGAAACCCTATGAAGAGGAGTCTAAAATGCAATACCACGCAGGCCTCACTAGTGGCCCCATTTACAGATTCCATCTTTTTACAATTTCATTTCAGTTGGTGATGTGGCAGGGCAAATAAAGCTACTTCAAGCAAAGATTAATCCAGAAGGTCCTGAACTGTTAAGTCACTTCAACCTTGTAAAGCTGGACAGTACAGGCTCAAGTAAATAATTTTTATCTTTTGACAATAAGCCTGGACTTGGCTGGTTTCTGAAACTGGATTTCTGTAATACAAGTTTACTGTGACTTAGCCAATCAAATGCAAACTCTGTGTAAGAAGCTGGTGTGTGTTTCCACCAGGAGGGGACCAATGGTCTTATTTGTTCCTAAAGCCTGGAATGAGAGTAGCAACATCCCTGCAGTTACCAGTTCCTGGTGCAGCCATCAGTGAGGACTGTAACACGAACACCTCATGGAGAGCCCATTAGAGAAACAAGGTCTGAATGATAACAGCAATTTAAAGGAAGTCACAAAGTGCCTCAATTTTGGATATTGAATACAGCATCTACAGCAGTGATCAATTAAGCTGGTAGGTACTTGCAAGAGAGCACACACATGCATCTAATCATCTTCTATCTACACCATTAGTAACATGAGAGCGATGCCACCCTGAGTTAACTCTGTCTTGGCCCTTAAGACAAGATTTTGCCCTTTTGGCAAACCACTGCAGCCTCTCAATGTGCTTTAGAAACATCTGCAAATACAGCAGCAAACATCCCACTCAAATAACTTCGGGATCAGAAATCAACACACCTACAGGTAAATGGAAGTCCTGAGATAGCCTTGATGATCAACTGCTCAGGAGTTTTCTTGAGGAGCTAAATGGGTGCATATGATTTCAAGAGAGGAAAGGGGATGCCACACAAACATTCCTGCCATCCTCAAGGTTTATTTTTAGCTCCTTGGAAACACAGTCAAAAACCCTGTACTGACAGAAGTGGAAGCACAGCTGAATCCTGACCACTATACATTCAAAAGTCCAAAGACAACATAACAAGTTTTAATATGAGCAAAGATTATTCCCCTTTGGTGCATGAAGAGATGGTCATAAGACCGCCCTGCACAGCTCCAAAAGATACTGAGGTGAGTACAAACTAAAGATGCAGTTTTGGCTTCAGCACTACATTTTCTGAACAGCAAGTTATTTCTAATGCCATAACTTCATCCCTTCCCAGTTGTGTACTCTTAATTCCTGTGTCATCGCTGCGTCTCGCCCTCAAATCCCCGGCTAGCTGGGCGAGTCGGGCTGAGATAAGGAGTTTCTCCTTGGATCCCGGGGGGGCTTTGAGAAGCTCCCTCATGAGTCCAAAGATGAGCTGGTCCCACAAGCAAAGGAAGAAGGCGCTCTTTGTCTCAGGAATAATTCAGAAGTTTAAGGAAAGCCTGTAGAGATTCCAGGCCACATCTGTCCTCGAAGGACATCCAGAGACAGAGACGGGTTCTCCCTGCCGAAGCAGCCAGATATGGGGGGGGGGGGGGGGGGGAAAACCCGAGGAGCCAAGGGGGGAAGGACAGGGGGGTGGCTCTCTGGGACAAGGCCTCAGAGTGACCACTGAGGAAGGGGGTAGGGGAGGAGCCCCGAGCCAGGGTCCAGTTATCTGGTGACCCTGACAGAAGGCTCTGGACAAAGGGAAAGGGTCACAAGGTGATGGACACATCACCTGGGAGGAGACAGGGGGATGGGTCAGGCATTTTGGGGTTTCATGGACATATAGGTACTGACGGGAAACATGAGATGAACCAAATGGATACAAAGAGGGGGATATAGAGGGACAAACCATTATGAGGGGATATACAGTGTAACACAGCTCCACATGTTATCTCTAGTTACACAGAGCTAGACCAAGCCCATGTTACTTCTGAACTACTTAGGAGTGAAGATTTATATTTGGGCATCACCTTTCTCAAGATATCAGGGACAATTTCCAAAGATCTTTTGACACCTGAAGACTAAAGATAAAAAGCTTGCTTTTTAGGCATTCCAAACAGCATTTAATTAATACCTACCAGGCACTTAACCCTAAAAACCTAAATACTCTCCCTACCTCCCCAACTCCTCCCCAAAACCTCAGACATGTTTAACTTTCACCATAGGCCAGCCCAGCTAAACAGGTGTGTTTGGGACTTCAGCTGTTCACTGGTTTCTTCATGTGGCTAACTTGGGAATTGACAACCTCCTAAACAACATTATTCGTCTCCCTCCGCAAAAAGTAGTGCCACTCTTATTACTGAACAAGACAAGGAGGAAATTGCTGCTGCTCTCAAGAGTTCATGCTTCTGAATTCCCATCCCTTTCCCTGAGCACAAATCCAGCATTAGGAGTCAAGTGCATAAGTGGAAGTTTGATTGCAATTGTTGTACAGGATTAATCCCTGCCTGGGCAGCTGACTTCCAGAGTGCAATAATTAAGTGGGACCGTTCCACAAGATGAAGCCTGAGGAAGGAAATTAGAGTATGCCATGCCAGGGTTGTTTTGTGCTAGAGCTGTCCCCACCTGGGCTTACACTCCATCACGCTCACTTTATGCAATGCTACCAAGTACCTGGACTAATCCATTATCCCAGGATGAAGTGAGGAGAACACAGGGCCAATTTCATCATTCTTCTTTGTAACTAATTGCAGGAGACAGTGACTTTCTACTGTGTGGGAATGGAGGTAGAAAGACAGAGCCCACAATCAAGCAATATGAGACAAAGTTGAAAGTAAATACACACATCATCCTTCAGCATCAAAACTTGTTCCTTTCCTAAACACCAAGCATGGAATTGCATACCTAAATAACATAAAAAAAAAAAAAGTTAGGTTACAACAAATGCATGACATAAAATATAGAAAGGTGGAAAGTCCTGATGAGCAAAGCACACACAAAAACCTGCTGCTGCCCAATAAATCTCTGACTTATGCCAACCAGTCACTTCAGAAGCAGAAAGTTTTGGCCTGCCTAGCCTGACACTGACACAGGACCCCCACACTGAGGGTGGCAGTGCTCTGCTGGGAATACCCTTTACTTGAAAATTCCAAGAGCATCAAGGAAGACTTAACTGTAAAAGGCACAAGGTCCCTGCTCCCCCTGCTCCCATCCAAGCTCAGTGCCAGGTCTCCCAAAAGCCCTCTTCAGTCTTCAGCTGATAGATGGTGCTGCTTGGCAAGGAAATTTCTTTCCTGCAATGTGTCTGGATTAGGTGATGGCCTCAAGGTTCCAAAGAAAATTTCCTTTGGACTTCTGTGCAAAGTTCAAAGAAAGTGCAAAGTTGCTTTTACGTGAGACAACTCTGAATCAAAAGCTCAAAATACTGAGACAGGACATGTATTTAAGATATAGCTAAAAACCTCACTCTTCAGATCTATTCCTCATCCTGGATGGATGCCCCATTCCTGGAAGTGTTCCAGGAACACAGTGTTCCTGGAAGGCCAGGCTGGATGGGGCTCTAAGCAACCTGGTCTAGTGGAAGGTGTCCCCACCCATGGAAAGGGGGGTTGGAACAAGATGATCTTAAAGGTCTCTTTCAACATAGACCATTTTGTGATTCCTTAAGAATTGACATGACTCCAGTGAAATGAACCAAGGTACACTGGTTGAATGGTGTCAAGACATCACCTGACAGAGCAATTCACAGAAGCTGAAGGCTATTCAGCTCTCAGGCTCTCTTTGAAATTAAAACTCCTACAAATTAGGTCTCCAAGACATCCTGTAAGCACAGATCATCATCTGGTGTGCAAGAGAAAACTGGATACAGTCCAGCCTGTGAACTGTGTATTACCATAGCACAAGGACACAACAGAATCACTGCTCCCAGGTGTGCTGGAAATTCTAGATTTCAGTGAGCCAGGTCCGGGACAGGCCCGTCCCACCATAGAGATGCACAAACTGCAACCTGGCCACATCTAGCTGAGTTTCCAGCCTTGTACCATGCCTGGCCTAAGAAAAGAGGTGGGAAGCTTGGCAGGGAAATTTCCCTCACCGTGTCTCCTCATTGAGCTGCAGGGCAGCTGTGCTGAAGCTCAGATACAAATTCATACCTCCCTGTCCCAAAGGTGGCCACAATTTGGAAAACATAGCCAAGCACTTTCCCAGTCCATGCTATTTAACAGTAAAGACTGAAATATCAGTCTTATCCATATGATTATCATATCTTGTGTTTGTCTTTGTATTTAATAACCATATAATTTTTCTTATTAGCCAAAGGGTAAGGTTACAAAAACCATTAGAGAGCCTAAACGCCAGATATTAATTTTAAAAGACTAATAGTTTTGTGATCTGTGCAAAAAAGGAAAAATCATCATTATTCCAGATGTCTGATATGCACTGGCTTCTTTGCAAAATGCATTTACCTTTTCATTACTATTTACTGACTGTGCTTGTATTTCATTTGTATGGATTTTATGCAGCAAAAAAGAGCCTCAGAAAAATTTAATAAAAGTATGGAGACAGTAAACAATCATTGGATTCTGTATCTTGATTCTTGAGGTCACAGTTCTGCTGGTTTTATTATGTTCATTTCAGAGGAACAAAAAAACCTTTTTTAATGGGAACAAAGCAGGATTGGTAATTGCATGGCCACATTCTTCGTGGCACAGCAGTGTCCAAAAACACGTCTGTGACAAAATCAAAGAATTCACCCTCACTGCTAGGCTCAAGTTTATCACACAAATAAATATTAAAAATCACCATGACTTTTAGTAGCTGTCAGTCCAACTGCATATCCTCACACAAGGCTGAGTCAAGCTCTGTTCTGTAGCACACACTGGCCTACACTACTCTCCAGTGGTGTCCCTCAGAGGGATGCACTCCACTGCCCCCTCAGCACATCTGCAGATGACATCAAGCTAAGTGATGCTGTTAACACACCTGGAGGACAGGATACCTGAACAACCTCAAGAAGTGAGCCCAGGGAGACTTTATGGTGGCCTTTCAGTATTTGTAGGAGGCTGACATCAAAGATGAGGACAGACTTTGTAGTAGGGTATAGGACAAGGGGTAATGTTTTAAGCTAAAAGGTAGAATTAGACTAGAGACAAGAATGAATTATTCTACAATGAGGGTAGTGAAATGCTAACACAGGTTTCTCAGGGAGGTGGTAGAGCTCCCATTCCTGGAAACATTTGAGGTCAGGTTGGACAGGGCTCCAAGCCCTGTTGAAAATGCCCCTGCTCACTGCAGGGGGATTGGACAGGATGGCCTTTAGAAGTCCCTTCCAACCCAAATTTTCTGTAATAATACTGTATTGTACCACAGCTTCAATCAGAGCTTGCAGTCTAAGTTGAGGCACAATTACATAAAAAAAAAAAATCAGGCTTCCTTTGTGCTAGTATCAATAAATATTTTTGTTTATGCAACAGCTACTTTATATCCACCATCCACAAAAAAAAAAAAAAAAAAAAAATCAGAACTAGGAATCTCCTTCCAGAGCATTAATATTGGTACCTTGGAGAAGGCTTCACAGCCAAAGTCAGCTTTCACCTTAGTTGCATATCTTTGGGTTTTCTTTGGCCCTTTCTTTAAAGATCTCAGTACTGTCTCAAATCATTTCCATTCCTCAAGCAAGAATTTGATAATACCAGGACTGCCCAATTCTTGATAAGCACTTGTTAAAATAAGGAAGAGCAGGAATACATCGCATTTGCTAATCTGACACTTGAAGTTTTCTCAGATAAATACTGGGGGAAGACCTAAATCTTAACTAGAAACCTTTTTATCAATCTGTTCAGTAATAGAGGGGACAAGACCATTTTAAAGTACCTTAAATTTCAGGATTGGGCCAGGAACTTCCAGAATCACACTGAGATTTTAAAAACAAGTTTCCAAAGACTCTCAAAAATTGAGTTTTTCTTCATTAGCCTCCTTCATGTCAATTAGGAGCTGTCCATAATGACAGCCTGCATACATTTAATGTATTAGAGGCAGAGCAGCTTAACAGGATACAAAGGGAACCCTTGGCTATACCCACTGTGCTCAAGGTAGAAATAACAGATTTCACCAGCAGAAAAATTATGATTAACATTTGAATTGGATTCCATCACCACCTCTAAAACCACCTACCTGTCCAAACCCTGTATCACCAGTTTTATCAGAGCTTGAGAGGGGCCAACCCTTTTCTAAACTCAAAGGTCTTTCTCTAAATCTAAACAAAAATATGCACTTAGGTCCTAAAATAAGAATCAATGCTTTTTGTGCCCAGCACCAGAAACTAAAACTTCTAGTTCAGCCATTGATTTCTTGAGCTATGCCTACTCATTCAATCCAATATAGCTGCAAAATTTCCCACATCTGCAGGTGGAAAAGGAAAAAATGTACAAAAAGCTTTCCAAATGCAGTAGAGAGGCCTAATTGGCATTGAGTCAAGTCACACCTTCTGTGCACTGGCCCTCTGCTATTAGTCATCGCTGCTGCCCTACAAAAATACTTCTCCAAAGTAAAAACTAAACCATAGAATGTGGATCTCATGCCTGCAACAAATCTGGGACACAATCCAGAACCACCTATTAGTCACCACCATTGCCCACACGGCCTCTTAGTTATCACCACTGCCCACATGGCCTCTCTGAATACATTTTCAGAGTAAAGTGAAAAGTCTAGGGATATACCACCAAGAGTAAAAGAACACACAGGACTTTCTGCTTAGTAAAGATGTACAAGCTGCTGTAGGTTCAAGAAATCTCAGCTTATTCACCTATGTATTCTCAGTTAAGAAATGACTGCATGATGCCTCTTGTCATGACCCGTGCCATTCACACAGCTAAATCTACACATTTCCTTGATAAATTCTCCCCAAAATAAGGCAGATTTTGTTATAAATTAGTTCACTGGAGCCTATTTGTAATTAAGTCATAGAACTCCCTTTGGCTTGTCAGACATTTCATTACAGTGTCATTGGATTACCTTGTCATTATCCTTTAACTTAGCAGGGCTTTTTGCCTTAAAATTCAGTTTTGCCCTGAGGAAGAAGCAAACTGCAGCCTTGGGCACTTTTGCCAAAGCTCACAATCCTGTTGCTGTAAACACATGCACCTACAGAGCATCCAAAAAAATACTGCAGTTCAGTTACTGATGATCATCTCGAAAAGCATGAAGAAAGCAGAGGGCCCATAAACTGGCTGTGAAGGTTTCTCTTAGGAATCATGTATTTAAACCTTCAACCAGAACAATTCTTGTTCCATCTATAGCGAAATACATCATAATCTATACCTTATAAGAAATATTCAAAATATATATATCCAAATATTCATACAGAGTAGATTTTTAAATGTGCTACCTAAACTGTATTTCAGGTGTGTAGGCATATAAAGCAGGCAGGCATGCTTTTAAAAGAGCTGTCCTTACAAAGCTCCCTATTATGAGTGCAATCCAGGAGAGCTCAGCCTCACAGCTAATATCCACAAAATATGACACTTTCATTAGCCCAAAGCTTGCATGACCAGTTCATCTTAACAGTAATAACAACTCAGACCACAGCTGAACTCTGTTAATCTTAAGGAAAAAGCCTTTGCTGTGTCTCACTTGTCTTACCACTCTAACCCTTTTTAATAGAAACAATTTCCTTCTTGAAAGCTTGCCATGCTAAACCTGAAAACACTTCTGTATATATTTGTTTGTGTAAGTGCATAATGGGAAACAGGAATTATTCTTCTAGGAGACTATGCTTTATCAATTAAGTTTTGACTTATAGGATAGTAATATTTTTCAGTATTGAATTTAACTTCTTTGCTAAAAGGAAAAGACTAAGAAATTAACTCAGCTAAAAATTTAGAAGCTCAGTTCTTTCACAGTTAATTAGACTCATTAATTGAGTCTCCCTGATATGACTTCATGCTGTATTTTCAAGATGAGCCTGCATAGCGAGTTACTGCTACTCTAACAAGGATAAACACTAAGAACATCTATTTGCCTTAGAGTCCAAGGAGAGGGTAAAAAAGGAAAGAAAGTCAGATTAGAAATCTGCAGAACTCAACTACAGCTGGTCCTTTATGTCACTGATTGAGTTTCCATGATTCCAATGTCAAGTTCTCAGGAAATATAACTTTTTTCATTATATAGATTTAGAGGACGGTAGTAATGCCACACAAGGCCCACTAGAAATATAGAATTTATTTTTCATTACACTCAGGCAACAATATATTGCAGATTTGGACATGCCATGTCTCATATCAAAGCTGACTTACTAATCCTATGTTTATAGTTGTAATAGCTATTGCTAACCCAGGAAATACAAGATGCATTTTTGGAGTGGCTCTTGAGAATGCCAAGCCATTAACAACAATTTTTGCAGATGGGGACTCCTGACAATAAGATTCATCTGTCATAGCCTACATTATCCAACCCTTACTGTACCTTACCTTTACAGCTCCAGAGCTCAAGAAAGCAATATCAACAACGGCAATGGATAGGGAGATTGAGCACTTGCCCCTTTTCTTCCCTCAGGCAGCAGTTTTCAATAAAGGCAATACCATGTTATAAGGCCACCAAATTCTTCATGTTCCATGGTCTGTGCTTTTGGCAGGGCAGCTCCTTTCCCATCCTGTAGGGTGTCTGGAACCCTTGCTTCCATTCCCTCCTTGCACATCCAGGTGCAAGCTAACAAAAAGAGTAAATCTCACAGTTCTGACAACATCCTAAAGCATGTGATTTAAGTAATCTACAACAAAAAGATCTCTGAGCAGCAGGAAAATAAAAAGACAAAATTTTTTTTAAACCTTTAAAGTACCATGAACAAGAGGTATCTTGTATCTTCACAAGCAGTGTCCTGACAACATCTATTCAGTGTACTTCCCTTCATATTTGCAAACTCAGAAAAACTGGGGTGTTTTTTCATCTTCTAACTCTGCAGGCATTCAGCTTGGAAATACCAGGAGCTACAGTGCATCATCACATGAAGATGGAGAGGGGCAGGATAGGGAGAGAATGAATAAGGAAGAACTTGGCAGGTTCTGCACCAGCCACACAGAGAATATGAATACACACAATGAAGGATTTTGTTGTTTTCTTGCTCTATTTTTTTGACAGTTTTTTTTTTATTTAAAAAACCACATTCCTGCTAAGGCTGGTAGTGCAAAGTTACTTTTCAAGAACCACCATTCAGTCTGACTCAGTTTCTGCAGACAAGCTTCCTACTGATCCATTTCTCACTAGCATTTTGCTGTAGTTTTTCTGCTGTTCTTCTTTGAAGGTATCTTTGACTTTTGCTCGTTTCAGTCCTCCATCCCTGGAACAAAGAGGGAACAGCAAACCATCAGGGCTGTTATGGCTATTGTTATCAAACTATGCCCTACATTAAAACTCTACAGTTGATTAAGGTAGGTAATCTATATTATTATTAAAGGCTTTTCTTCATGTTTATTACAACATATACCTTAAGCACAATGCTTATGCAGTTCAAATTTTGAATTTAGCTCATTAAAACATGTTCATGTTGGTAACATGCTGTACCTATAACAAATCTTTGGCAATCTGGGATGCTACTTCCACAGACTGTAGAGGCAGTCAATTTTCTGCAACACTACAGCTGTGTCTTGCCTTATATTATTCAGAGCTGGGTCTCACAGTTGAATCCATTTGCTCATTCTCATAATCTGAATTTTGCTTTCAAGTTTGTGTCATATGAAATCTAGGCATTATCCTGCTACTTACTGAGGCAGGACATGAGAAAGAGCAGAAAGCCTCAAGACCTATTTTTTGTTGTTCATCAGATTTGCCAAGAAACTTCACTTTTGCTACTTAATCTCAACATGAGAAACAACTATGAATGGACCTACTTCAAAAACATCAAGCCTTTACATAAGACTCACTGCATGCTACATGCTCCAAAGATTTCATACATCTTTTACTTTCACATATGTGCATGTGGAGCTACTCCATTGTTTTCCCCGAGTGAATGAAGTGATGTTGAATGTTATTTGTCACAAAGCTAAGGAGGGAAGCACCTATCAGTCAAACTAATCAAAAATAGTCCAAGAATTCTAACAAGGAGGACATCACTCACCATGGGAGTTCAGTCAGTCCTCCTTGGTGAGCAATGGCTGACCTCACTCTGTTGGCAAACTGAACAGCATCTTCATCTTCCTTCAAGAGCCACAAATTCAACATAATCAGAGAGAAGTCAATGGAAGCAGACTTTCATAACATTTTTTATGTTGCCTCATCAAATTAACTCACTTCCAAACAACCCATTCCTGATCATGCCAACATCATAATCTGATGTTCCCATGTGATAACAACTCATTTTCCCTTTAGTGTTGAAATTAGGAAAAAATTTTGCTTCAACAAGATGGAACATTACCATTATTGCTACTGTGAACAGCACTGCATTAACTGCTATCTTTTGTATATTTGATGCACTGCTGATGGTACCAAGCTGCATCAGGAAAAACAGAGTCCAATCATACATCAGTCAGCACTGACAAAAATCCAGTATAAAACTGATTTGGAGACATGAGGTGGGCAGAAGTTTTGGAGAAAAAAAAAAGAGTAAAAGTGCACTTGCAGACACAGTCAGGTTTTTAATTAGCCGTCAGGCAACCAGATGCTGGATTACCTTTCTAACCATTGGTGGCAAGTACCACACGTTGCAAACGATGGCCCAGCTGGTCATTATTCGCAGCAGGTAGCTCACGATATTGTATTTACTGCTGTTCCAGAAGGCATCTCCAAACTGAGGATCATACTGCAAAGGATCACAAAAAATGATTAAGCCTTTCCCCAGACCATCACAGCCTCTCAGACCTGGGATTACATGGCAGAACCAGCAGCAGATGTCACCCATTTGCCTGAACAACTAAAATAATTAAGTCTGCTGTGAGCAGGATGCTTCCCTTCAGCACTGGGAAGGACTAGCTGGTTTTCTCTTCCTTCCAGCTTTCTGGAGGAAGAAGCTGGCCCCATCTGGCCTACCAGCCAGGCTCTGTAGGCCAAAGGACTTCACTTTAATTTCAGCCACTTACTCTCCAGTAGCCATCCACAGCATCTACCCAATTGCCAGATCTACTGGGCTTTTAATAGCAGCTGTATGGAGACAGCTTCCTGCCCCTCTGACAAAAACCCATCCCAAACTCTGAAATTCAGCAGCCAGCTATTTCCACTTACTTTGATTGCAACAGGATAGATTGTCCCTCCTATTTCAAAGCTTCCCTTCTTGAACATCATCACAGATGTATTGTTTATGCAGGTGCCTGTCCAGAAGACAAAGCCATTGCTTCACACAGCCATTTCAGTACAACACAACATCCACAGACAGGTCTTACCCATAAAGGGCCTGCATTTGCTGGTCACTGAGTCAAGCATCTCACCCCCGCTTACTTTTAGCCTTTGTCTCATGACTGACACTCTGAATGAAGCCAGAAGGTATGCAAGACAAAAAGCACAATGCTGAGGTTACATCTGTAGGACAGCAAATTTATAATCTCAGGGCAAAATAAACAATCTTCCCCTTCTGCCTGCAGCTTCTGCCAGGAGAAGCAATATCCAAGGACAGTATTGTGTTGTCTCCATGTATATTCATCTTACATTAAAGATGAAAACCAGGAATGCCCTAGCGAAGTTGAAGCCAGAGGTGAAGACAGATTTGAGCAGCATGAAAAGAGAACAGGGATGACATCTACACTGAATGGAGATAAGTAGTTCAGCTTCTTACCTTCTGGAAAAATTAAGATTGGGAGCTTGCTTTTATCTGCCACATGTTCCCTGAGCCTGTGGAAGCAGAAGGAAAGCTTAAAAAGCTTTAAAAAACAGCATTTTTCCACTCTTCTTTCCCCAGGCATATGCTTTATGTATTACATATGTATAAAATCACTAATTTGTACTTGCTATTTTTTTTCCTACAGAAACTGAAGCTTTGTGCCAGCCATCCCTTAGGCCCCTGGAACATTACAATGAGGTAAGATCCTCTTTTCTTTCCCCTGCATTATTTTACTAATGACTGTCAGAGAAGCCAACAATTATATGCCATTAAGCCAGTCTAACTCTGATCCACTGAACCTTCAAGAAATTGCCTACTTAAGAAAAAAAGTATTGATGCAGTGGTCTATTCAGCCTCTGCTACTTAACTGCGTATTTCTTAAAAAGGGGATTTCTAAATGCCTACAGCTCAGAGTACTTGAATAACACTTGGACAACTTGGCAAAGCTGTCCTGCTGTGCAGAGGCCAATAAGTCAGTGAAGAAGTTAACCTGTCAAAATTAACCTAAAAAGTTATCTACAAATTAGGAAGATTTTTTATCCCTGTACTACAGTATTCACAGGTATGCTTTTGGTGACATTCTGCAGAAAACCACTTTTGTATACAGCTTATATTCTTCAAAATGTCTTGTAATAAGACATTTTGCCTTTCACCCAAACAAATAAAGCTTTTTATTTCGAGTGGCTCACAATTTCCAGTGATACTGAGCTTTTGTCACAGAAAGCCAATTTTATCATCAGTATTTCTCTTCAACAGAAAGTACCAGAATTTAAGTATCTTCACATGGTTTCAAAATACACACCTGAATTCATCAGACATTAGTTATTATGCTGATGGCTTCCCAACTGAGATATTTTGTGACAGTCTGCAACCTAAAGCTTCCCAGAACCTTTGGTCTAAACCATGACACGCTGCATAAATGTTTCAAGCCTTCCCTGGTGATCTGGGAACCTGACATTTTGACCTCAGTGCACTGCACCAAAGCCCACACAAACAAGCACACTCGGGTCATTCTGAGGATGCAGTGTGCTGCACACCACTCCTGTAACTCATTCCCAAATCCAGGTCTTTGACTGCCCAATGCCAATCCAGGGAGGCAGCCCAGCTCACACCTCACCTTTTTGTCACTAGATGGCGGTCCTTGATCTCGGAGCGCTCAAACCAGACGTGAGGACAGGCCTTGACCGTGGCTCGTTGGATAACGCCCATCAGCCCACCGTGAACCTGGCCCACCTACAAGTCCAGTAAAGCACATCAGTATCTGAGACACCTGAAAGGCAGAACTTCCTCCTCTCCACCCCTCCAAAAACATCCAACAAACCCAAAAGCACTGGGAGGCTGCAAGCCAGGATTGAGCACTGACCACAGAACTCTTAAAATGCATTCACTTGAAAGAATCGAGACACTCACATAGTATTATCACATAGTATTATCTCAAACAGCTTGGCATTGACAGTCCAAAGACAACTTCTCCAGCACATAATATAGACCAATTTCAACACAATTTACACTTTTCCCCAATGACCAGTGCTCAAGCAAACATCTCTGCTGTGAAAGTACTGAAGTCCACAAGCAGTACCCAACAATCTTTCCCTCTCCTGGTCCCTCTGCTGTGGTTATCTTAGATCTCCTCATACCATTGCATAGCATCCATCATTTGTCAAAATGATCGCATCTATTGGTGATGTGTGGTTGGCAACACAAATTCCTCCTTTCTGAGGTCTGTTTTCCCTGCAATCACATAATTTTTGTTAGACTGCTAGTGCATTAAGCACCACATCACACACCAAATAGTTCCACGAAACTGTCAGGCGAGTCAGCCTTTAGAGTGACATCAACTTGCAGCTCAGGAGAGAGCAGCCCCCATTTCCAACGGGATGTCACATACATATAAGCATATATACACTTTTGCTCACTCACTTGTTATGGTAATGGATAGTACCAGACAGAGCTCTGACAAGGATGCGGGAGCACGTGAGGTGAACCACTTCACTCAGGTAGTTTTTCACACTGAAAGAAATGGGACATCTGAAGCATCCTGGAAAGTAGCTAGATGCACATGCAATATTCTCCAGCCTACTCAATACAACTCAGGGCTGAAATCTCCTTGGTATTCTGGAGCACAGAGGGATGTTCCCAGCTCTACCACTCACTTGCTACAGCAACTCAGCCAAGATACATCATGACCTTGGCACCACTTAGCTAGGCAAGGCTGTCCTCTCTTTGCTGGGTGTTTTTCATCCCAACACTACTACCTGCCCTACAATGCCCCATTTGCGTATCTCATGGCAGCAGCAGGAACCCATCAGAAATCATCAACCTCAGTTGATGACCCCAACCTCAGCCCAAATTCAAAGTGCCACTAAAACAAGGTCCACAAATTTGTGGGTGGAATGGACTATTGGTAGTCTGTTATAGGTAAAAATCTGTCCATTCCTAATCTTTAGCTGTTTGCACTGATGCAATTTGGTGAGTTCATCCCTCACACAAAGTACCTACCTGCCATTTGGCAGCTGTCCCACCACAGTTGTTCCCACAATCATTGATGTAATCCCAATGGCAGCGAGGCTAAAGCTACAGACAAAACAGACATCAAACCTAAGTAAGTAGCTTTGCTCATTGTAATAAGGCCTTCCCCCCTTTAAAATGGAAAGGGATTGCAGAAATTAAACTATTCCTCAGATACTTGACACATGCAGTTCTCTAACTCAGCAATTCCCTAACCTGTTACTTAAAGTCATGGTGTAGCAAAGGCGGCAGACCCAGATATTCCCATGTACACAGTGTCAGGGAGCTTTAGAGCCAACATTTGTTTTGCTAATACACATTGACTTAGGGGAAGCATTCATGGAAATGATGACCACCAGGTCTACTCTACTCTCCAAATCAAATAAGCACTTCTTAACATAAAAGGAGCCTTTAAGCAAGTTAATATTTTGTATCTACCAATGCTGCTTTTGTGTTATAGAAAGCTGAGGTGACATTTACCAAGAATGGACAATTTTTACCTGTTCCCAGGCTGACAAAACCCCTCAGCACCATAGCTTACCGTAGGGGCAGCAGGAAGCAGTATCGCACTATCACCCCAATGACCCACACAACAGTCAGCCTCAGGCTGATGTAATGGAAGTTGACATTAGTTCTTGTGAGCAGATTCCAGGAGAGCAGCTCTTCTGAGGAAAATCGTTGAGTGACTTCATCTTCCACAATAGCCTCAAACCCCTTTCTGCAGAAGTAAAAAATGTGGGAGAATTCGAAGTCTGCTCCATGCAGAAGTGCAATTTCTTTCTCCATAGGCGTTTCATCCCTTTCAATGATACCTTGGGAAGGAAAAGGGTAATCACCTGAGAAAATAATTCTGTGATGTAACTAACAATCACCCTCCAGACCACTAGTCACTCTAGAAGACAAATTTACTGTCCGAGCCCCTCCTAGAATGGGAAGAGAAGCTGTGCAGTTGAACACAGCATACCTTGCAGGAGGCCACTTCCAGCTCCCCCTCCTCACACCACCTTGAGAAGCAATCAGACCAAATTGTTACCTACTGAACATGAAACAAGAAGGCAAACCCATCTGGCATGTTCTCAAATCAAACTTTATCCAGGACTCTTATGCTTTCAGAAGAAACTAGGTGAGACCTTGGCCTTTCCATTCCCTCACATGCTCTGTGTATTTAAGGACATTCAGTCTCCTGGATGGAGGCTTCCCTATTCCCATCTCATCTGACATTCTGATGTCCCAAAGTCACAATACTGCCAAAGCCCCAGACCACAGTACTGTGCAGCTCTGAACCAAACACACCTCCCTGCCATCACAGCACAAATATTTTCTGTAAGTACAGGCAGACCACACTATTTTTTTTATTTTACTTAAAATAAAACAAATAAACAAACAAAAACCTCCAAAACACTACATCAAAGAAAGTTGTGCCTAGAGGAGCCGTGATTTAGTTCAGCACCAACAACTGTTTCAGATGAACTTTGGCCACATAATGCCTGGAGAGAAACCTGGAAAGTTCAGAACTGCAGTGCAAACAAGAAGTATTTCCCTTCCTCCAATTGTTCATTTTTTAATAAGCTTATGCTCTGATAAGCACAAATTTCTCATCAGAGCTTTCAAAGGCAAGAACAAATTGTGTAAGCTAAACAAAAATCAAGTAGTTGCTTGCTGGTAAGCAAGTCTGGCTCCAGAAACTGATGACTGAAGAAATCCAGAGTAACGGTTAAGCAGAACAACCATCCCCTAAGACACTCAACTTGGATTATTACAGAGGTCCAAGTTCAGGCTGCCACTCTGTCAGACACCCTCTGATAAATTGCATAATCTCTGTGCTTTCATGCTGAGATAAAAAAAATGGGAAAAGACACAGCATCCAATTTTGTCAAGCTACTAGGAACTTTCCATATCCTAGGATGTGTTTTTGTAGAAAATCTTCCTCCCAATTAAATCTTGTCAGCAGAAAATCTCTCAATATGTTTCCTGTGCCAATAATTGTGACATTTAAATTACAAGTGATATGGAAAAATCTTATGGCACATATGGGATAACATGGGAAGCTCCAAGATACAAACCACTGCTCCACAAACCACTGAGGTAAACACTAAAGAAAAACAACACTGCAGCAAAACCTATCAGCACCTTCAGCTTGGAACCTGGCAGCGACAACTTCCAATTGTACCAGCGGGCCACCTCACTGAATCGTCCCATGACAAGCCTACAAATATAAACCTTTAATATGGCACATCCAAAAAGCCACATGCTCTTCAGGATCTAAATTATACAAGCATGCATGACATCAAACATTTACTAATATGGACTACACTTATGCATATGTTAAGCCCAAATCAGAGTTCTAGTTTTTGATTCAATTTTTCTTACACTTAGAAAATCTCCAAACTGTGAAATATCCAGGACTGTAGGTGAATCAGTGCAACCTGTCTGCTCCATGCTGCTGGAAACTGATTGTAGGCAAGAAACCAGGGGAACACTCCAGCACCCATCATACAAGTACCACCCTCTCTTCTCCAGTTCCCAGAGCTGGGAATGTTTCTTCTTTATACAGCCCTTATCCTTCCCCCTTCTTCAGTACTACTCAAGCAGCTGGCCCATCTAGCTCCAGCTTTTAGCTGAACCCAGCTGAGAAGTTCATCACACTGCAAGCAAGCTGAAATAGCAGGGCTGGAATGTCTAGCCTCATCAGCCTGTGCTGTTGTTGTCACGTGACACCCCCATGCACCAGCTGTCCTGGAGCCTTGGGACAGCTATGCCAACCCCAGATCTCTGCAGATGTACTTAGCCTTCTTGTAATTACAAATCACATTTCATGGCCTTTAATCCCTTGGCCATGGACAGAACTGAGCTTGCCAAAGACAGCACTACACAGGAGTACAGCAAACATTACTCTCAACAAAAAACAAGCCACAGTCACTGTTTTCCTCAATACTGCAATGTTAGCCCCAAGCCTTCAAGCTCACATACTCCAGTCAACTAATTATACTAGGCTCAAATTTAACACCATCTAGTTACAAAGCAAGTAGATCTTAGTAGTATCGAGTAATTAGCTCCTTAGTAGTATCTACTTATGTAGTAACTAGATACTACTAACATTATTTGCATAAGCTTTTCTTTTATTGAATGCAATTTTCAAATCTCTTAATAGCATTTTTGTCTTTTTTAAACCCACCACCTTGAAGACAACATAGCCAGTACCCACACAAAGAGCTGAAAACTGGTTATTCAGCTGCAGTGAGATAGACACCTACCCTCCAAGCACCTACTCAGCCAAGAGCTACCACTGGGTCCAGCACACACTGCCCTCTAGCAGAGAAGGATCTTGAGGTGCCAGCACCACATAATTCCTCAAGTAACTACATCAGCCAACTTTTCTCTTGAAACTATTTCTTACCACACCACCAACACACCCTTTCTGCCAAGAGATGTAAAGCACACTGGATTTGATGCTGCAGAGAAAGGTGGTGTCTCTTCAATCATGCTCACTTGGTTTTGGGTTTTTTTTTTTGTTTGGTTGGTTTTGTTTGTTTTTTGTGTTTTTTTTTTACTGCAGGACACAATTTCAAAGTGTTTGGGGAGGACCATTTTTGCTCTGCCAGGGAACAGAAAAACTTGACTTTGCACATACATCTACAGTGCTCCCTCCTATGCTGACTCACCTCCTGGTACTGGCTGAGTGGTCAGGAAAATCATAAGAGATGATACATGCATCCTTTCAGCACTTACACATAGGTGCATACACACACACAAACATTTACCTTTACCCTGTTATAATCAACTGCTTTGTAATTCATTATCAGCAGGAGTTTCTCCTCCCTCAGTAAATATTGTGTAATGCAACTGGGCCTCTCTGTCTGATCATGTTCTGTCACCTCAGCAGACACCAACTTATATATTAATCACTGTTAAACTTACAATTGCCCTGGTCCTCAAGTACTTTCTTCCACAGCCAGGAACTCCTAATTACAAATCCGTTACTCCTATGCTTTAAAAATTCTCAAGAGCAAGATATGGAGCACAGCTTGGCACCGCATATCTCCCCAAGCTTTCTCAAGTAAGGAACAGGTAAGATTCCAGCTTCCAGCAGGAAGAGCCACTGCCAGTGGGGAAAGATTTTAACTTTTTATTTCAGATATATGAAGGACATTAAAAAAGGCTTCAGGCTACCATTGTGATTGTGTATCCCCATCCATAAGACTGCTTAAACATAGCCAGCACACAATCATCTATATGAATTACCTCAGGCCATTTTTACTATCCCAAATGGTCATCCAGACAGCAAACTACACTCAGCTTTGTGCAGGTTCTGAACACAGCACATATTAACACTACATACCCTTCAGCTGTAGGAGAAATAGCTACTTGCAGCTTTCTTTAAGAATAGTTAAAAAAACAATCTACTAGCTAGGACTTCTCTCTCTCTTGATGTCTATTTACTAGAGAAGAAATAACTACATGTAAGAATGATCAGATGTCTAGGAGGATGACAGCTCCTACTGCACAGCTAAAGCAGTAGAGTCTCTTGCCCGCTCACTGGCCCATGATGTGATGGGGCACCATCAGCCTTACAGGAAGAAAAAGGGTATCTTCCTGCATCATTGACAACCTGGGAAGCAGATAACATGTCACTGACAATTAGCTGAAAGGACCACTAACCTTGCCTTTCCCCCTTTCCTCCCAAAAAAACCCACAACTTTCAGGACACTGGTGAGTGATATAGGATGTACTTTTTCTCAGCCACTTGAAAGTCAGCAACTAAGCAAGAAAAGTTTTAACCTGTTTTCAGAGGTGCTGTGCAGTACCTCCAGTTTGTTATCACAGATGCTGACAGTTGCATCTGCTGCCATGGAAGCCAGTCCCATGCCTGGCCTGCAGACAGAGCAATCCCAGTGTATGGAGTATTGATAAGTATATCCCTTTGGAGCTGAAACACACATACCCAGCTCAGCAATTCAGTCCCCACTACTGGATCATGTTCACATGAGCTAATCCACAGGCTCAGGTAACAGCTGACTTCTCTGCTAACTGGCAGGCTGGGCCTGCTTCCAGTTGTGCAGCCTAAGGAGGGAACATACAGAAAATGCTCACATTGCTGCCAAATGCTGTCAAAACAGAGCAATTGAATAACAAAACTGAAGCATTTAGGAACCTGGAGGAAAACCAAACACTGACTGCAATGCTTTGTTCAGCCTTCTCCTGTTTCCTGGGCAAACTCAGACTTCTTTCATGGCTCCAAAGTCATAAAGACAACTCTGACCTACTACACTCTACCACAACTCACACACAGTATGGGTTAAGATATAGTTAAAGTAGTAATTTCAAAACTAGGCTAAAGGAAGAAAGATGAAGCAACTTTTCAGCTGTCTTTCTACAAGACAGTGAGTGTAAGAAATTTGGCAAACACTGATACTAACTCCAGAGAGTAAAAGGTCAACAGCCACAGACTGGAAAAAAACCAAGCCCACACTTTCAACTTGCAGCCCTACCACAGGAAAAGCATTCAGCTTGGGAAAAAATGGTGTTGTCCAACAAACACTTAAATCTCTCCAGGGAATATTTACATGCACTCTAATGCTGTTTGGACTGAGATAGCTGGCCAGCAACCCTGCAAGCATCCGTGTAAAGACAAATTTCAAGATGAAAATTAACCTCATATTTAAACACAAAAATTTCCATCAACTAAGAACAATCTCCATCTTAAGCTCTGCTTTGTTTTGTTAAATTTCATGTTGTTTCATACCCTTCACTTCCTCATCCCCCGATTTTTCAGTGACTCAGTATAAGCCAGTAAAAGCAGCATTTTATACTGCAGGAACTGTTTGCTAGCCAGTAGCATTGCAAAACAATTAGATATATAAGTGTGCTGGTTTTCAGTGGGGTAGAGTGAATTTTATTCAGAGTAGCTGGTAGGGGTCTATGTTATGGATTTGTGCTGAACACACAGCTGATTAATATAGAGATGCTTTTGTTATTACTAAGCAGGATTTACAGAGCCAGGGGCTTTCCTGTTTTCCATACAACCAGGCTGGTGAGGAAGTTGGAGGTGCTCGAGAGTGGGAGGAGACACACCTCAGACAGGTGACCCAAACTGACCTTCCAGACCATATGGCATCATGCTCAAGATATAAAGTGGGAGGAAGAAGAGGGAAAGCAGGACATTGGAGTGATGGTGTTTGTCTTCCCAAGGCATTGTTACCCATGATGGGGCCCTGCCTTCTGGACTGCTCATGGGAAAGCAGGGAATTAATCCATTCCTTGTTTTGCTTTGCTTGTGTGTGTGACTTTTGCTTTCCCTGTTAAACTGTCTTTATCTCAACCCACGGGTTTTCAGGCTTTTACCCTTGCGATTCTCTCCCCAGTCCTGCTGGGGCAGCAAGTGAGCAGCTGCCTGAGGATAAACCATGACTTTTAGTGAGCATGTAACACCCCACCTGTTCTCAGGTTCTTTCATGCACACATCTAACTGCTTCATTTGAGAAGGCCTCAATACTCCAACATCACAATATTAGTCTCATCAATGTGACTGTGACTTTACCCCAGGCTCTCACCATTGGCAGTAGGAATCCGTGGCATCTGCGGCTGCGGCTTTTTGGCACTTTTTTGTAACCGGATAGTGGCCCACTGTTGAACAGCAAGAAAACATTAATTTCACAAATGCAGTATTTACTTAAGAAAAAAAGTCACCCAAAAAACACAACAGTTAGTCAAAGACACATTGTGATTTTCAAAGAATATCTTCATCAGGTAATCATCATTCATCCTCCTTAGATGTGTCCACAAACCCAAATCCATACACAATTTTTATGAAGAAACTCAGAGTAATTAGTAATTTAAAAAACCAAACCAAAACAACACTGAGTGCTAGTCAGTACTTCTCAACTCTGCTTTCAGTCTTCAGAGAGCTCAGTGCTCCACACCTGTTCCAGTTCAGGTACACAGCCACCAAGAACCTGAAAGGCCTCTGTCAGCCTTGCTACTGCCACAGCAACCACCGAGTCCAGGCTGCATGGAAAGCCCCAGGAGCTGAGCTAGACACAGAACACACACAGCACGTGTTCACAAAGCTGACAGACATATTACAACCCAGACTGTCTCCTTCAGAGTAGCTTCATCATATTGAAGCAAAAAAGAAAAGAAAAAAACAAAAGTCCTAACTGGGTTAAGTGAAACTGAAGCCTGCACACAGCTGATTTCACTAGAAACCAAATCCAGCATTTGCAGTCATAGAAATTGCAATTAAATTCAGACTCAATCCAAAAAGGATAGCACCCTATAATTTTCCAAGCTGAATAAACCTGCAATTTCCCTTGACTCTGCAATTGCTTGTTTCTTGGCATCTTCACAGAATCGTAGAATGGTTTGAGTTAGAAGAGATCTTAGAGATCACCTAGTTCTAACTCCCTTCCATGGACAAGAGCACCTACAAGATCAGGTTGCTCAGAGCCCCGTCCAGCCAGGTCTCGAACAGGATGGAGAGTCCACAGCTTCTCCAGGCAATGTGTTCCAGTTGCCTTCTCTTCTCCAGGCTGAACAACCCCAACTCTCAGTTCTTATTTTGAAACTCCAAGCAGCAGGAAAACAGGCCAATTCACCAGCTTTAGGGTGAGCTACAGAGAGCCCCTTCCTTCTCAGTTCTGCTGCTGCTAAGGCAATAGCTCTTCTAGGAGTGAATTTTAACTGTAGGAATAACTCAGTTCTTTCTGTAGTACTCAAGTACTTTCAGTAACTTTCTGGCTACATTCTTAGCAGTACTGTGACCATAAAAGTTCTGAGAAATACCAAACCAAAACCAAAAGTGTTCCAAGGAATAACCCATTCAGAGCACTGTCATTTTACATTTTGTCTATGGAATGGATTTGGGGCTACAGAAGGACCAGCAAATACATTTACACAATCAATTCTGACCAGACTTGAACCACTGTATTCAACAAATTAATATCTCCACAAACAGCTAAGTCAGTTGCAGCTAAGTCACTTATTACACAGAAGAACAAGAGCATATCTGGCTAATGGTTTCAGCCATACACACCCACAGGAAAAAAAAAAAGTTTTCATCTTTCAAATCCTCTCAGAGGGATAATCAAAACCTGGAAGAACACTTTGGTGCACAGAAAGAGAATAAACACTCACTTCAAAAAGCTCTTGCTACAGAAATCCTGCAGTTACGGGTTCATTCTAGACTGTGTCAAAGCCTGAGCCTCAGCACAAGTCATGAGGACACATGTTATTGAGACAGGCCTTTGTAATGCCCAAAAGCTTGCACCACCCCCCTATACTCCAGTATCTTGACATTTTGCTATGCAAAGGAGGTAGTGCAATCTTCCCAAAGCAGAGAAATTGCAGGGTCATGTAAATCAAGTCAGTTTCTACTGCTCAGATACATTTATCAAACTTATTCAGAAAAGCACATTCCTTCTTCCTAGTCTGACCTTTGCTCCTCAGGCCCATCTAACTTCAGAACGGCGCAGCACCCCACCTGGGGGATGGGGGAACAGTGGCAAAGAGAAAGTCTGGAGAGGACAGTTCCCTTTGCACTCTACCTGTGCCTTCCCAGGAGATGGGAGCACTGCATGAGCCTGACAAAAGCATGGCATAACATACAAGGGTTGCTTGCATAGTGCACTCCAGGGGACAATTGACTTGTGCTCCACAAGTCAGTGGCTGAGGCAATTTTACATTCTATGGGGGAATGGAGTGTCTCTTAGGGGATTTAAGCACACTTAATAAAATAAGCCATGATGAGACCAGCTCTCCCTCTTGGTCAGGAGCATTTGGGCATTCCTAAGGACTCACATCTACCAGATGACACATCAAACATGTTTTAAGTTCTCTGTCAGCTTTCTTCTTACCTCAATCCATCATATTTCCAAAAACTCTGCGTGTTCCAGCAACCAAAGAGTAAGAAATGAGAAATTTTTACTTAACATCTAATTCTTTCACATGTTCTCAGGCACCTGAATTAAAGGCACTACCATCAAAGACAGAATCTCAACTCTGATCAAGTGAAAAGCTTGTTTATATCCAGGCTGGGAAACAAAAGAGACACCACCTGCAGCAGTGTGAGTAATTCCCCTTCCTTCCTGCTAGTCGGGAATATGTGCCATCCATTGCTGCTTCAGCTGGTTCCTATGCTGAAGGACAACAAGGTTATGCTATAAAGAGCTATCACAATGTGAGCTGATCCATCCCACAGAGGGGGAAACAATGTGTTTGCATATAGCATTAAACAATTTCAAGTCATAGCCTCTTCTACTGAGGAAATGAGCAAAAAGCAGACTGGCAAGTCTTTTGAATCTCTCAACAACACTGGCACAAATCTAAGTGGCTTCTTCCAGGTGATGCTGAGCTGGCAGCCCCAAGGACCTTGGTGCAGACCTGTGTTTTTAGTAGGGATTCTTGAAGCAGCTTTGGAAAACACCAGGCTCCTGAAGAGATTTAGAACAGTTCTACAGTGGGGCTACCCACTGGACTGAAAATGTAAAGTTAGAAAACAGCATGATTCCAGAACTACAAGCATCACCTCAAGCCTTATTTTGAAACTTTAGTATCCTAACTGCTGACAAGAAAGTAGCTTGGATGCTACAATTACGCAATGCAGAATCTGCAGATACCACATGTCACTAGGCAAGGAAAGCATCAACTTTCCCCTCAAAGTTCTTCCTCCTTATCCTCCTAGAAAAGTCCTCTAATTTATCAGCACCTTAAAAAAAAATCTAAAGTGGCCAAAAGATCAAATTCATTTACACATCACTCAGCAACTGCCACCCATAGAGGACCTATGCAGTACTTGAGGAAGATAGCTGCCTACTTAGCAACTGTCTTATCTGGAGCCTGGAGGGCTTTTCATATCTCTTTTAAATGTGCGATTTTTGCCTCTGAGGTCTGACTATCTCCAAAGCCAAGCCCGACATGTCATTTCATGACAGCACGTCTAGACACTCTTTGCTGGGATCAAAAGACAAATCATTAGGAACACCTCAGAGTGTTGCCCTGTTCCCCTAAGAAATGGGGCTCAGCCTTTCACCTCATTTACCACTTTAACACCACCTCTGACTGAACAATGTTTGATGATTTTTTGGAAGGGAGAGATGACTGAAATCTGCAATCACATGGAGACAGACCAGTGGTGTTCTTCTTTTAAAAGCACCACTGGATCAGAGTCAAAAGTTTATGTGCTAGTTAAAGTGAGCACTCCTCCTTGGAATCTCTATAAACCTGAGTAACAGAAGAAGGATTGAAGAACACATCCCACACAATGCCACCTTGTTTAACAAAGCAAAATCTGTATGCCAGTTATTGGGTTGTTTTGTGTGAGGCAAGAACACCAACATCACCAAGAGGAGCAATCATTTCCAAGTCAGAGCAAAACATCCTCTCTCATCTCCCATGCACTTCTTATTCTGATGGGACACCCCTGGCACTGCCTCCAAGAAGCTTCCCAAATTCTTCCACACACAGCAGTTGCATTGCAAGTTCTTCCTGGTGGACAGGTATCCAATGAGCAATTAAGAGTCTAGCTTTACAGGATAACACAAATGGCATCAGCAAAAAGAATGTCAAGCAGCTTCTTTTACAGCAGCTTCACAAACTCTTACTTCAAGGCAAGCTCTGAATACAGCTGCTGTTATTTTTTTAACAGCATTTGATTATTAACAGTGCCCATATGTTGTAAAATTGAGAGCATTTTCAGACAAGAGCTATTGATCTGGAATATGGTGCATTAATTACTGATGCAATTACAGCAGAGGGCAACCCCCAGCTCTCTCAAACTTACTGATATACAACTCTTGATTTTTAAATCTGTGGTAAACATACATAAAGGCCTTCAAAGGACTGGGGTCTGTGTTAACACAGGCTGGGGATTTACTTCAAGATTCTGCAGAAAATTTGCTAAAATACTAGTCCAAAAATGTCAGTGTGAGCCCTGTAAACAGGGATTCACAGCAGGCATATCTCCAAGACATGCTTCTCATTGCCATCTGAGCTGGCAGCTTTCAGAACTCTCTCAGATTCTCCTCTGCCCACCAGTCCTTGAAGGATACCAATTACACAGAGGCCTTCACTGACTGTGCAATGACATTAGTCAGCAAAGCTTGCTGCCGAGGCCAGTGAGTTACACAAGCAGTCAAAGCCCACAATGATTCATCTATTTATCAGCTTACATCATCTCCTTCTCCATTCCCCACCCTCATGACCGGCACCACAAACAATCCTGACAGTGACTCATGGGAAGAAGCTGCAGCCTGGCATACCTAGGACAAGAGTATCAGTCCATCCCACCAGCCCTGCACAGCCACAATCTCAGTTTGACCTGAGGCACTGAGAGACCCTTTTTTCATCATATCTAGGTCCATTCATATTGCCAAGGTCATCTGCAACACAAGGAAATTTGGCTTAACCTCCAGCTACAGAATAATATTACATTCTTGCCCAGCAAAAATACCTTCCCTACAGGCAGCATAATAACGTATCAGAAATTGCTTCTGTTACAAGGAGCTGCTGTTAAACCCCCGATGGATCAGTTACAGGACGTGAACACCACCTACAAGTGCAGCATCTGCTGTGCATTAGAGCCAGCAAAACCAGCCACACAAGAAGCACTGTCTGCTCACTGCAAGCTCCCACAAAAAAGCCTCGAGAGACTGGGAAGAGGAGTACACTAAAAGTGCTTGCAGTCATCAACAAACCATTAGTCCAGAAACAGACAATAAAGTGATGTTCGTTAGTAGGTTATTTGTTTCCTGACTCTAATATGACCTAAACACCTCGCTTCCCTCAGGCTTTCTTGTGTCTTAATATTTCATGAGTATTACACACCCCACAGTTTAAAAAACACATGAAACTTTCCCATTAGAAAGCAAGCCAAGCAGGGCAGTCTGTACAAAGTGCTGCTGACAACTCTGTCTCGGGCAGCAAGGCACACCCCCAAAAAAACCCAGCAGACTGGAAAAAAGACCCAAAAATATTTAACAAGGTGAGCTGCAATCCATAAAGCAGATATCATCACTTGGGGTGGACTGCTACTGCCAAATATATAGACACACAGTCCAAACCAATCTGATGGAAATAGAGAAACTGATCCTACATGACAGTGACTGCTCTATGGGCCTCAATGAAAGACAAAGGACTTGCTGAAAGGCTGGAATCTCCAGTGCTCGGCAAGACAGCTCTAATGGCATGTTTGCACGGGGCCTCGACAGCCCCAAATCATAGTAAGAGTTCACAAGAGGCAATGGATTAAGACAGAGCAAAAATGAGACCAAGGGGTAAAGATGCACTAAATTTAAAATTGGAAGCTATCTTGTTGATGTCGAAAAACAAACAGGGAGCAATGCAGCACACTGTGATGACTGCAAGAGACAGTCCCCAGCGTTTCAGCAGTAGGGAATATTTCTGTGTCAAGAGACTCAACAAGCATCAGGACAGCAGGTGCCTAGTCCAGACTAGCTCCTCATAGGGGCACACAGCTGCTAGAGATGTTTCTGCAGCAGTACTCTCACATTTAAAAAAAAACATATAACATGGTGCCAGAAATCCTTCTATTAACACTGGAAAGAAAGCCACAGGCAAAAATGAGCAATCTCCTAAAAGTTTGCTGAGTTTGGTAATTCACAAGCAAGTTCATGCACTTTCAGGAATACCCACATGATGCGGGAAGCAGGCTTTCAAATAGCAAGTGCTGCCTGTGACACTTCTTTAGCACAATTTTCTACACATTTTCCCTTATCAGATGCAAAAAAATACGATCACACAGGAAAAAAAATATATCCATATAAAACTGGTAATCCCTAGTGCAGTACTTAGGGATCAAATGCAACCCAACAGCAGCACATCCTCATCTGTACATGCTGGGTTTTCTTAGCAGCACATGCTTGCTGAGGCAGCTGAGCAGAGAGAAAAATCTATTGTGCAACTGCTGTCCCTTGTCAGAAATGCCAGATGGTGAAAGTACAAAAACACTTTGTTCCTAAAAAGAGCTTCACTCTCCCTCTTCTCAGATCATGCTTGCAGCACCAAGAACAAGTTTCTGCCCTCCTAAAACAAGCAGAAAAAGGTGGGGTTTTTTTAATTGGCAAGAAAAAATTCAAGCACAAGCCCCCCCATCATCTTAACTTGCTCCATCCCACAGCCTACACAACAACTGAACATCACAGACTCATTCTTGGATGTCCTGTTTTGCCTGACATGACCTGAAGAGCAGCAAACTGACCATCACAGCAAACTGTAGAACTGTCCCTGAACAATGGACAGACTTGGACCCTCAAGATAGATTGACGCAAATAAAGCAGACATTTTAAGTTGACAACACAGGCCATGTAGGAAACAAACCAGAGTCACTGTGTCCTTCCACTACACCAAGACACGGGATATAGACAGGCAAAGCCAGGGTATCACCTGGGATGCACAAACAGGAGACAGCAAACTTTGCAGACAGTTCCCGTAATCTGGCCCATTAAAGAGGCAACAAAAGCAGCAACATCCTGACTGAACACTCCGCAGGTGCGAGAGCCCACCCTCCCTTCCTGGAAAAGAGGGGAAAAGGCCTGGGGAGATCCAGGGCTGGGAGTGGAAGAGGAAGCTTAAGGAAGCTATTAAGTTAACACTGCTGAAAAAGGCCTCAGCCATCAGAGACTTCAGCATCCTGTAACCTCAGAGCCAAAAAGCTCTTCTCAGGAAAAAAACATGCACTCTCAATTCAACATCCCAGGGAGTCTCAGTAGCCCAGCTAGCAGCCCATTTCACTGTTAACACAATAGTTATCGATAACTACCACTCAGAAATACACCCTCCCAAATTATTTAAATAAGCTACTTCTTGTAAGTTTGAAACGCAAGGATACAGTACTTTTCCCAGTATTACTCTGATTAATATCCACAGTTTAGATACTGCACATCAGGTGCTCTTGCAGGTGCTGCTTGGACCTGACTGTAGACAATCATCCTCTGTCGGGCTTCTAACCAAGACACACCTGTGAGCAAATGAAGAGGAGACATCTCACAACAAACCACTTCCTTTCAGGGACTATCCCCATGCAAGTATTCTGAGGACAAAGAATTCACAGGCAAAGCAAGGCCAAGTTGAGATAAGCAGAATACCTGGGTGAATTGAGCTTCTTCACTCTCCCACAGCAAGTCAAATTTAGCTGACTCTTCTCAGAATACTTTCCAATTTTTCATTGCCTTTTCTTTATATATACATTGGTTTATATCATATCTATGTCAAATATAATTATGTATTAATTTAATTTTTAATATATTGAGCAGCATGCAACTCCAGGAAGTATTTAATGCAAAAGTAATAACAACTCACAAGAGTAATGATAACTCGCAAAGTGGGCATTATTTCCTCCCTTAAGGCAATAGGAGAGCTCTCACAATTAACCATCGTCAATATGCCGCCAGATACTTCTCCACAATTTTGCACAAAACATATTGACTCACCTCTTGTTGCAAAACTTGATGATACTAAAAAATAATGATTAATGATCTAGGAATAAAGAATGTAAATTATGGTTATTCACAGGTGAAGGCAAGTCATCCAAACAAGACTATCTCACTGGGCCATCTGGATTACTCCCTCAGGCCAGAGTGATCTTTACCTCCTCAGCTCCTGCTATTCAAATCCTTTTTTCCACTAACAACTGCATATTCTCTCCTCAACAGTTATCCTGATACCAATCACAGTCCCAGAAATTACTGCGAGCAGATTCATTCTCACCCAAAAGCCTAAAAACACTGAGATGCATTTAACAAATGCTGATTTAATAGGTGGGATTTTTTTAGCCAGGCACTAAAGTACAAGGCTTGCCTGAAAACCTCGAAGAACAAGATCAAATTAGAGAAAATCTACTTTCCATAGTCGCATAGTAATGTATATTGCGTGGCCACTGAATGCTGTGAGTCATTTCACTTTTCCTCCTTACAGCTGTTTCCTTGGTTTGGGTGCCACTCCTCCTTGGAAAAAGCGTACTAAAGATTTAAATCTGATCATATCCAGCAACAATTTAAAAACACTACTGCTCACCACTACCATGAGCTTCAGAGAGAAGAGTTTTTACACACATATTAAATATGCCCCACGCAGAAAGCAGCTCCTCTGCGAGAAACTGGGTATCCCTGAGAATTTACAGGCAGATGGCAACTGAGGTGCTGTACATGCTCAGCTTGGATGGGGATCGCCCTCTCTGAGCCTCAGCACTCCTGGCACCAGACCTTTACACCCTCCGAGAGCACGACCCGGTATTATTTAGCCCAAGCGGAGCACAGCTGCCACCGAGCAGCGACAGCCTCGCCCAGGTCATGGTACACCCTTAGGTAACAAGGTTTATTCTGCTCTCTCCGCGGGTTCAGGGGCAGCACTCCTGAGCCTACACAACCACAAAATTAACGCAGACTTCTAGTTTTACGCGAGGGCTTTAAGCCCGAAGCTGCAGCCGAGCAGAGCTGATGCCAGGCAGGACATGACCCACAGGAGGACACGATGCGAACGGAGCGCACGGACGCTCCTCCGGGAACATCCACCCCACACACGCCCCGGCCGGAGGGAGCCGAGCCCGGCCCGCGGGAAACGAGCGAGGCGCAGCCCCGCAGGCAACGCAGCGCCGGGAACAGCCCCCTTCCCCTCCAGAGCTCCCGCCTACCTCCAGCGTCTTCACCAGCACCCACATATAGGCTTCCGAGATGCCCAGCGAGATGCCCAGCGCCGAGGGCACCACGATGAGCCCGAGGACCACCGCCACCCACACGGCGCCCAGCTGCCCCACGGCCCACACCACCTCCATGGCGCGCAGGGCCGCGCAGCGGCAGCGCCGCCTCCCGCCGGCCCTAAAGGCCCGCGGCCGCCGCGGCCCGGCCCCGCCCCGCCCCGCCCCGCGGCCGCTCCGGAGCGGCTGGGCCGGTGCGGCTCGGAGGGCTGACGTACCTCGGGAGCGGAGGCTCGCGGGCGGGAGGCAGCTAGACCCGGGTTTAGCGGGCGGCACGGAAGGCTCCCGGTGTAGGAAAAACGGCTCCAACGGGTGCGGGCGGGAGCGCGGCGGCGCTGCCGCGGCCAGCCGAGCGCCTCGCAGGAAGCCCGAAACGAGCAGCTCGGGGAGCAAAAGTGAAAAGGAAAACTGGGGAAAGCTCCTGGCTCTGTGAATATCGAAGTGGACAAAGATAGCTAAAGAAAGGAAAAGGGGCAAGGTCTGCACTGTGTTTTTCTCCAGATTTGAGCAGGGAAGAGGGATTCGCTGAGGGTCCAGCTCCCACTCCGGCATTAGGCCCTCTCCAAGAGAAAGGAAACTTTGTGGCAACTGGCTTTGCCTGCACTGGCTGTGCACTTTGACTGTGCACAGCCAGTCCTACAGCACTTGGAATGACACAATCCGTACCTAGAAAGCGGTGTTAGCAGAAAAAGGCTGAAGAGGGATGACGGCCTTGGAAAAGCATCCCGGGGAAAGGGAAATAACATCATTTTCTGAGAAAAAGGCAGTCATCATATTTTCTGTGGCAATCCTTCATAATTGTTTCATAGAAATGGGATGTTTGCTGTGCCTCTTCACATTTGAGCAATCAGAAATATATGTGAGAGCCAAGTGCTCAGGATCCAATGAAAAACCTGAATTGGAGTCCAAGGCCTAAAGAACTATTTCCAGGAGAGTCATATGGACAAGGGCATTACTTTCTGGCTCCTATATTTGGCTCTGGTGTCTCTCCTCCTATTCTTTGCCTCATCTGGTTAAATAATTGCTCTGAGGCAGAAGCAGGATGATCCCTGATGAAGCTTCTAGACACAACAACCACAGTTGTCCAGCTAGATCAGACATTGCCAAACAGCACTTCAGTGTCTTTATTCTTCTAAGTGTTTAGTTATGCTCATACCCATAAGGCCCAGTTAGGATCAAGGCCATAACCTGTTAGTGCCATACACAGGGTAAAAAAGAGTTCTTACTATCTGCACTACAAATGGTTTTAAAATATTACAAAGATGTGTGAATTCAAGTAAATGAAAAGTGCTCAAAGCCCAGAACAGAAACAAAAGAATATTGCTTTCCAGACTGGCTGATATTTATAACACAAACATGGCTAAAATATTTTAATTTTGTATTTTATTGCTTCCCAAGCAGAAAGTGATACAGGTTTTTTAGTACTTGTTTGTGAATTTTCATCTGGGGTGTAAATGGCAGAGGCCAAAGGCTTGGTAATTTTGTTTTCATCTGGCATTAAGGAACAAAATGCTTCATCCAAAGGACAGATGTAGCCCAAGCAACAACAGTAGATGCTGTCTAGATCCTGAGGAAAACAGTACAGTGTTCACAGTAATGAGTCATACAGTTTTGTATCTCCCTGATATTTCAGTACCTTCATTTAAACAGCAACTAATGGCATCTAATATTGCCATCTGAAGCAGGAATTGCAATACAGATAATTCTGTACAAGGCAAAGGGTTGCCTTCTGGGTATGTTGAGAAAACAAATCTTAAAAACTGAAAATAATTTGACTTAGTCCATGTGCTTGTTTAACCTCTGCTTTAGTGAAATGGCACACCATATGTCAAATTTGATGGCAAGTGGCAAATTCCTGAGTCTCAGAAGCCTGGAATCCATCAGTGTACCTGGAGAGACAAAAGAAGATTCTGGAGACCTCTCCTTGTAATATTCATCACGTGGAATTAAGGCATTGCTTTTTTTTTGCTTCAATAACCTGGCTATTGGACCTGCTGGCACTGTCCTCAGACTCCATAAACAAAGAGCAGGAAGGGAACAGTGTCTACCAACATTTGTGTTTTAAGAGCAGGGGAAGGTGGCTGGGTTGACCCCTGCTCTCACTATGCAACAGTGGGGAAAAAAATGGTGAAAATGTGTCATGACAGGAGGCAGTTTAGGCACAGGCAGCCCTCCTGTGTGAGCTAAACAGACCAGGACACAGGCAAGATTTGCACATAAACACATACTCTTACTTATGGAATCCAGGCTTCCCCTCCATGCTTGCATGAATAATTCACAAAGCCATTAATGTTAAATGGGAAGGAAAAAAAATCAATTCTATTATTGAGTTGCTTGAAAAACCACCTTCTCTGCCTGGGACAGCAGGAAGGAAACATGCCTGCTCATCCAACAGCCTTCTGGTGACAGAGTTGCTACCAAAGTCCTCTCATGACTCTGCTGAAGTTCAATGACTCCCATTGAAGAATAGTTGGCTGTTAACTGCAAAAACTGTAGACTTATTTTAAAAAACCAACAAACCTACTTGCTCTCTTTACTGAGTGACCTTTGCCTTTTAAAGCTGTTATAAACTGCTGATCACCTATCTACTAACAATTTCATTTCAAATCAATTACATGATTACATTTTATTTGTTTGTGTTGTAATCTGTGAGGACATAAAATTTCTCTGCCTCACTTTTACCAGTGAGCCTGTTTTCCTAAGAGAGGAGGATTTTTTTTTAAGCACTAAGACCATACTTTCAGTATGAGTCAGACAGTATGATATACATTGATGGTACAGAAAAAGTGCCAGTTTTAAAAATTTTCCATGCTTTAATTTTTTCAAGGCCTATTTCATGTAGAAAGGCTACAGTTAGTCATGTATCTAATGGAGTATTTTTCAAAAAGAAGAATCCCATGAGAATATACCAGTATTGCTATACTTGGAAGAAAACATTTTCATATATCTTTATTTTTCAATTTATTTCACAAAATACAGTGCATACCAAAAAAGTTGTGGTTGAACTGACATGCTTCAAGTTTATCTAAATCAAGTGTTCCAAATGGATGCAAAAATTTTTGTTGTTTTTTTAACTTTGTGAGAAGTTGCTGAGATTCTTA